>JARJHM010000287.1:0-367129 GCA_033356055.1 Carex pumila | reverse complement strand
AATTAGTTTTTAAATTATTCATTTTAAAGAACAATTACTAACAAAAAAAAAGTTAGAACTCCGCCTATGTTATTTTACATAGCCGGTCCCAAGCCCGGAATAAAGGAGGAGGGTAACTTTTATTTTTTAATCTATTGTTTTCAAATTATTCATAATTATTTGTAATGTAATAAATTAATTTAAGATATTATTATTTATATTTTATTGTTTTAATTATAATGAGAATTTAAAAATAAAATAAAATGACTTGCTTAAAGAAATAAATAAATAGATTTGTACTTAGCCGTATAAATATACAAATTTTCGTACGAATAATTTTTATATATAAGGTACAAATTTTATTCATTTATAAATTATAAAAACGCGACTTGATAATTTCATGTATATATATACTCTATTTGATATCGAACTATTCATATTATAAAAATCAAATTATAAACACGTAATAATATTTATACGACAATGTAAAAAAAAAACAGAAAAAAAAATATAAAACAGAACAGAAAAAAAAACAGAAACAAAGACAGAAAAAAAAACGGAAAAAAAAGAAAAAAAAAACAGAAAAAAAAAACTAAAAAAAAAATTACTGAAAAAAAAACAGAAAAAAAAACGGAAAGAAAAACAGAAAAAAAAACAGAAAAAAAAACGGAAAGAAAAACAGAAAAAAAGAAAAAGAAAAAAACAGAAAAAAAAAAAAACCGGACCGGACCCGTACCCGGATACCCGGACCCGTACCCGCGGTACCCGTACCCGTAAACCCGCAACGGGTACGGATAATAAACGGACCGGATATAAGTTTTGAAAAAATTACCCGTCTACCCGTAACGGGTTTTACCCGTACTCGACCTACCCCTTTACCCGTCCTACCCGTTACCCGTAACGGGTAACCCGGAACGGGTCACGGGTTACCCGTTAGCAAAAGACTAGTCGGGAGTAACCGTACCGTCCGGGGTTCCAAAAAAAATCAAACGCAATTGAACTTCTACTAATGCGCAATAGAACTCAATAGTGGACCCCACAATTGTTGATACAAAAATAATGGATGTGTGGCCCGTACCTAAGCATAGCTTTTGTCCCAAAAAAAAATAACGTCGGAAAAAAAGAAGCATTCGTACAGCTACAACTTTATATTATATTTTATTTTTTAATCTCGGACGGGAATAACTGTACCGTTCCATCTTTTTTTTTCCTCTCCGCTAATCTTAGTAGCTGTTAATTGTGATTAAATCCGAACAGAATAATTAATCACGTTCCATGGACGAGACAATTTATCCCGATCTACCTATATCCTGATAAAACTCAAAAACGATCCCCTATTTCAATATTTTATTTATTTATTTCTATTATTAAAAAATTCGGAAAAATTGAGAGTCGACTGACAGCTATTGTAATATCATATACTTAAAATCAAAATGCTATAAATACACTTATTTCACTTCCATACTTCTTAACAAATTTAATAAGTCTGACTCTAAATATATTTTCAAAACATAAAAAATCAATAACTTTGTGTATATATCTATAGAGAGAGAGAATATTTTAAATTTCCTATTAATCTTTATGAAGGGAGACTATGGTAAATCAAAATGCTATAAATACAATAATAATCAGATGTATTTTTATTTACATTCAATGCGGATTTTTACACAAATTCAACACCTGCTATATCAAAATATATTAGATAGATATACACAGTAAAACACTATACCCTCGCTCACCTTTATGTAATGCAATGTAATTTACAAAATTAATCTTAAGGCAAAAGGTTAACTATTGATTATTGAGTATTGACTACATGTCAAATCGTTAGAAGAAATCTTCCATAAAAATCACTCTGTGGAAAATTGGTTTTTAAGTTTCTTTTTATTTTAGGGTTACATGCGAAAAGCATCCCACGTTGCTTTCAAAGCGAATATGAGAAATCTTAAACAAACACATTACACATGACACGAAGTTATACACCAGAGCATCGGTTACTCTCAATGACTTCTGGGGCCCGCACCAAAGATTGAAATAGACCACATCCCATACGAGTGCCTATCCCCTGAGATATCTCAACTTTTGCGTGACCGATGTGTCCGGTGTTGATGTGTGATTTCAGATTCGTGCAAAACATATTTAAACGGTTGAGATTTTTCATAAAGCCACACAGAGTTTGAGATATCTCAGAGGATATGAATTCATCTCGTACTTCAGTCTTCCTCTCGAATTCATATCCTCTCCATTAACTCAAAAGAGAATTTTTTAAGTTAATAAATTTCAACCATCCGATTTATTTAAAAATTTATGCAAACTAAATCTGCACTAATATTAAAATACCCCTATATTATAAATAGAGCCAAATTTATTCCGTTCAAAATTACACTGCTGAGATTCATTAACTCAAAAATTCTCTTTTGAGTTAATGCAGAGGATACGCATTCGTTCCCCTCCGACATCCAGTCAAAATCCTTTAATTTGGAAATGCTCCTTGTCCATTTAAAAGTTCTCCACCGAAGATGGAAAGCAAGCTCTGGATATAACATTTTAACTAAAATAACTGTTCTTTGGAAAGTTGGTAGGCTAATTCTCACTGATATGTGGACCCAGATACTTAACTGGGACCGCTGTGTTGTGAGAGCTGATTATAATAGACCTGATTGGCGGTGTACCTCTTTAAGGGAGGCAAATATAAAGACCAAAGTGAGCGCTCGCTCCTCGCTCTCTCATTCTCTCTCTTTCGCGAAAACAAGCGCGGTCAAGTTTTCGTTTTTCCCTCTTCCTCTCTCTCTCTCTCGCTCTCTCCCCTTCGCGTCGTTGCCTGGTGCATAGAAGGTACAAATCTCTACGTCGTTCCAATCTCCCTTTGTAATCCGCTTCTCAGCTCGGCCGCATCCTGATGCGACCAGGATACTACTCGACCTTGCTCTGAGTATAGCTTGGACATCTCTCGCAATTTCTAGGGTAGGTTGTAATCCTATGTTGACCTTCAAGTCGATTATCTTCTCTCGTGGATTGGTCTTTTCCTGTTTAAGTTAATTCTTGGGATTTACCTTTTTGAAATTTGTATTAATTGATCTGTTTCCCTACTGTGGCCTTGGTTAAGCTGATTTTGTTTATCTCTACGAGAGGTTTTCTAGGGTTTGTGTTTTTTGGTAATTTTTTCAAGAAAATGGGGGTATGTGACATAGTTTTTGACTGGGATTATGTGAACTTTAAAATGAAGTTAAGAATTTTAAATGGAGGGGAGTATTGCATCTGGGAAAACGATTCCTAGGGTTTGTGTTTGATAAAGATAAGAAAATTCATTACGTTCTTCTGGCTAAGTGTTACAACAACTAGCTTTTATTCTAGGGAACTAATTAATCTCCTTAATTTGTTGTGATTTGCGAATTAAGAAACTATTTTCTGAATTTAATAATATTTATGTTGTTTACATGATAAAATTATTGTATAATGTAATTTCTTAGATCATTATTACATCTTATTTACAATTTAGTGTACTACTTAAAAGGGAGATACATTTTATTAATTGCTAAATATGTCGTATGATTTGTGTTAGGTAGTCCTATTATTTCCATTAGTTTGGTGATTAACAAATAACGAGAAATGAATCTATCAGGCTGCATAGAAGTGATAACAAAATTGTCAAACTTGTGCATATCTATTAATATCACTGTTACAACATGACAACTCTGGTATGTACTAACATATTTTTATTCATGCAATTCTCAATGTACTTATTAATGTTTAGTAACATTATCCTTTCACTTGACAGTTTGAAATCTTGGTGTTAGACATTTGAAAGTTGGAAGGTGCAATGCCACTTTTCAAGAAAAAGCCGTTTCCTCTTCTGGATCCACCAAAGGACTTGGAAGCTAATGAGTTGGTTTTTCAAGTTCGTTTCACAAAGGAGATTTTTCGGGATTACCAGTATCCTTGGTTCCTTGTTTGGCAATTCCCACTCAGTTTGTTTCCATTACTGTTAAATTAGTTTTACTTATTTTCCAACTTATAAGTTTGTCCAAAAGAGGGTTATGAGCCTATGGATAAACCAGAAAAGGCTAGGATTTTGCTCTGTGGAAAGGGCTCTTGCTATCATAACTGTACCATTTTTTGTTGCTGCCACCACTGATCGAGTAACAATGGGATACCAGTCTGATATGTCTGTCCTTTCTTATGTTTGATTTATGTTTTGCTGCTTCACTACAGTTCTTGTAATTTCCTTTGTATGAACACGTGTATCTACTTATTTTTGTGTGCAGGTTGTATATTTTTATGGGTTGTGGGGTTTTTAGATAAGATGCCTTCCAATAGAGAAAAAATTGAGCCAGTACCTTGTCAGCTGGTATATACCAGGGCTTGCTTTTTCATGCCTCAGGTTTAAAGGGCTGTTTGTATAATGATATATTGAAGGTACTAACAATACCAAAATATAGTATATTATTTTCCTTAACCTAATCTCAGAGAATACTTAAAGAGGCTCAATTTGTACCGGCAAAGGATTTGGACATGTAAAGTAACTGGTAAATCGAATTTAACATATGAAGAAGCATTGGTGTCAGAGCATCGTGCCTATGAGAAGGTACAGCAGTTCCCCAAAGAATTAGTGGGGCCTGTTCTTCACATGATTCAATATAGTAAGTGTTCTAGTCTCCCTTGTAACAGTAGCTTTGCTTGATAAGACAGTAGCCATTCTTGATAGTTGCTATGCAATGTGGACTTGAAAATCAATGATGTATGCAACCTTTACGTTTTTATTGAAAAGCAAATATAATTTATCTGATATGTTATTATGCATATCCAATGTGAAGGCAATATTAATAACATAATAAAGGTTTTGGAAATTAACATAGCAATGCTTTGTTTCTTCAGGCACCTTAAACTTAAGTGATCTTGTTGACAAGATATGGACCAAAATGCAAGAGGATACCTTTGAAGGGTCTGAGATGCATGCAAGAAAGGAAGATTCTACTCTTCCCTGTAGAATCCTAAAAATTATGACAGATGGCAGCACTTCTAAATATGAAGTTGGCTGGCTTAACAGAGAAAAAAAGGTCACAGGAACCTCACTTCTCAATTTTGATGACCTGATACGCAAGAGGCCGCCTCTTAGCCGTAACATGCTTAAGGTTTTTATAAAGGAGTCAACATCCCAAAATGCCCCTTGGGTGATACGTGAAGATCTTGCTAAGAAGTTTGGCTTACCAACCAATCCACCTGAAGAAATGATGTCAAAGCTTGTTTTTCAAAATGGGTTTATATGCTGTACTAAACAGACTAAGAGGGCAATTCAGGAAAATAGTGAGGTATCTTTCCTTTTTGGTGATATTAGATTTAATTTTATGTCAGGCAACAAGTTTTTTGCAATTTAACTGAATGCATAAATTAATTTATTTACAGGATGGTGGGAATTTACCAAAGAGCAAGAGAAGGAAAAAGATGGTTGAAGAAATGGTGCCAGTGAAATACCCCATCGAAGACACGTTACTAGGGCCATCACCTGATGATCCAATTTTCACAAAGCGGCCCCAGCTTGTCAGAGATTTCAGGGTTCCAATGGAATCTGTGGGCTATCTTCTCTCAGTATGGGATTTCTGTTCTTCATTTGGGCGGTGTTTGCACCTTTCCCCATTCTCTCTGACAGATTTTGAGAATGCAATCTGCCACAGAGAAGGAAATGTGGTGTTAATAGTGGAGGTGCATGCGGCTATTTTTAATTTGCTTATGAAAGATGAAGGAGACTATTTCAAACAAAGCCCTAATAAGAAACGCAAACCTAAGGTCACTTTTTTCCTCTTTGGTACATTATGTGCTTGGATTTTCTTGCTTGAGCAATCCATTTAATTCCTTGAACACATTTGCTTCAAAGCTTTAATATGGGTTGCTTTTGTTCTTCCTGATTGGGTAGCTTCAGCATTAACACTCTCAGAAACTTATATGTTGATATTAGTGAAGTACTCAAATTAATCTTGAGGTGGAAAAAAAATAATAAGAAATTATAATAAACAATACATGAAATGAAGAAAGATCTTCCTCGCGGTTATAATAGTGATAACTAAATTTTTGTGTTCCCTTTTTTATTTTTTGTTTTTCATTTCAACTGAGTTCTTTATGATGTATTTAGTCATGTTCAAACTATCTACTAATTACTGGCCTTCTTTGCTATTGTCAGATAACACCAGTGAACTGGACAGAATTCTTGGGCGATTTCTTAGAAATGGAAGATCGTGCATCCATGTTCACTAATAATCTGCCGACCATAAAGAGGGGACATTATGGTCTTTTGGATACCCACGTGAAATTAAGGATCCTACACGAACTGGTTGAAGAGGCTCTGACAACTGCCTCTATAAGAGAAAAATTAGATGAACAAATCCAACAACAGACTGCTCTTAGAGCCACAAAACGAGAGGAGGCCAAGAAGAAGAAAGATTTAGAAGAATCGGCAAAATCTGAATCCGAAAAGGCAGAAATAGGTCAGGCTTCTAGCTCAGATAAGGTACAGGTTAAAAGGAAAGATAAGGAGAGGAGTTCAGAGAAGAAGAAACCTGATGAAGCCCAGGTACCCACATGGTCTCAATTTTGCCTAAATTAAACCTCAATTCACTCTGAATTTTGCAACTAAACATCAAGGTATGGTACGTATAATGCTCTTTGCTGAAATCGTTAATTTTTCCTTTATTTTAACAGCAGCAGAACATAGAAAGGGAGATTGAGAAACTTAATATTCGCACAAATCCACTGGGCAAGGATAGAGACCATCGCAGATACTGGTTCTTCAGGTGGGAGGGAAGGCTCTTTGTTGAAAGCTCTGATAGCAAACAATGGGGCTATTATAGCACTAAAGAGGAGGTGATTATTATTCCTTATCTTAATTCTAAAAGAGAAGAGATTGGTTGTGTTCCAATAATATTACATCAATTGACCATATTTGCAAATGAGAACCAACACCTTTCAAACAGTACCATCTTCCAAAACGAATATCATGAAAGATGTGTTTGTTATCAAATATTGAGAAATTTTGCAGATTTCCTGATGAAATCTCTTTCATTCCTGTCACAGTGAGAACCCAAAATATAATTCAATTCAAACAAAAGTAGTTTTGCTTGCTAGGTTCCAAGTTCTATGGAATCTGATTTATCCTCCTTTTAGAGCAATTTGTTCATAGTTGTTTTTGACCTAACTTATTGTTCTAATGTTGGCTGATGTATTAAATTAAATAAACTTTGTTGGTTTTATATACAAATACAATCAAATAGTGGGTGTCTAGAAAATATCAAGCAGATTTATCCTTGGTAACTCTTCAATCATCTCTTCTTACATGCTGATTTCATATTCTTTTAGCTCGATGCACTGATTGGATCGCTAAATCCAAAAGGTGTACGTGAGATAGCCCTTAAAAGACAACTCGAGAAATTCTATCAGAGGATAAGGTACGATTTCATGTTTTAGTTATGTTGTTAATTAAATTATTTTTTATCATGTTTGGTTGTGGAGTAAAATTAATGAGGATTAAATTGCTCATATTTTACACCTTGAATTTATGAATAAATTTAATCTGCCTAGAGGAGTAAGATGTTGGAAAATGAATCTCCACCTATGACAATGGGTCCCACAGGTGGAGAAAGTGTGGAATAAGCTAATCCACCTAGAAAGGTGGAGTAACTTACTCCGAATTAACCCACCTCTTTCTCCATCTTACTCTTTTACTCTTTGTTTGGCGGCTTAAGTATGGAGTAAGGGATTTACTCCACCTCTTACTCCACAACCAAACATGGCCAAGTTTTTGTTGGAAGTTAACAAATTTGAATACTGTTTGGTACAGCACATCATTGGAGAAGAGAACCAAAGAAGTGAATCAAAAGATTCTTCTAGAAGAGGCTGTGCTACGCCGCTCCACTCGGGTGCGAGCCCAGCCGAAAGATAACCCTGGCATGTCGTTCCTCAAATATTCGAACAGATGGAAGGAGACCTAGGTATGAATTACTCTTTTTTCTTCTCTTTAACACCACAATATATATCTTTTGCAATTTGGAAAGGAGCCAACAATTTTTTTTTCTTTGCCTATAGCAACCTGCATTCCTCATATATGCAAGTTGCACCAAATCTCAAATTAACCAGATCCCCTCAACTCAAGTGACCATTTTTAGAACTTTTTTAAGGCAAATAAAACGGAAATAAAATATTGGATGTGACTGATGGAACTAATGGAGGGTATTTTCATGTCAATAAAGTCAGTACAAATTTGTACAATTCTTGTTTATACCAACACTGCTTTAATAGAGTTTACCTGCTAATAATCCCAAACATGGCCTGATTGAACATTTGGAGAAGGATTTGGTTCATTTGCCAATAAAGGTAAAATAAGGGAAAGAAACTGATCTCTGACCAGTCTGTTCATGGTTCCAACTCAAGAGGGACTATTTTTTTAATCTTCTTCTCATCACGGTACAGACTAGAGAAAGAGATTTGAGTCTTGTTGCTGGATTTATTTTTGCTTATACCCATGTGCTATATATGAACCATCATTGGTTGAACCAAATAACATTATTTTGTTCTTTGCTTTGTGCCTGATAACTATCCCTTTTTTTTTCTGTCAGACCAGTTAGGTATATAAAATGGAAGCAAGAAGCCTCGACATGTTATGCAGTATAGATCAGCCAAGAAGCATAGATTGAGACATTTTAGGTTCTCCATCCATTCTCCATGTTCCTGGAGTCTGTGTAGCTTTTAATTTTTTTTTTTTTTTTTTTTTAGTAACTAGTTGTATATCATCGACTTTGGTGGGCTAACATTGTACTTAGACCCCTAAGCTAAGATGTGGTTGTCAAGGCTGTTTTTTTTTTTTTTTTTTTTTTTTTTGCATTTTGCCTCTTCCCCTAGACAGACCATTGGCCATTGCTAAGGTCAATGCAGGAGCTATAGTTGATCATTATTTGCATGTTTGACAGCCATAGTGCTTTGACTTCTGCCACGAAATGCAATTTGATATCTACAAATGCTGGATTGGAATCTGGGCTTGCTGAATTTCTTATTTTATTGTCGGAATATCTCTGAGAATGCTGCAATTGATTTTCAATAAGACGATTACCAATATGACAGATTACTACGGGAACTTCGAACAAATTAGATCTTACCTTCGGATCTTCCTCTCCCATGATATCACAAAAGCTTCACTTATGAAGTTATGATAAGTGTTTCATGTAGTAGTTTGATTTTGTCTCAGGTAAAGTAGTAAATATCAGTGATAATTGCTAGTATCTTTTTCTTCTTCAAAGTTTTTATTCTCAAATAAGTTAAGATAGATTCGAAATAAAACTCAAACGGAATCAACAACACATGGACTTTCCAAGAGGTCACCCATTCTAATACTACTGCTTAATTTGTGAGGATTTCATTTCTATAATGAAGCTGATTTTTTTACCGTTGACTTGCTAACTCTATCATGAACTCTCCTTTTTTTTAACTTGGGACAAGCTGTGTAGAAACTATATAGGCGGAGCTTTTTATCTTTAGTATGTTATTATAATTATTATTATTATCATTACAATATAGTTTTGTAGTTTTGGTGATAAAAATTATTTATATCTTTACGTTGGTAAAAGAATAATTCTGAAGCTGTACTTTTATTCAATAAAATATTGAATTTAAATTGTCTTGCGATTATTCTAGATATAAACATTTTTGCACAGCAGATAGAAATACCTGTAAATTCATATATAAATAATTTGCATGTTTATATTTAACTCTTTAAAGTGTAGATAAATGATACAAATCATAAGGCGTAAGAATAATTTATTTTCAAAACAACAAAGATTGTTTTAAATCTAACTAAATAAAGATATAATATATCGTTCTTTCCTGGTCCAACACGACAAATAGTATGACAGTATTATCAATCTAATTAGATGAAGAAGCTCAAAGACTTGCATCCAATATAAATCCAAACAATTTCATACTAATTCATGCTGTCATCTATGTAGATTAAGCAAGTGGTTTGATGACATTATCTTCGGTTTGACGATTTAAGGTTTAAATTTGGCCCAATAGTAATTAAAAACGAAAATAGACGCAACGCAACATAGTGTTGATTTGATGCATGAAACCGTATGCAAATGATTATGTTTAAAGACTTGGTGAGTTTAGGATCTCAAATGGAATTCAAAATTTTAAATCATTAAATGAAGTATGCAAAAATGTGGTGCATCTTTTATGTTATACAATCAAGGTAATAAATAGAGGTTGGCTAATATCAGAACGTTTGCATCATGGCTCTCGTGCAACCAAGTTGTTTTTGGATTTTTAAAGTTCAAATGATAGATTCAAATCATTAGATGTGATCTCTATATTAAAATGTGATTAGATACCAAATTTTACATTTTTTTAGAATTATTTTACTATTTATTAAGTCACTTTGAAAATCACTGATCCAACGGTGTAGATCAGCAATTAAGAAATGGTTTAATAAATAGTAAAAAAGTTTCAAAAAAATGTAAAATTTGATTTCCAAACACATTTTAATATAGAGATCACATCTAATAGTTTGGATCGATCATTTGAACTTTAAAAATTCGAAAATGACTTGATTGCACGGGAGCCGTGATGCAAACATTTTGATATTAGCCATCCTTGTAATAAATATACAGCAAATAGAATAAAAATATCTCCTGCTACAAACCTACAATATTGTTTCCTTTGCGAAAGGATAAATGTGGCCCGCCTTTTTGTATATAATTTCTTACATATTACATAGAAAAATTTGGAATTAAAATTATGTTACGAAATATCTCATTATTTCATTCAAGGATGTTTCATCATTTTGATACCCTTTTGAATTACGTTGATAATTAATGCTCATGATCCTGTTATATTCTCAAATCCAGACGTAAATATCACACGTTGAAAACAAAGCTTAGAACCTATACCTTTTTTTTGAAAGGCGCTTAGAACCTATACCTAGTTTGGTATATCATGTAATGCTTCATATTTAACATTGTCTGATACTGTGATACAATAGTAAAAAACAACAGTGATTGTAGTAGTTTAATATGAGAATCAGTACTATCCTCAGGAAACTAATGGTAATGTTTTTTCTAGGTACCAAATGATGAAACATTACCAACAAATGTAAAACATTTTTTTAACAGAAAGACCCAAAACAAGGGATTTTTTTTTTTATTATTTCTAGTGCATACCAAAAATTTCGTCGGGTGGATCATATATATGCTTCTGTGGGAAAAGCTCCTCAAAGTCCTGTTTAACCCTATTTCGCAACAATGGATGAGGTAACAACCCCTTCAGTAAAATCCTAAACGGTAAAACCTCAGGCGGGTCAGGTGATTTCTTCATATCTTCATATATGTTCATGGCATCAGCTGGAGACCCGTATCTCAGAAAACCACGAATGACTTCGCCGTAAGTCTGGCTGTCGGGAAATAAATTCTCCTTTCGCATGCTACTCCATACATCGATTGCTGCCTCCATTTTTTTCGATTTAGCCAAGGCAGTAATCAGGTCTTTGTACAGGAACACATCTGGTTTGTACCAATCATCCTTTCGAATGATTTTAAAGATCTTAAAAATACATAAAAATGGAAAAAAGATTTAGATAAACTTACAAACGGGAATTTCTTGAATACCCCTTAAAAACTTCAAAAATATGTATTCCCCCTCTAAAGTTTATAATATCATATTTACCCTTATATATTTCAAAAACTTACGAATTTATCCATTTTATTATCTTTTCTATCAAAAGTTCAAAACACATTTTAAATTTATAGAGTACCATTTTTACCCTTTATTAAAAAAAATATATGTAGCGTATTTAAGAAAAATGTCAGTCTTCTAATTGGTCGACTTCCGAGGGCAAATGATTAATTTGTCTACTTTTGATGAATTATAAGTAGGTACAAATTCATTCCGATATATAGTGATACATAAACTGTGCTGCTATGGTAGTACTGGTACAGGAGTCCTAATGTACCAAACCTCACAACTCAAATAACCAATAGTGAGTTTGTGATTCCTACTTAATCTCTAATCAAAGACCAATGCAGTGCTCAAAGTTAAATTAAACACAAAAGAGGCATTTTACTAGGGCCAATTTCAACAAACAGACTACCAAATAGAAAAATCACACAAACCCTAGGTTGATTAAAAGAGAAGACGATACCTTTAGTGCCAAATCGACCTCTTGTTGCCTCTCCAGTTCATTGAGCACTGCAATTTTGTCCGATTTGAGAAGTCTTATAACATGCTTCTTAACAAAACAATGCATCTTTTCTTCGTCTCCTTTAAACCTCTTCAATCCCATAATTACAAAAACCGACTCCTTTCCAATCATTTTCTTGCCTCGCCACAGAGGGCCCCTTGGCCTCCCATCGTGATATCCGCATATGGAGTTCAAATGGGAGAGGCAATGGGGCGAAAATCGATTCAGGTTTTGGGGATTTTCTGTGAATTTTGTCGGAGAGGAAATAAACCTCCCGAGGTTTGATCGGAGAAGAAACCGAATAGCCATTAGAGAAGCTTGTACTTGCCTGTAAAACCTCAAATGTGGGTTTAGACTTTAGAAAGTGGGAGCCTCTGCTTCTGGTAAATATTTTGTTGAGTAGTTTTGACTTCTTGCAGCTCATGAACCCTATACATCACTGTTTTGATTCTATAGTCCGTGCGCTGCATAAACTCAAAATTACTCTGTTAAATCTTCCCTGGTCTGCGATGAAAGAAAAATCGGGCCTTTAGGGCCTTATGTTGGGCCCAAAAATCGAAGGACGTAGCTGAATTTCTCCGGCTCTTGAAATTTTTTGGAAAAAGAATATTTTCAGAGAAAGGTATTAGCTAGCGCATTTCTTATTGTTGCATTCAATCTTACATCTATTGCATTGCATTGCATTGTGGACAGTCGGATTTTTTTATTTTTTATTTTCTAATGTTTGCCCGCTACGAACTTTGAACAATTTTTCTACTGATCAATTTAGGGGTGTTCATAGCTTCGGTTCGGTTTTACTAGACAAATTAAAGTTATAATTCGGTTTTAAAAATAGATTGAACCGAATCAATTTAGTATTGTAACTGAACCTAATCAAATCAAAGTTTTATTTCGGTTTTGTTCAGTTCAAATCGAAATATATTATTTTATTATTTAAATCAATTGATTTACAATAAATTGAAATATATTAAGAAATAAATCGGAGTATTAAGAAATAAACGGAAGTATTTAAAGCATTTGATTAAGAAATAAACTGAATTATTAAAAAAATAAATCAGGTAGTCAGGACTAAATTCATAATATATAAAAATTTGGTTGGTTGGATCATTTCGATTTTGAAAATTTTCAAACCAAACCAAACTATTAAACCGAAAAAAAATCGAACTGTTTGATCCAAACTAATTCAGTTCGGTTCAAAACCGACTAAACCGAACCCAATGAACACCCCTACTGATCATGCTTTAGTTGTTTTTTATTCAAAGCAATATTCCAAATACCGCTACAATTTTAGTCATGTAGCAAGAGTAGAACTAGGTGTTCTAAGTTCACTAAGCCTCTTGGTAAACTCAAATCTAAAATTCATCGAATCAGCTTCAAACGACAAATTTAAACCGTTGAAACTCACATATCTTATGAGTGATGCGTCTACGTGTAAACAAATTTAATTTTAAAATTAATTTTGCATAGAGTCAAGTAGTAAAAAATAATTCAAAAAAGAATGTATTAAAATTAATTTATTAACCTTCTAATTTTGACCGTTTGACTTTATACTAAATTAATTCGAATATTTAAAATATTCATGTATAGGCGCATCACCCGTAAACTAGACGGATTTCAACAGTTCAGATTCGTCATTTGAAACCGATTCAATGGATTTTATACTTAAGTTCATCATAGAACTTGATGAACTTACGAACACCCTAGTTTTACTCCATGTAGCAATATGCCATAAAATACAGGTCTGGATCCCGTAAAGTAACTCAATCTTTGGGTTTTGGATCGATATAGTCTAATTCAAATCCCTTGTTTTAGATTGTTTTGCAATTCAAATTTATCTCGCGGGATATGTGTGTCTCTACTTGAGATAGATTATCACGGATTCAAATTAGACGGTTTCGAATCAAAACCCAAATATTGAGTTACTTCACTGGATCTTAACTCATAAAATACCGCTCAAAAATTGGAGTAGGAGAAAAATAAAAGAAAAAAATTATAATATTTGTGGCTGAAATTATATTTCCGGAGTAAAGGCTATGGTGCTATGGGTTGCATAGAGGGTTACGATGCTACTGCTCAATATTCGAGTTTTCAAAATTCTAACTGTCAATTTGAACCGTTTATCTTATTCTCCATATTAATATGTGTTTGAACACCAAATTTTATATTTTTGAAAAAAAATTATTATTTTTTTAGATAGGTAGAAGATCAAATATCTGAATGGTGCAAAAAAATTTAGATCAAGTGATTTTCTACCTATCTAAAAAAATAATATTTTTTTTTTAAAAGATATAAAATTTGGTGTCCAAACATATATTAATATGAAGAACAAGGTGAATAGTTCGGATCGACTGTTAGGATTTTAAAAACTTAAATATTGAGCCGTAGCACCGTAGCCCTTTATTTATGTTATCTTGATACGCCATCTAGGGTCTTGTACCCATATCGAGTGCGTATCGAATACGAATACGCACCAGATACCACACCGATACGTGTCCGATACGCTAGCTAGCGTATCGGCTTACGTGATATATCCTACACAACTCCGATACTCCACCGATACGATCTGATACTTTCTGATACACCACAGATATTCCCAAATACTTCTGGATACGCCATAAATACTTGTGTACAAGGTAAAATCTTGTGAACCGCACCTGTACACTACACGCCCTGGGTATACCATGAGCTGCACAACAACACAAAATTTTTTCCATTAAGCTATAGCGTGAATTGAATCTAGACTTGTTTATTAAGAGTCAAAGATATTACCACTAGATCACACAAACCTTTGTTAACAATACATGTAACTTTGGTACAATATATGTGTTTAATTAATAATATAATTAAAATAATAAAAAATAATATATATAATAACCATATCATATTTTAAATTTTTAAAAATTACCATATTACCATTTCCGTATTCATACAACAAAATCCTCCATACAATCCATAGCACCGTTGTCTCATGCAAACCATAGCACCGTAGCCTTGCTCATATTTCCGGGCTGGGAATATAAAGAGTTCCTTATTTAACCCAAAAGAAAAAGATCCCAAATCAACACTGTCCCTTTTTTATTCGTCAAGTACACGGTACACCGATTCACCAATCACCAAATTTACCAAAATTGTTGTATATATTTTCTAGTAGCAAAAGAGGCTCCACGTTTACCTAAACAGAAGAAAGAAAAAGAGGCTCCACGTGGCCTGTTCATATCCACTCAAGATCATCACCACAGAATTCCCAACCTAAGATTTTCTCTTCTACTTCTCCTCTACTTCTCATCTCTTCTAAGCCATTAAAGAGCAAGAATAACTGGTAAAAACCAAGAGAAGAATTATTGGTAATCTCCCCTTCAAAATTTTGTAGAATGGCATGCACAACTCGATCCCTGATATCATTAAACAGCTGTGCATTTCCTTCTAAGAGGATACCAACATGGCCCCAAAAATTGAGGAATTGCTCCAAGAATTTCATAGTTCATGCTTCAACAAGCACAGATGATGATTGCAATACAGAGGAATGCGCTCCTGATAAAGAGGTTTCTTTGATTTTCTTTTTATTCAATATATTATTCAATAATTGAGAGACCCTTTGCTAAAAATCCAAGGAAAACCTTTGTAGTTCAAAATTAGAGCACTTGCACTTGGCCGGGTACTGCGGTACAATTCGAGAAAATTGTTGGTGAAATTTTAGTTTGTGAGTCTCACAATGTGAGACATAAATTGAGCACAGTACTGTTAAGTGTAGGTTGGTAACTTGAGCATGCAATGGGTAGCCGAAGAGCAAACAAAGGTCGTCGGCACATTCCCGCCTAAGAAAAGAGGCTGGACTGGATATGTCGAAAAAGATACTGCCGGGCAAACTAACATTTATTCTGTTGAGGTAATTTCCTTTTGCCTATTTAATTTGATTTTCACATCTCCTTTCTTAACATCTCATTTCATTTCCTTGTGTACCCTCTTCCTCTGTGTAAGGTCTTATGTTGATTTGAGAATTTGGAATTTAATTAATTAAAAAAAAAAAAGTTTGGTATATCAGAGAACTGACAGGATTTTGGCTCCTTCTTACTCAATGTCAATGTGTGCAATGTAAATATCATGAAATGCACGGTCACAACTCACAAGTGGTTTTGCCACATTACATAACACTATGGTCAGAACTAATTTTCTATAGAAAAATATAAAAATAATTCAGCAGAGTTAAAAGAGTTTTTTTCATTAGTTACTCAAAATAATTGTTAAGTGTCATGCATTTCACTACAATTTTGCCACTCAAGCCCCATATTATCAACCAAGGATTTATTCTCCCCTTCCTTTTTTTCTGTTTTATAACAACTTGCATCCAAGAATTTACTAAAAGAGAAACCACCTCATTCCCTGGAAAAAAAAATGTTCTCAAGTGTAGAGGAGAAATAACTGCGGGCTTAGCACAGTGGTGCAAGCTTCGTCTCTCTACATAGAGACGCGTGTTCAATTCTCATGAAAAGCATCTAAGAGATGCCGGGGTGTTCCGGGGCCCTTTAATAAAAAAATATGTAGAGGAGATCTGAAAAACCACAGTTATTTACTACAACTGACACTCATTTAAATTTTTACAGCCCGCTATTTACGTGGCAGACAGCGCAATTAGTTCCGGTGCCGCTGGTTCATCATCTCAGGGCTCAGATAATACTGCAGGTCTCACTGCCATCTTAGCACTGATCTGCATTGCAGCCGCCTCCTCAATCCTCCTTCAAGTTAACAAAAACCAAACAGTTGTCGAAACGGTCCCGTATACTGGGCCGCCGCTCAGTTACTACATCAACAAGTTCAAACCGGTACAATTCGTCAAAGCCTCTATTCCGGTTGAGACGCAAAATGCACCATCCGTAGAGGCTTCATTGCTGCCCAGTAGTGAAATACAAAGCACCGAGACCACCACTTCGGCTTCCACCAGTGAAATACAAAGTTAAGGAACAAGAGGAAGTGCTAGTGATACCAATTTATCTTGAGATGTGTATTGGGTTGCGTAATTTGAGGTATTAGGTGCAGATTTTGGTATATACAGTTTTCTGCCTGTGATGTAACCAAGCCCACAACAATTTGATAGTGATATGTAGAGTTAGCGTGTTTCGGTGTTTGTAAACTCGAATTAATTCAAACTGTGTAATATTTATATGCAATAATTTATAAATTTTCAAATTTATTTAATATAAACGTCAATACTCAATAGTAAGAAAATGATAGAAATAAATATTTAAAATAACTTAACAATTATTATTTTTTATTATATAAGAAGAATGAGGCTACATTACTATGTATATTGCACATTGTTCCGTAATTTAGACCAATTTTTTCATGTACGATGTTCAAATAGTCATCTAAATTATTTACATAATCACTATATGAAAATGTGTTTGTAGATCAAATTTTTTATAATTTTTATAATTTTTTATAATATTTTTAGATTGATAAAAAAATTATCTAGATCTAGAAAATTCTAGACCATTCAAAAATAGTTATTTTTACCTACTTGTATAACAGATACTACCTAAAGAAGTTCCCAAAAAAAAAAAACCAGATACTATCTAAAGAAGTTCCAAAAAAGAAAAAGAAAAATTGAATAAGATTATTTGAACTTTAAACTTAATTTCATCAAGAGTACACAACTAGCATTGAACGCATTGAACGCATTGAACTCAAGTACACAACTAGCATAGTGGTGATATGTACAAATTAACTGCCAAGATATTCAGCATACATTTAAAATAACTAGCTTAAATTAGCTCATGAACAGCTTCTTCTATTGACAATTACATTATTTTTCATGGCTTTTACTAACTTACAACCAGAAACCTTAGTCCCTAACCACTAAATTCATTTATCCCTTTCTACTATATTTCATCCATTTATAACCCTGGCTAAACCCCTTCACATGCATAACATAACACACATCAATTATGTACAATCTTTCTAACAAATCCCAATACCAATATTCACAACTAACACAACAAACCACCAGTTTATTTTCACATCAGGCACCTGTACCAAGGCCCATGGACCTGACCTGTTACAACCGCTATTTTGACTAGTACCTCACCCGCCTTCACGACCCGGTCCAAAAGAATAACACCCCCAACTTTCCGTAAAGCCACTTCGGCCAACTTCCTTCCCTTGACCCCATTTCCTGCAAATGCAACTGCACGCAAAGCTGAGTAAACTGAAGCAGAGACTTTGTTGAAGATGATGTCCCCATTTTGGAGGCTCTTTAGAAGAACTCGACCCATTATTTCCTTTTTAGATTCCATGTTTTCCGGAGATGAGGTCGCAATTAGGGTATCTACAATCTCTTCTAAGCCAACATCAGCTGAGCTGTCTAGCAGTGCTGTCAGCTTTTGCACAGATTCCGTGATTGCAGTTTCATTGTATGAATTTAGGCCTTTTTCACTTATAAGGATCTGCCGTAAAACCAACATACTGTAAAAAAAAAAATAGACCTTCCAGATGTTAGCTCTTATTATTTTCTTTCCTTATTTGGTTGTTTTCATTCATTATTAGTATTTATATAATTTCCTGTAAGAAATGCACCTTGTTGCAATAACTATGATCTTTTGGTACTCGCTTTGAATGGACCTCAACCGTAGAGCATTCAATTTGAGCGTCTCTGGCACTGACTGTAAAGTAACTCCCTCTATGCCACAAACCAGTTTCAACAAACCCAGACGTACCAACTTGTCTATAATATCTCCAGTGCATTCTGGTAACTCAGCATTTTCACCTGACAAAAGAAGGAATGATTGTGTCAGCAATTTAAAAATGCTTACATATCATTAAGTAATTTGATTTATTTCAATTAATTAAACACTGGTACGAGGAAATACCTGAAGAAACACTGGCACGAGGAAGAATCTGATTTCCTGAGATAGCTCCACCAGTCCTTAGTGTCATGACAAGAGGCAGAGCCTAAAATTATGCAAGTAATAGGTGAATAAATATATATGTTATTACTGAACTCATTTTTCTTTCCCAA
This sequence comes from Carex pumila, assembly GCA_033356055.1. NCBI lineage: Eukaryota > Viridiplantae > Streptophyta > Magnoliopsida > Poales > Cyperaceae > Carex > Carex pumila. The sequence goes on along the minus strand of JARJHM010000287.1, from coordinate 347,924 downwards.
TTCAAGTGAAATAACTGCTCACATTGTTTTCTACTGACAAGGCCAAAAGAGAATTTACATATTCGCCCCATTCTTCCTCCAAATTTACACTGATCGCTGAAATCCACTGTGCAGTCAGAGGAAGGGAGACTGACGCGTCAGAGGGGATGCCATAGTGGTCAGTGAAAGCCTTCTGTAGGTACTCTATACCAACTGTTCCCTGTACCAGTGGCTCCAGCATCTGTATGCGTGCCTTGCTCACCTCACTCTTCAATTTCTATTTTTACATACAAAATTAAGGTGTTAATTTAATTGCTAAGCAGTTTTAAGCAAATCAAAGGCTGTAATACATGCCAAGAAGGTATTAGCAAAAGAAAAGGCACCTTTATTTCTTCAAGTGTAAACCGAAGACCCTTGACTATGGCAAAAACAAATGAGTTTTTGGTTTGGTTCGTGGACTCCTCGGCTAGTTCACTTAACAACTTTTGATGAGCCTCTTTTGCTGAATCTTCGCTCGCACGTGAACCTAACTGCCGTAACATGCCAAGTGAGAAATCCAGAATTTGGCCCAAATACTGCCTATCATCTATTCCTGAGTGAAGTACCTTGTAGAAAACAAAAATAAGAAAACAGTTAAAATAATGCCTAGAAGCTGTTATATCTCAACCCTCTCATTTTTCTATTTATTTATATTTGATATGATCTGAAAAATGAGTAATAATAAGTGAAGGTTTTATTTATGCACCTGGGACAAGATATCAAGGTCAATGCGGTCCAAAATTTCCTGTCGCAACTTTTGAGGGGCCAAATTAGATAATTCATCTCTGACCTCCTTCACCAAATCCATAACCCGATTGTAGTTTGGCTTATCTCCTTTCAACGAATCCATTACACCATCCCAAAATGCCTTCTCCATTGTCTCTATCACCTTTGCCTAACATTTTTTCAAAATAACAAAAATTAGTCTGCTAGTAGATACCAAAAGCATTTAAAATAACAATAATCACCAATTACCTTGATCTCCATCTCATCACCATTGCTAGAAGTAAGGCTGCCAGCAATAGACCCATCTGTTTCATGAAGGATTTCATTCACTAAGATTTCATTCTCTGTCGGCAACTTCTCGCTTTCAGCCCTTAAAACACTGGAATTTTCAACAGCACCCTCCTCAGCAGCTGCTATTTCCTTACCAGATCTGAACAAAGGCCGTGCTACACGCCTGGATGAGTCGGTCATTTTCAAACTTGCATCAGGGGTGGAAATAGAATTTTGCGCAGATGAGGAGGGCTCTGAGTCGGATGGGGATGGAATATGAGTAATTGGGCTACTGGAGTTCTTCTCTTTAGATTCAAAGAATTTGAATCGGGTATTGGATAAAGCAGATTCCATCCTTTCTAGACCTGCATTCCCGCTCAAGTGGTGCACCTTCTCTCTTAACAGCTTCTGATCTTCTGTGACCTAAAGCCCCAAAGATATAATTTATTCATAATTTTCACAAACTAGATAGTAAAACTTTTAAAATCACTCCCCCCCCCCCCCCCCCCCCCCTCTCCCTCTCCACCTCTCAAATTACTGAAATAATACAGAATGTAATCGTTTTGCACAGATACCAGAAGTGTATTTTTAAGCTAAAACTTAAATATAAAAAAAGAATACTCCATTCCATACACTTCTTTCTACAAAGGTCCATCTCACTTAATAACGAAGATCAGAGAACTAAAAAAAATGCAATTAAGTACCTGCTTTTGTACAGCTTCCATGTCATGGGTAAGCTCTGGCATCTCACCATTTGCTGTGACCTTGCAAGTCTGCATCATAGACAGCTCCAACTTGCATGCCGCTCTGATGAGGTCCTCCTCCAAAGCCCTCGCATCCTTCACCTTCCATGCAACAAACCGGTACAAATAATTACACCATCCCGCATCAAATGCTGCCAGCTGTTTCCTGAAGGACTTCTCTTTGTCAGGCCCATCCAGTACAACCTTCACCAGTATTTCAAACTCTTGAATGAATCCTGAGGCAGCCTCCACGAGTGCATTTTCCCTTTCGCTGTTCCCACTAAAAACAGCATTCGGGTGACCTAATATCATATATGCACAGAGTACTACCCGTACTGCATATCTAGAAGATGACTTCTTTGTTGATTTACCAGCATTCCCTTTATTTGGCGTGGGGCCTCGAGATCTGGACGGTTTTCTTGGGGAACCAAGGTGCTTCAATAGGTGGTCTATGTTTTGGGGAGCTGGTACTGAGCGGGTGGCTGTGGCAAGAGAGATGACAAATCGGCTCTCAAGCCGTTCAAGTAATAACTTTGTGGCCTCAAGTGTTGCTGGTGACTCAATTAGCATGGCGAGCTGTTCAAACGGCATTGATTTCACAGATTTTGAGTTTAAGCCCAGAGATTCATAAGATTCAGTCAATGACAAGGTGGTACGCTTCGATTTGACAAACCTCCTCCAACACCTGATATAACATTAATTGCTACTAATAGTTAAGAGCTATTTTTTTTCAAGTCCAGAACTACAGTTTGAAATTTTTGTGTATTTAAATGTAAGGCAAATTTGAAGCACTGAATTGGATAAGTATACAGACCTTGCAATTTTTCTAGCAAGAATATCTCTGTGCTCTTCTTCCCAAGTGAAGCTAGGCATACAGCTACGAGGGCTGCCTCTCTGCTTCATACACTCTACTCTATACGCCTCCGCCTAAAATCAAAACATTATATTTTGTGATTAGAAAGACATACTTTAGTGTGCAGAGAGAGCAAGAAAGAGAGAGGAATGTACCCTCTGAAGCTTGTCTTTAAGCTGCTGCTCTATCCTCAGTCTCTCACTCTCTCTCTGACTACAGACGGCCTTAGCAACCCGGCGGGCACGCATCACCCTTGCATGGGCCCGCCTCTTCTCAGCTTCCAGAAGGGCCAACCTCTTCTTCTCTGCTGCTGATCTTTTTTGACTGATTGCTGACCTCACCCTTTCTTTATACCTATTAAACCATAACATTTTTTTAGAGATATTCACCTGCATACCATCTTTAGATATACAGACACGAGTACCTGCTCTCCCGCAATAATCGTTGAACAAGGGAATGAGCGGTCCTCTCTCTAAGAGCAGCCCGCCTCTGCCTATGTGCAGCGAGTAGGCGGAGGCGGTTCTCCTCAGCCTGGCGGGCACGGGACTCAACACGGGTCTCCAGCTCCTCCCTCTCCTTCTCAATCCTCATCTCCACACCATTTTTTGCTGCCTGCCGCAGCTCGTCCATCCTTGCAAGCCTCTTTTGTGCCTTCTCCAACAAGCTCAATCTGTAAAATTCAAATAATTTGTTAAATAGAACTGGTGCATAGTCAGTCACTGCTACAGGTAACTAATATCAAGTACTTTCTGGTACTGTCATACTGATATGGCCTCTTATCATTAAAAGCATCCCATACCTAAACAGGAAACTATAAACTCAAGTTATGCAACTAAAATCACCTCCCCCTCAATTTCACAATCACCTGTGTAACAAAATCCTGATAGAGTAAGGCTATAGTACACTATGCATAGCTTGGATTGGTCTGTACTATGGATCAATATCTTTGTTTTATAAGTCAAACAGTCTATCTGAACCATTCAACATGAATTTCCATATGAAGATGTACTTGTAGATCGAATTTTATATCTTTTACAAATTTTTAACTATTCTATTAGATAGGTAGAAAATCACTTGATCTAAAAATTCTAGACCATTCAAAAGTAGTGATTTTCTACCTATCTAATAAAACAATAAAAAAATTCTAAAAAATGATAAATTTAGTCTGCAGGTACATTTTCATATGGAGATCATGTTGAACTGTTCAGATCGATTATGTGAACTTTGAAAACGAAGACACTGATCCATAGTACGAATCAATCTGCGCTATGCACAGTACCATAGCCTCACTCATCCTAATATACTACTGTTGCCTAAACAAAAACTCTCATTATGCCACTATACATGTAATAAAATGAGAGCATAATACCTTTTCTGCTCAGCAGCAAGAAGTCTGGCTTGGATTCGTTGGCTGAGATCTTCCTCTTGAGAAGACCATGAAGGGCTTCTTGGTTTCGGCCTCGCTTTGCAGGATAGCCACTCATAAAATCTCTGTCAATGGTATATCATATATACCAGTATATCAATGCATAAGCTTCAACGCCAGGAAGGACTAATAAGGAGATAATTTAAATTCTCACAATAATTTTGCTTGGCTTACTTAAACTGATTGCTTGACTTAATTAAATCACTTTAAGTTGGTACACTTTTCCTAGGAATCATAGAAACGACAAAACAAAATTGAAAATACTTTTAATTACAGATATCTAAAATTAATTAAGACCTGTACCGAACCCCACACTGAAAAGTTTATAATAAATAAATTTCATATCTGTTTTCAATAGAAAAACACGACAATAAATAATAAGAAAACTTTTTTTGTGTAATCAACTGTTCAACCTAACATCAAGCAGCAAAACCAAAGACTGCAAGAGTTCGGGATTTTTTTTTATTTGACAAAAGTGGGATGATACCCACGGATATCTATTGAAATCAAGGGTGTTATGGTACCAAACAGCTAATACCGTTACAAAATCAGATGATGTAAGGTTTCCGAAGTTATCATGAAGTCCAATTAAAAACCTCGAGAAAAGAAGTTCGGAAATTTCTTTAACAACGAATTAGAGAGAGCCCAGTCGAGGATTCCAAACCAGATTCCAATTCTTTATATGGGAAATATCTACTTGAAAAGGATTGGAAAAGTAGGACCCAAACCGAGTTTTCTCCAACCGAATTCCAGTGAAATATAAGAAATTCAAGAAAACCCGTGAAAATAAGCACCAAGAGCTAACAAAAGTCACCTGTCTTCTAAGATCAGCTTCTCTGAGCTTGGCCTCAATCGCCTCTGCACTAGATGGCGAGCTACCGCTCTTCGCCTCAAGCAACCTCCTTCTAATCCTCCGTGGCACCCTCGCCGGGGAATCCGCCGGAGAGTTCGTCGGAAATTCCATCACCACCGGCTCAGGCCACCCCCTTCCAATCGATTCCATGGATCAGCCCCAGTTCGAATCAAATTTCTCTGGGAATTGAATTCAGTTGCAGCGGTGAAGGATTGAGAGATTGTTTTGAGAGGAAAGTGAAAAGACAGGATGGGAAAACACGCTTCTTCTGCTTCCAAAGAAAGAAGAGTCGAGAAGAGAGTTGGACTTGGTTTGTTTCTCCTTTCTCTTGATTTCTTTTCTATGTCATGTATCGAGACGATGCGTCGTTTTATGAAGGAGAGGCGTGCTTTTGTATGATTACATATATTTATAGGGTCTATAGTCTTTAGACTATGGCCATTATAAAGTAATAAATAAAAAAGAGATATTTCTTTAGTTACCCCTGTGGATTTATAAATTCACTTCTTCGTACAAAAAATACAATTAAGTAAACGTCTGGAAAAAAAAAAGTATTGAAAATTCTATCCATATTCCCCTGTCCAAATTAAAAGGTTGCTTATCAGATGGAAAAAAATTATAAACATCCTTGTGTTTTATATAGTTATTAATTATTATTCTTTTCACGATTCATTACTACATGTCATAATATGTATAAAAAATAATATTGTATGCTAATATAATAACTTGATAAACATATTTCGATTACGTATATATAAACAAGCTAGTTATCATTCTAGCCTCATAACTACATATAGTATGGTAAGAGATAGTGATTTTAAAAAAAAAAAAAATTAGTTAAAATAAATAGAATATATCGTAGTTGAAGTAATGCGTATTATAAATAGAATTATGTAAGTGTGTTGATAAAAATAAAAAATAAATTTAACAAAATATCAAACTATCCAATTTCCTCACTAAAATTAAAGATTCTTTCTTTCATCTTTTTCTTAATTTTATCATTTGCTAACTTTGATTAAAAAAAACTAATTCGACTAGTTTATCCCTCTTTTTCAATGGAAAATTAATAATGTTGGTGCATTCATGTCTAAGTATTTAATTAATTAGATATTTTAAATGTTTTATGGAAATTTTTAAAGGAAACATACAAATTACAAATTGACGGGGTTATTCAAGAAAAAGTGTTAGTAACGGCGTTAGACAACGGCTCTATTGACGAAAGCTCAGCTCCTTTAGGTGTGGGGTTTGGTTTCGGACTTTCGGGACCGGTAGGCTCTCTCTGTGTAAATTGACAATAGCACCCTTCAGATTTTATAAATTTACTATTCATGTTTTTAACACCAGAAAATATGCCATGTTGCCACAGTTTTAGCACTGCACCACGTCAAATGCTTCTGTTACATTTTTGTTTTGAAGGGTCCCTCGTGATTTGGCCAAACTTTGATAGAACATGTGTACTGCAACAATGCATAAAATGTGTGAAATATTGTGCAGAAGAGCAATGGTTTACAGCATGAATACATGTTGCTTTCCACGGAGGTTTTTTATTAGAATCCCATAACTTTATTTTAAGATACTTTTCAAAGCATGCTTTTTACTGTTAATTTCGTCTTTAAAGTAATTTACGCGTTAATCCTTGCTTTAAAAAAAAAATGAAAATCCCATTGGGTCCTCATTGAATGGAGCAAATATCACTTGCGTTACCGTTGAGATAAAATATTTTTAATCAGATAAAAAAAAAAATCACTTCCAGTTTGTAATATAGGGAGATTTTTTTTAAGATCTGTACAAATTTAAATTAAACAGTCCGAATTTAATATAACAAAGTCTGACACCTAACCGATCTGTATTTCATTCAATGGCTGTGTAAATACTATTTTCCTCACATTTCATGGAAATGTTGGTGCCACGTGTTCGTCCCTGTCAGAGATAAATTTTGATGTCCTTTGCCTTTTTGCAAGCTAGATCCAATCCAACCACCGATAACTTCCGTTTGGTGATATAAAATTGAAAAGCAAATCCGGTTCTAATCGGGTTCTTTGGTCCTCTCTTTTTCATTTTTTTTCTTTTCTTTTTATCTCATGTAATGATTAGTTAGCTGAGTTCGGATCTTCTAAGGTGACTCAAAGTTTGAATCCGGACCGTCCGATCGACTTTGACGAAAATATTAAAGGGATGACGTGAATTAAAAATTGTTATATTGCATAATAAAAACAGTGCTTCTTGAAACAATTTACTTTAAAAGAAAAGAAGTAAAATATTTGTTTTTATTAAGAAAAAAAAAAACGTTTTATTAATGGAATAGATCCGACAATTCTAGTCGGTGGCACAAGTTAGGAAGAAGTTCATAGATATTAAGTGCGAAAGGACAATTTCATTATGTTCAAAACAATCACAATCCTCGTAACCACTTTTTATAGACTCACTCTTTTAACATTTCACGCACTATAAAATTTAAAATACACACTTCTTTGTTTATTGTGTACAGGGGTGTTCATCGGTTCGGTTTTGTTTTAACTGAATCAAATTAAGCAAATCAAAGTTATAATTCGGTTTCAAAAATAAAATCAAACTGAACTAATTTAACATTGTAACTGAATCGAACTAAAGTTTTATTTCAGTTCGCTCGGTTCAAACTGAAATATATTAATTTTTTTTTATTTAAAGCAATTGATTTATAATAAACCAAAGTATATTAAGAAATAAACCGGGATATTAAGAAATAAAGTGAACTATTTTAAGCAATTGATTAAGAAATAAACCGGGGCAGTCCGGACCAAATTCCTAATATATAAATTTCAGTCGGTTTGATTATTTTGGTTTTGAAAATTTTCAAACTGAACCGAACCAAAATTATAATGCGCTTGTAAAAAACAAACCGAACCATTAAATCGAAAAATTCAAATCGTTTGATCCAAACTAATTCAGTTCGATTCAAGATAAACTAAACCGGACCCAATGAACACCCCTAATTGTGTCGGTATATACTGACTTATTTTATCAATACACATTTATCTATAGTATCAAGACACATATTTTTTACATCAGTTAAGACATAATGGTTGATAACCGTATGAGTTTTCAGACTAATTTTTCAAACTTCTTAAAATATACACTTAGTTATTACTCAATACACAATTGAGCATTGTTCTAATGCACGTTTGGCTATTGCAATTCAATTTCTAACATCGACTCACACCTTATTTGAAATATAATCTATAATTTATAAAAAAAAAATCAACCAATGCTGATAAACCCCATACAAAGAGAATTTTTTATTCATAAAAATTATTAAAAATTAAGAGAGAGAGAGAAAAAGTATTGTTGGATTTCGACCGTAGTAAGATGGGACGAACCTTTTCCTATTTAAAGTTTGGATCAAATAGATTCTGCTGATTCAAAGTAATTTTGGTTTTTTTTTTCTGAGATCTTTTGTGAACGAAACCTGACAACTTATCTTCCTGAGCACCAGAGATTAGTGAGATGGATAACCAAATAATTTTTCCACAGAAGATCCAAGGTAGTAGGACAAAAGCAAATTTATTTATATCTTCGGAAACCAAAATTTGGATCGAAAAATATTTCTTACATTTTCATGCTACATCGGAATTTTCTTTTTCTTTTTCTTCTTAAAAATGAAGACCGAGTCTTCAAATTACATGCTCTTATTATTACAATAAAAAAAAAAATTATCGAGGTTTCAAACATATATCCTTCCACATGAAGATTTGTTGTCTCTAACAATATCTAGGAACAAATTCTTCCGTACTATAACGGTTCATTATCCGTCTGGTACCATTCAATATATTTTGTACTGAATGGTTTTGCGTCCATACTGAACAGATAATTTGTAAAATTAACAATCTCAAATATACTTTGGTTTTCTATTTGATATTACAATTTATAATTCTAATCTTCATAAAGTCTTGTTGATTCCATTGGTTCTTCAAACTTTAATCTTGCAATTCTAATATTTTTGAACCCGCAACTCACTCATACAATAAAATTGTTAAATACAATCATTATATGTCTTGCAAATTAATCAAACAAAGTAATTAGAAAAATGTATAGACAAACAAGACTATGTGCCTTGCTATATTGAAAACCTAAGATACTCTTTCTTTTTTTCGCTCTCTTATTTTATAATAATTTCTACGAATAAAAAATTCCCATATACGCAAATTCTTTTAACAGAAAATTAAGTCATCACCCACTTAAATATTCCCATTTGCACATTTAACTCGCACCAATTCTTGCAAGCGATCATTAATGGAATAATTAAATCTTCCAACTTGCCCATTTAACTCCTCACTTAATCCTACTTTGTAGTTTGTGTTATAATAATCCATTGACATATCACATCTTCTTTAGTAACATCACTGTTGAATGCAAACCACTTTAAAATTTTCAACCATCTTTGGCTCTATCTATAAAAGCTTGAGCTTTCAATTTTTGGTACCAAAACTTGCACATCACTTTCTAAATTATTACATCATTATGATTTGTAAACAAGTCAAAAAATGGGTGCACCATCCTTAATAGGTAAGTGGTTGCATGTTCAATCACTCAATTACAAAAGAACAGCACAATTTATTAACCACTTTTTTCCTTATTTGATAACCCCGTATTATTAAAAAAATATTTTTGATAAACAAAAGAGGTATAGATTAGAGGAAAGTGATTGAAATATATTTTTCTAATAGATTAAAGAGAAGTGATTGAATTGTGTTTCTAATTTTTCGGAAAGTGTTTATATCTTATGACAATATTATTTACATCTTTTAAACAAAATTGTAACCAAAGTTGAACATGCATATATTTTATTTTCTACAATCCTAATCTAACTGGCATATATTTATACCTACTATGCAAACACATATAATTATCATCGAATATAAATATAGTTTAAAAAAAATATAAACAAATTTTAAAATGCAATTAAGGTGTACATACGAGGGGGTGCGAAAATAAATTTACAGAATTAAATATTTAGGAGGACAAGGTACCATAATTTTAATAAGTAACCATAAAGAGGGATTAAACTACTTATTTATTTTATCCTTACCATTTTACACAACAAAATAAAATAAAAAAAATGATTGAGAGAAACTTAAAACAATACAATATTCATTAGATCCAAACTTGTTTAATAAGCCTTTTAACCATACATTCCGAATAAAATTATTTCTTAACGATTTTTTATATTATTAAACTCGTTAATCTCAACTATAATTTAATGATCAAACAACTAGGCGCATATACGACTCAAAATCTAATCCAAGAGCATCAGAATATGCGCTTTGACGCTTTCCTTATGGGGGATGGATCCAAAATATTCTAAAAATTGAAGGGGTATTCAGAAAATATGCAATTCCAGAATCTTGGCGTGGCCGCTTGCCGCCATGTCGCACCCACAACGCTTCTCTCTACCGTCACCGTTAGTTGTTGATGACAAGGATAGGTAACAGATAACGATTTCGCCACGTCATCTATGTCCTTTCCTAAAGGACGCATCGCGTGGACTTGTGGTGTTGCCCTTCCCTTGAGCCGCCTTCAATTTCTCTGCAGGAAATTCAGGCACGTGTTAATTTTTCCATATTCCCATAATACCCTTAGCTATATTAGAAACTCGACACTCGGGAGTCGCGCTTTCTGAGATATCTCAAACTTTGCGTGACTTTATGGAAAATCTCAACTGTTTAAATACGTTCTGCACGAATCTCAAAGCACACATAATACTGACTACAGTACCCCCGAATAGGCACCGACACGTCGGTCACGCAAAAGTTGAGATATCTCAGAGGATACGCACTCAACCGTTAATTATGATGAGTAACAGATAACCGAGGGGTAAACTGTAAAGATACGAATCATCATCCAGGTAAATTATGATGAGTAGACCAAGTATCTGGTGAACTCAAGTCTAAAATTTATTAAATTGATTTTAAATGATAAATTGAATTATTAAAATTTATTTATTTTACGAGTGATGTATTTATATATAAAAAGATTTAATTTTAAAATTAATTTTGCATAGAGTTAAAAGATTAAAAAAACATTTAAAAAATGAATGCATTTTAATTTATTAACTTTTTAGTTTTGACCGTTTGACTTATACTAAATTAATTCGAATGTTTAAAATTTTCACGTATAAATGCATCACTCGTAAGATAAACGGATTTCAACGATTTGGATTCATCATTTGAAAATTAATTTAATGAATGTTAAACTTAATTCACCGAGACTAGGCTTGATGTACCTGTTCGGCAGCTGGGATTAGGCCTCCTTTAGACTCCTTATGCTCTTAAAGCTGCCGAACAGGTGTTCCTTTATGGAGATTAGTGGCCTCCTTAACTAAGGCGACCTCCACGTCTCCTTAAGAACTTCATCTCCTTAACAGCTAAAATACGAACTTTTCAGACAATATTAGCCTCAAAAAGTGACCTCCTTGGATACTGTTCTTTTCTTTTCATTTTTTTATTGTCTTTCTTCTCTCTCAATAGCACGATTCCCTAGATGCGGCAAAGAAAGAAAACCATTATCTCCGACGAAGATTAACGACGATATAATAACCGGAATTCTTATCCAATAACCTTACGACATTCGCACTGAAATGCTCTTTCCATAGACACCTGTCAAGGTACTTCTCTTTCCTTGCTTCCTCTCTGAAATGGTCTCTCCTTTTGCATTTATTTATCGTTGTTCTTTGGCTACGAAATTATCATCCCTCTCTTTGTCTCAGTCCTGCCCCAGAGCTTCACCTCTTCCTTTCTCTGTGCTTGCTTGAGTGATTTGAGTGGCTGATTTGCTGGTGACGAAGAAGGAGACAAAGACACACAAAGACACAGAGCTTCACTGCTTTTTGTTTGTGCGCAGTTCCTTTTGGTCAAGGATTGATTTGTTCTATAAAAAAGCAATGGTTGAATGCTCTGCTGTATTATGGGTTGTTATTGGTTTATTACGCTCAATTCTATGTTTGCTTGCAATATGTAGGAGTAAAATATCTTTTGTTGTATGTAAAGAACGAGTTAAAGAAAAGACAAGAGAAGGATAAAAGCAGTATCAGATGTTGGATCAAATTGGAATGAATTATTGTTATATATATACTCATAAAATGAATTATACTTGTATTCATCCTCTGCATCAGATAAAAAATGAGTCTAGTTTGGTTAATGTAAAAGCATGTCAGAGCTATTATATCACTACTACACGTTTAAAAAATATATATATTATTGAAGGTAGTTTGGTCTTTATATTTAGTTTCATATTAAATAATATCTTTTACTCATTTAATCCTACATTTTTAATCCGTCTATATTGTCGAACATGAGTTCCTTAGTGAAGCTTAATTTCTTAAGCCTCTGTCTCTTAATCCTAACTGCCAAACACCCCCGATGAACTTAAGAACACACTAGTTCTACTCTTGATTGATATTGGGTTAGGCAAACCTATATAGGCTATAGCATAGCAGCGGCTTTAAAAATCCATTAAAAATTAAAGTACATCAACTCCTATCCATGTGGACTACTGTGTAGTTTTATAATTGTTCTTTGGGTTGATATTGGGAGTTGTGACCGACAAAAATTATGGAGTTACTATAAGATAAAATAAAGTGTGAAAACGTGTATGTATTATTATTTGAGCATGAAAGCACTATTATTCTATTAATTCGTTTTTTAAAGATAGATAGATTTTTTGGAATACCTTCTTTGTTTTGCTTTCTCAAAGTCTCTCACGTATTTGTCTAATGAGATAACAAAAATGAATTTAGAATGTTTTATACTCTGAGAATTAAATCTATAAATACAGCCTAACAAAATTCTTGATTGTCTTATTAAGTCATTATTCGCTCATTATTGTTATTGAATATTTCCTTTAAGTTATATACATTAAAAATCCATATTCTATATGACACATTAATATTTAAAAAATGATAAATTTCAATGATTTCATAAAATTGAAAGCATTTATAATTATTTTACATATTAATCTAATGCGTTGATGATAAGGATCAAATAAAAATACCATGATGGGACATATAATTCGCATAAACTTTTATTATACAGATGTGAATACGACTGATCAAAATTAGCTTTGATTCTCCTAATATAAGAAGCCAATATGAAGTCAGCCAAACAAACAGTGCGACTAATTTATTTAATTAATAAATACACTGTTATCCTAGTGAAAGGAATGTATGAGGTAACCAATGCGTCACCAAATAAAATGATTTCATCTCAGACCAAAAATCCAAAATCCAAAATCCAAAATCCATCTCGTGACCCATAAAAGGTAAGATGTAGCAAAGAGAATATGCATAGGTACTAGAGATTAGAAACTTGAAAGAGAGGTACGAATAAGAAAAATAATTTCATCATGGTGGTCCAAAATGATATATAGAAAAAGGAATATAAATAAAAAGTTAGATATAGTTTTTCTGGTTGAAGCCTAGTAATATTTGATACTTGATTTTAATTTTAAATTATACAAATGGTTATACTATCGCTCAAATATTTGATATTTAATTATAAATTATAGAAGTGTTATTTTAGCCTCTTTATTGAAATCTGTTGAAAAATAATCGTGACCGTTCGATCTGTAAATGAACGATCTAAAACAGCTGGGAAGTATCCAGTACCTGAACTAATGGAAAGGAATAAAATGGCGCAATAGTCAATTTTTGGGTCAGTATCACTGTAGTAGCGCACAAAAGTTTGGGTGGGACCGTCCCTACTGGTCCCATTTCACAGTCACGTGACAGATTTTGTGTGCCATAACTCCGAGTTCACCAAAAAATAAAAATAAAAAACTAGTTCAGTAAGCTACATGAATTAATTTAAATATGTTTGAATCAAGAATCGACTTCTAATTTAGTAACCAAGATAATAATCTTTGTGTGAGATGTCACATATGTTAAAATATAAATGAAAATTTTCTTGTATATATTAAATAGTTTGGTAACTTTGACATTCAACCTTCACTAAAAAAAAGCAAGAGAAATATGCTTGAATTGATGAAAGTTCATTATTAACCGCGAATGTGATTTGTGTTGTGTATTTTGTTGATTTAAACTATGCACTAGTACGTGGTAGTAAAAATCATCACAAACATGATGTGGATTTTATTTTATTGAATGTCAAATAATTTAGTTTATTCACCCTGACAATTAATCTTTAATTTAGGGGCTACAAGATAATTTCCTCTACGTGAAAATGTAGGTTCAAAATCAGATTAAAATTTCCTATATAAAATTTTAAATTGAAATGCTTGATTCATTTTTTATCTAAAAAAAATTGGTTCATTCACTCCATACATGGTCCATATCCAACTCAATGATAAATTATTATGAAGAGGTACATGAATTTTATATTTTTATGAATTTTTTTACTATTTTTTTAGATAGGTACAAAAATACTATTTTTAGATGGTTCAGATTTACTGATTTTGTACCTATCTAAAAAAATAGGAAAAAAATTCCTAAAAATATAAAATTTGGTCTCCAAACATATTTTAGTATGGAGGTTAGGTTGAGCAGTTCGGATAGACTATTTGAACTTTGAAAATAATGGAAAGAGATGGAAGCACAAAAACATGGAGGCATTTGAACCCTCCTCTATTATGAATCAAGCATCGTGCGCATTCATTTGGTAGGCCACAGAAGATCCGGTGGCAAACTATAAGCCAAGAGAAGAGTTGACAAGGATGGAGGGTTAGGTATATCGTGCAAGTTGCTTGCAAGGCACAGAGATACCATTACTTGTTGCTTGTGTTGCTTTCACCGTATCCATTTCAACATTTTGAATCCAATTCCTTTTTTTACTTTTTATTTTTTTGGTGAAGGTTTGGATGCTTGGAATGTGATAATGGTTTTGGAATAGTTGGGATCAAAGAAGAAAACTATCACAGTGTTTGTTATTACCTTCTGAATATAACAAGGGTAGATGGCCAAGAAGTCCCTATAAATTTTAAATTTTAATATTTTTTTACCAGTACATGAATTAAAAATTCATAATTTTCATATGTATCAATACTTCTAACCTTTTAAAAAAATAAAATTACAATGCACTTAATTTTTTAGCCACCCAAATTTCAATTTTCTAATTTACCTCTGAATATAATAAGATGAGCACATAATTTTTCTCTTTCTATCTCAGAAAAGGAAAAAAAAGTGTTTGATAAGAAGAAAAAACATGAAGTTGTTGTCACCGAATTGGTATTTCATTGGCTGGACTTGCCGGACAATTATTTTTTATTTATTTTAATTTTGGTTGAAGAAAGTAGGTCTTTCTATTTAAAAAAATTTATTCAACATTTTTTTTTTCAATTTTTAATGATAGAATTATAGAAAAATGTGCAAATAATGTAAAATAGTTAAATTCTCAAAGCATTGTAACAAGTAAACTATAAATGATCCTCAAATTCGCATTATTTTCCATTTTAGTCCCTTAACATTTTGAAATCTTTAGTGGGAAGCTTCCTAATTTGTACAGTTGGATCAAATTAATTCTCACTTGCCTTCCATCAATGCTAATTTGGAACACTACCTTCAATTTTTAATCAATAATTTCATGAACTACTGTAATTTTTTAGAGATGGAACTGGGAAAATAAAAGTCTAACCTTCCAGTTTTTATTTAATGTTCATAAATAATCTTTCATTCGGATTTTGAAATTATGCCTTCTCACACAGATTGTTTAACCTTTACCAATAGATAAAAAGTTGATTCTTGCTGTGGCCACATTGAATACCTTATTTATCACATGTACTAATTATTTTTCATCTATTAACTTTGTAAAACATATTTATACATGCCACCAGAAGAAATAACACACTCTTTATATTCCTAATTTTTTTTTTTAATTAATGTACCCACTTTATAAGGATGGGAGGCACGTCGCACACTTTTAGCGCATTTTATGTTGATTTAGGTGTGCGGTTGTTAGCTACATTAATTTGTGCATGGTTTGTAAATATAGCTTCCCTAAAATAAGGGACTGGTTAATTAATACTTGCAGACTTAGTAGATTAGGCATTAGTGCAAGATTCTCTTCACAAAAGTCTTCTAGGTGGCCTAATTAATTATTAATTAATTATTGATTGAAAAAGCTAAAATGGAAGAAACATGTAGGTTTTAAGGCTACTAATTGCAAAAGATATATACATCCTTGTTTGGTCATTGCTTTTGTGACATAAAAATTCCACTTTTTGCAAAATAAATATGGGGGCCATCGAATTGACACACACAAGTCCAATATCTAAGCATATTTTGGATTAATAATGGTTTAATTTTCTAAACAAATTTGAGATATAGGTGGCTAAATATACAAGGATGTGTGATTTGAGGCTATTGAGTTATATGTTTAAATCCTCTTTTTAATTTCGCCATGAGAAATTGAATTTGGTTCATTCAAACTTCAAAATTCTTTCAAGGAAATAGTCAATGAGATTGATTAAAATTCATGGAACCTTACAAAATGGTTTGAGTGAAGAATAAAATTATATTATAGTTTAGAATCAAAACATGATTGCTTGCAGGGAAATATATATTATATATATTGATTATTTTCTTCTTTATATGTCTACTTAAAAATATATTTTGGCGAAACCAAATGGTGCAAATAAAACTCTACAACTTTGGGTTTGCACACATCTTACCTCACCGGACAAAAAAATGTTCAAATTTAAATTCATAATACAATCAACAAGTTTGGATAGTCACGAAAGATGACATATTAAATAAATAAATAAATTGCGTGATGAATAGATAACACAAGATGCTTGCAGAGAGCGATTTGTGCAGTGCTCTGACTTTTCTGAAATATTCCAGATATGAAATGAAATTATGAAAGAAATGAATCCACATCACATTCATTTCACACTCACATCTGCTTTAATTTGTATTGGATGTCAAAAAAGAGATGAAGTTGCGTTTCTTAATTTGTATGATTATGTTTATATACATCCAATATGGGTAGCATTTGTGGGGTATATACAAGAACCAAATAGTGGCAAACAAACCCCACTAAATGTGGACCCACACAGATTCTCTGGTTAGGATACATATATTCATTCTGTATGAACTTCTACTGATTTGTGGGCCCTACAAAATAAAAATAAAAATAAAGATACACTTTACAAACAAAAGTATAGAAGCAAATATTTTGAGCGAGACAAATTATAATTATTTTGAATATTAAGTATAATTTATAATATTTTTTTTAGAAAAGCAGATAAATATAAGTATATTTTGGAAAAAAAAGATTTGAGCATCAGGCATTTATAGTTTTTGAATCATCAGTATATTTTAATATTTTTTTCTTTCTAAAAAAACATGAAATAGAAGCATATTTCCGAAAGTGTAGTGTGCATCCACCATAGTTGTCCATAGAAGATATGAATCAATAGATGTATCACACTATAAATGAAGGCTCTTATAGGAGCCACAAACTAATGTGTAGGCCACCTATTGAAAGCATAGTTGTCAATATCTTCCTAACATAAAAAGGGGGGTCATATGTATATGCAAATAAGGTAAATTGAGGAAAAAAAAAAAATCAAGGTATCCAGTATATGCATATGATATTATGATACTCCAAGTTACCCAGAAAGAGATTATACAGCTTTCCATTTTTGGGCTTATTGTTTGTGGGTGGGCCGGATGAATCCGTATCTTCTCAGGTATTGCAGAGGATTACCCTCACTTTTATGGTTTAAGATTAAATCTCAATCGGTTTGAGATTCAAATCACAATAGGGGGCTGTATTTTTGGTCTTTGAGATTCGTGCCAAGTTAAAAAGAACGGTTCAGATCTAGTAATTGTAAAAGATTTCCTTATTAGGTATTGGAGAGGATGTGAATTCCGGCCGAATCATATCATTATCCCATGCAATTAGTGTTACACAACTATACATTGATATGAATTAATGTGTAGGACACCTATTGAAAGCATAGTTGTCAATATCTTCCTACATAAAAAGGGGTGTCATATGCATATGCAAATAAGGTAAATTGAGAAAAGAAAATATATCAAGGTATCCCGTATATGCATATGATATTATGATGAGGAGGGTTCAAACGTCTACATTTTTTGTGCCTTCATTTTTTAAAATTTTAATAATTTAAAATTTAAAACTTAAAAATCAAAATAAAACCGTTGGATGTGATCTACATCATTTTATTTATGCATATACAAAAAATTATAGCATGTCAATTTTATTTTGATTGTTATTAAGAGCTTGTAAAAAACGCACTAATGTGAATGGTTTCTAGATGTTAATTTTTTAACTTATTAATTCACATAAAAATAAAATTGGAATGTAATGATTTTTTATGAGCACATAGAGAAAATAATATAGATCACATCTAACGGTTTTATTTTGACTTCTAAATTTTAAATTTTGAATTATTAAAGTTTTAAAAAATAAAAACATGATGGAGACACAAAAAATGAAGGCATTTGAACCCTCCTCTATTACGATATACCAAGTTAGTAAGTTACCCAGAAAGAGATTATATAGCTTTCCATTTTTGGGCTTATTGTTTGTGGGCCGCATCATATCATATCCCATGCAATTGGTGTTACACAACTATACATTGATATGAATTAATTTCAGTTTTCCATAAGCTGAAAAAGGCCCAAATTATTCTGATTTGTTGTGCTGGTGTTTTGCCAAAATTATTCTTACTCCATGATGATTGATTTGTGGGATCGTAGAAACCCAAAAAAAAGGGATCGAGACCCTTTTGTCTCAGAATGGGTGGTCAATATCTAAAGAAAAATTGCTCTTGATTTGAATTAATATACTGATTACAGATAACACTTGAGGGCATTACATGAGCGTTTTGCAAACAAAAAAGAAGAATGGCGCCAATGTTGAAATTAGTCAATTACACCTGAGGTCATTTCTTTGTACAAGAGCACTGATTTTCTACAATGGTGGTTTAATTTGATTGCTTGTTATAACACTATCTTCAATCGCGGATTAGGAAAAAAACAAGATTCTAAATAGCGATTATCTCATCATTACGGAAATGCTAAAAAAAAATACTATAACTCCGCTATTGTGCCGCTATAGCTGCTATAGTGATAAAAACGGCTGATAGCACTATAACTTTTATGGTCCGAAAATAATATAGCTAGCCTTTTAGAAAATTGAATAAAATCTATTCAACATATCACTATTAATTACTTAATTTAGTGCTTCATGATTCAAGCCTTCACTTAAACGAGAATATAATATGAGTTACAGAAATATCTAGCTAAGATATTATTTTCTTATACAAGAGATGCATTTCCGAATCTCAATTTAATCTTAAATCTATCGGAAAAAAGGATCTTGAGCCCTTGACTAACAAAGAAAAAGGTACAATAACGTGTAACAGCATGAACAAGTTTTATTGTTTAATCATTTAGGTGATATCTAATATTCACTGGACCAAATTAT
The DNA here is from genome assembly GCA_033356055.1 of Carex pumila. Lineage (NCBI taxonomy): Eukaryota > Viridiplantae > Streptophyta > Magnoliopsida > Poales > Cyperaceae > Carex > Carex pumila. The sequence goes on along the minus strand of JARJHM010000287.1, from coordinate 328,591 downwards.
GTTGAAATGTATAACCGATTACCAATTTTAGCACTTTATTGTAACAATCAACACTCTTTTAATTTGCAAATTTTGATGGGGCAACTAAGACAGCTGAGGTGTATTTAGAAAGGCACCAAACCTCTCCAGTTCCTCTGATCTCATGGAGAAATACCTGAACCTTGCATTGGGATTGGGTTCCAGCTCATGTCGACTGGGTATTTTTTATTCTACATCAAGTTTTTCTTAGTTTATTTTTTTCCTCTTTATTTGCAATTTTGACTTTCATAGTCTGACTTTAAAGTCTTCGTCTATGCTATTTATTTACATCGGCAGTTCCGAAATTTAATGATTTAATACCACAATAGCAAATTATCCTTCCGTTTACCAGATGACCAGCTTCGTAAATACAAAAAAATTGAGTAAAAATAAACCGCAATTTTTGAAAATCAGTACCTCTAGTACAAAGAAAGCATGATAAGTTGATAACAAATCATAAACACCATGTTTGGTTGTGGACTAAAGATGGAATAAAGGCTTTAGGTCACTACTATTCCACCAAACATAGTTTAAATTGATGGACCTAATATGGAATAACTTATATTTTAGGCCAGCCTAAACAAGCCTAACTTAACCCACCTCCTCAGGTGCCTTAAATTTTGTCTTCAATTTTACACCACTGGGACCCACTGTCATTGACTCTCAACATTTCACTCCTCTCTCCTCATTGATTATCATTCACCCACTTCATTTCTTATTTTTTCACAGAAGAAGAAACTCACAGAAGAAGAAAGAAGTGCACAAAAAACCTAGCCGCCTCCCTCACTTTCGTCTCTACACACGCGTAACCCTCTCTGTCGCTGTCTCTAACTTTCTCCGATTTTCTTTTCTCTGCCGCTTTCTCTAACTTTTCCGACTTTCTTCCTTTCGTACGAGATGGTACATTGCAATCTCTATTTTTTTTCTCTTTTTTAAACTTAATTTAATAAATAGATTTACCTTTCCTTTGAATCGCCTAGCAATTGGTACAATTATTTTGTCGTAGATCGGCACAATTTGTCTTGACAATTTTGTTGTGTTACGCTACATCATCATCGGTAAAAGAAATTGGTCTACTTCTTTGGTAAAAAATATTTGTTGAATTTGATCACTCTATCGTAGCTTGAATTAGATTATGGAAAGTCTAATCTCATGTGATATCATGGATCGATATAAGTTTCAATTAAATTAGCTTGAATTGCCTAGCTTAATATAAGTTTCAATTAAATTTCTTCTTGTGTGATATCTTGGATCGATATAGATTAGGAAAGTCTAATCTCATTCATTACTGCATTAATTTTGTTATTTATTTCTTAATTTTGTTATTTATTTCTTAGGCTTGTGTGTTCGTATCTGATGCATATATGCTAGAGTTTTTTTTTTTTTTCTATTTGTTAGACTAGTGCTTGTTTAAAATATGTTATTAATTATTATGTTTAATTTTAGATAGTATTAATTAAGTTCTTGAAAGTATATGTGAATCTGCATTAAATTAGGCATGGATCCCTCAGAGAGTCATTTGGCAAGCCAATCTAGAAAAAGAACACAAAGGACGCGTAGCCACAATTGGAGCGCTGACCAAACAACAATTATGTTGAATCTACTTAGGGAAGAACAAGTTACACAAAGGGTTACTAGTCAAGGGTCCTTTACGAAGCAGGTCTGGGATAGGTTGGCCCCAATATTAAGCTCTCAATCAGAGCCAAATCGTACTGGTAATGAATTGCAACGTCGTTGGAAAACTCTCAAAGGAGAATTCTATGATTATAAGACTTGTGCTGACAAGAGTGGCTGGGGTTGGGATGCAGTAATGCGTATACCCATTGCTCCTGATAAAAGTTGTTGGGAGGAATTAAAACAGCTATAAAGAATTTCTCAATTCAATGAATAATTTTTTGCTTCAAATTCAATCATCAGAATATTAAACTGAACCAACTTATATTTTCTTGTAGTTCAATCCGAAGTTGTATAAGTGCAAGTCCAAGTCTTTTCAATGATACAATGTGATGAATGAACTATGTGGCTCCAATATTGCCATTGGACAATATGCAATGAGTGGTGCTGCTTATAACGAACAACTTGAAAATAATATTAGCAAATCTGATAGCTCTGACTCAGATGCTAATGCTGGTGCGGTGCAAGAGTTGTCAGATTTTGATATTCGTTCTTTTAGAAACACCATGGGCAAGAGTTATAATTTCTCGGTTGAAAATTATGTTGGCGGTACACTAGTAGATGATTCTCTAGGTGCTGCATTGGGTACTTCATCTGGTAAGAGAACTAGAGAGGGTTCCATTGGAAGAGGGAATGAGGTCTCTTCTAAGGGTAAGAAGTCAAAGGGGAGCCTAGCCACAGTAACAACAATGATAACAATGCATCTATTCTTCTACTTATTGAGGAGTCAAGGGAGCGGTGTATACTTATGGAGGAAATGAAGAACAAGGGAAAGAAAATTGTCGAGAAATTAATCAAAGTGAAAAGAGATCAAGGGTTAAGCAGTCAGAAATTTTATATCTTGCAAGAGATACTAAAAAATGATCTGAGTAAAGAGATTTTCATGGCATATGAGAGCGATGATCTTATCGGATGGATAAATGAAATGATTACTTATCAGAGTCTCGCAAAGCCTTAATTTCCCTTTAGAATCCATGCTTAGTTTTTGTCATGTAATTCATCTAATTTGGCATTTTGTACTAACTATGAGCCTATTAGATGTTTGCATTATGTTTTAACATCTAATTTAATTATGCATGTCCTTATTATATATGAACCATGCTCACTGGAGAGCCCTTTTGTACTGTGTTATTGTAAGATACTTTTATTATACAATGTTATCTTGAGACTTTGTTTAAAATTATCTAATTCTGTTATTGTATTATGCTTGTTTAAAATCTGTCATTAATGTATATATTGATTCACAAAATAAAAATAAATACTACACAAAATAATATATTACATAGCTGGGGCAGTAATAACTAAATTAAAAAAAAAACCAAATAATAATATCATGCTTTAAGCCATCAAATTTATACCAAACATGAAATAACTTAAATCATAGCATAACTTTAGGCACAACCAAACATAAATAATTTTGATAGGCCTAAGTTGGAATAACCAACTTAGGCCACCTTAACTTTAATCCACAATCAAACACCATGAAAGGTAACTTACACTTTCAACAAATTATGACAATCTCATTTTTCATATTGACTTCAAGTCTTGCACCAACCTCAATATAAATCCATCTCTACATGCAGTAGAGCATCCAATATACCATGAAAATGATGAGCAAAGGTGCTTCGAAATATACCATGTTTGCAGCGGCGATCATGGCGGTGCTAGTGATGATAATTGTACAGGGAACAGTGCCGGCGCAAGCGCGTTTGAGCGCCGCTGATTGCAAAGCGGAACGCCACGGGATCATCAATGCATGCAAACCCGTGTTGTATGGTATGACGCCTAATGCGAAGTGCTGCAAGTGGATTCGGAATGCTCACCTGGAGAAATGCGTGTGCCCTGTCATCACACCCAAGCTGGCGGCATTGGTAAATGCCAATCGAATGGTCAGGCTTGTTCAAAATTGCGGCCGTCGGGTCCCGCACCACTTCAAATGTGGCAGTAAGTCTAACCAATCTGTACATCGATCTTCTCTTTTGGTATAGTAGTGCCTGCCCAAACAACAGTAACAGTTTAGATCAAAACATCTTCCCTTTATTTACTGTATCAATTAATCCAACCAGTCTGGTCTCTTCAAACAGGATTTAACGGCTATTAATTAATTTACTGTTATGTACATAATCATATGAGTGAGGCTATGGTACGACTTTGCAATGCGTGGATTGTTCCGTGCATTGAGTTCATATCTTTATTTTTAAAATTATAATAGTCAATCCGAATTGTTCAATATTATTATCATAGAAAATATATTTGGAGACTAAATTTTATATTTTTTAGAATTTTTTTATTGTTTTTTTTATAGGTAGAAATCACTACTTTCGGTTGGTTTAGAATTTTTAGATCAAGTGATTTTCTAATTGTTTAAAAAAATAGTAAAAAAAATTCCATTAATATAAAATTTGATCTCCAAATATATTTATATATAATAATGTTGAATAGTTCGAATTTACTATTTGGACTTTGAAAATAGAAATATAAAGTCACTGTTTCAATCTGAATTGGTTTGGTCCTTTAATTGGGTTTGATCTTTATTCTATCTTTTTTTTTCCTGTTTTTTTTTTTTTCAGGCATTACCACTCCTTAATTAACTGAAGGGACAGCATGTGGGGGTTTATTAGGATGCTGACAGTGCAAGGGGATTAAAGCATATTGAGAATATAAATTTATATAGAATAAAGTCACTGTTGTAATTTAATTTACATAGAATGAAGTCACTGTTGTAATTTCAAGAACTCCCTGCTTTTATGTAATTTAAAATGCTAGAATAAACTTGTTCTATGTATGATATATCCCTTTTCTTATAGGCAATTAGGATTGGCAAAAAAGCTCATAGTTCGTGGCTTGATCGTGATTTGTATCTGATTCGCTTGTTTGTTATTGGATCGAGTTGTTAACGAGCTAACTTGTTACTAGCTCGGTCTAGAATTAACGAGTTCAAGTTAGAACCTAGCTTGCTCGTTATCTTGCGAGCTAGTTCTGCTTGGCATCGATTTTTGAATTTGTATGAATGTGTGTGCATTTTATATTGTTTAGCTTGATAAAGTTTGAAGAAAACAAAATCTTGCGAGCCAATTCATTAGTTCACGAGCTAGCTCGATCTAGCTCGTGACGATTTCAAGTTGAGATTTCAGCTTGAATCTCTAAAATCAGCTCGCTTGTGATTCGAATGAGTTCAAATTAGACCCAACTCGTTGCCACCCTAATAGGCAATTAAAAAAAAAAATGATGACCCTGGTTCAGAAGCTGCCTATCCAGAAAGCATTTTTGGGTTGGAGTATTTTGAAAAAATTACATGAAATTAAAATTAGAAAAAACAAAGCGCTCTAATCATGTCATGCCTTGCCAAAAAAAACAGACAAAGAAGCACAATAATTCTCCAATTTAATTTTGGAACTAAATAAATCATCACTGTTTTGTATGAGACCAAGTGACCAACAAGGATACTAAAGCTATCTAGCTCCATAGAGGCACAGAAAAACCAACAAAAAATAGATATAACACTATCGATCATCTGACAATTTCTATAAGACTGATCATTCTTCAAAGCGATCCAATTATTCCATGCCATCCAAAAGACAAAACAAAAATAATTTTCCAATATGCCTTTGTAAGTACTTCTATCTACATGATTATTGATCAAATTTAAAAAAATTATATTCGAAACGTGTAAAGTAGTTCAGTAAATTGGGTGTATATTAAACATGTAGAATATTAATTTTAACTATTTTTTATGGTTTTAAAAGACTGTCATTTTTGACATACCAATAATGCATCAATATGCGCATAAATATTTATTTTTTAACTGCTTGACTTGATATTAAGTGCATTTGAAAATTAAAAAAAATTATATGTAAATGAAGCTCTCTTGAAGGATATCGGTTTGAATGGTTTGAATTTTTCATTTGAAGCTGATTAAATTGATTTTGGATTGGAAGCATATAGCTAGACTGAAATGCTATTGAAAACATATATATTAGCCGGACTCTCAATTGATATATTGGGTTGTATATTTTGCACGAATACAATCAGAAGTCCTAAGAAAATCTTGAAATTAAGATGGAAATTTTAGAAGAAATATTTCATAATTAATATAATTATTTTTATTTCTTATAAGCGTTTTATATACACTAATTAGTCATTATAATATTTTCTAATTATTCTACTAATTGCTAGGCTTTCTTATTACCAGTGTTATTAAAGCCAACAGGAGCGGACGGTTGAAATTTTATGTTAGTGAAGCTGTTGTAGCAACAGGCATCCTTTGCTTGTATTGTTTGGTCTAACTGTAATAGTTTCTGGTTTAATTGAATGTACCGGCAAAGTAAACCTATTCAATGCATGCAACGTGTTCGTTGACATTTCCAAATGAAAACTTTGTTATTAGTCGGACTTGGAAATTAAGTATAATTCTATAATGCTAATAAGATAAATTGAGTGAAAAGAAAATCAAGGTATTTCATATATACATATGAATATATGATATTATGATATACCGAGCTTTCCATTTTTGGGCTTATTGTTTGTGAGCCGGATCATATGCAAGAAAGGCCGAAATGCATCCTGTTTTGTTGTCCTGTGTCTTGCCAAAATTACGCTAGGGGTGTGATGTGTTCATCAAGAAAATTTGGTAAGCACAATTTCAAAAGTATATCAAATCGGCTTTAAATGACGAATTTAAACCATCAAAATTCATGTATTTCATTAGTGATGTATAGCTATGCAAAATTTTGAAAGTTTCGAATTTATTTGCTATAAAGTCAAGTAGTCAAAGAAATGGTGAAAAATGAATATATAAAACAACTTATAAGATAAGTTATAAAAGATTAATTTCTTTGACCGATTGACCTTATAGCAAATGAATTCAAAATTTTTAAAATTTTATATGTACATACCTCACTCATGAAATATATGGATTTCAACGGTTCGAATTTATCATTTAAAGCCGATTCAATATACTTTTGAAGTTGTGCTCACCAAACTCACTTGATGAGCACATCACACCCTAGCTTTACTCAAATTAATCGGACTCTATGATAATTGCTCTTGATTTGACTTAAATCTTAAAATATTTTTGCACGGTAGTTTTAAACTCGGATACAAGGAAGTAATATACCCATGAAGATCAAGATATATTATTTTATTATACTTGAGGTTATTAAATGAGCGTTTTGCAAAAAAAAAAAAAAAAAGAAGAAAAAAAAAGAAAAGAAAAAAAGAAGAAGAAAGATTATTAAATGAGAATTAGGTTCTTGAGCAAATCACCCCCTTCTTTTGTCCAACCAAGCATGCGGTGTAAAGACCTTTCAAACAGGGGCGGAGCGTAATTTTGTAATTATTTTGAATATTAAATATATTTTTATGATTTTTCTGAGAATAAGAAGTATATTTTGATGAGTAGGCAAAATTTATTTTTTATGCTTAAGTATATTTTAATGATGTTTTAAAAAATAAAATAAAAACTAAAAGTATATTGTTTACTCTGACTCTACTTAGCTCAGCCTTTGAATACCGGAATCGTTTAATAGTTTGTGAACAACCTCAATTGTTCGTTTTAATTTTCGGATCGAATTTGCCTAATATAACAATTGGTGTCTCTCACGGTGATAAGACCATATATGAAAGTCTCATAAAGCCCTTCCTAAAAGCCCACTTAAGAAAAAGCCCAAAAGCAACACATTCAATCTCTTCCGAACCCGGAGGCCCGGCCTGCCCATCAAACTCATAAAAGACTTAAATCAGGAACCGACTAAGAACAGACCCGGCCTGTTAGCTGAGCTTATAAAAGCCTAAAAACCAGAAACAGGCACAAAGCCCTATAAACACCTCAAGGCTCCCTGAGAATCCGGGGCCGCAAAAAATAAAAAAGATTACGTCTGAAAAGAATAGAGTAAACGTATCCACAGAATCCGGACTCGTTCCGAATCAGACACATAATAACTACTCACTTAACCAGCAAGAACAAAGCACCCTTGCTTAGAACTCGCTAGCCTGAATTACGTGCTAATCTCCGAACCAGCAAGAACAAAGCACCCTTGCTTAGAACTCGCTAGCCTGAATTACGTGCTAATCTCCGGGAGCATAGGACGTACACATGGAGAAATACCTAAACCTTGAATTGGGATTGAGTTCCAGCTCATGTTGGCCTAGTCCGAATTGACAAATTTAAGTGGTTATTTTTTATTTTAAATCAAGTTTTTTTTTTTTTTCTATTAGTTCTTTTTCCTCTTTGCAATTTGACTTTCATAGTCTGACTTCATCTGAAAATTCCTTATAAGATGTACTTTGTTATTAACCTGTCTTTCTCAGTGCTATTTATTTACATTAGCAGTTCCGAAATTTCAGGATTTAAAAACAATAACTTCCGTTTACCAACAGATAAGCTTTGTAAATATAAAAATATGTATAAATATAAACCGCCATTGTTGAAAATCAAAGCTCTAGTACAAAGAAAAGCATGATAACAAAACATAAAAGGTACCCCACACTTTTTTCTCATTGACTTCAAGTCTTCACCTCTTGTACCAACCTAGCTCCATATAACACCAGCTGATCTCTATCATTCTAGTACCATAGTAAAACATATACTCACAAAAGGACACCAGTGAAAAATGATGAGTAGAGGTGCTTCAAAATATACCATGTTTGCTGCAGCGATCGTGGTGGTGATAGTGATGATAATTGTACAGGGAACAGTGCCGGCGCAAGCAGCTTTGAGCGCTGCTGATTGCAAGGCAGAACGCAGTGAGGGCATCAATGCATGCAAACCTGTTCTGTATGGAGTGATGCCTAGTGACCAGTGCTGCAAGTGGATTCGAGGGGCCCACATGGAGGAATGTGTGTGCCCTATCATCACACCCAAGCTGGCGCCATTGGTAAATGTCAATCGGGCGGTCAAGCTTGTTCAAGGTTGCGGTCGTCAGGTCCCGCACCATTTCAAATATGGCAGTAAGTCAAAACATCTTCCCTTTATTTACTGTGTTAATCCAATTAGTCTGGATTTGTTGCAGTAATGGTTCAGATCCTTTTGTTTGGTTTGATCTTTATTCTATTTTTTTGTTCCTGTTTTTTTAGGTATCACTACTCCGTAACTGAAGGGACAACATGTGGGGGTTTATTAGGATGCTGAGAGTGCAAGGGGATTAAAGCATATTGAGAAAATAAATTTACATATAATAAAGTAATTGTTGTAATTTAATTTACATAGAATAAAGCCACTGTTGTAATTTCAGTCATAATTGTAAGAACTCCCTGTTTTTATGTAATTTAAATGCTAGAATTAACTTGTTCTATGTATCCCTTTTCTTATAGGCAATCAAAAAGAATTTTGATGACCCTGGTTCTGAATTTATTAAGTTGCCTAGCCAGAAAGCATTTTAGGGTTGGATTATTTTGAAAAAAATACATATTAAAATTTGAAAAAAAAACAGAGTGCTCTAATCATGCCATGCCTTGCCAAAAAAGAGAGAGAAATGTAGCCTCATAGAGGCACACAAAAACAACAAAAAAAGTTATAGCACTATCATCTGACAATTTGAATTAGACTGATCATTCTTCAAAACGAGTCAATTATACCATGCCATCCCTAAATGAAAACAAAAGCAATTTTCCAATTCAATTAAATATATTGGTCATATATTTTTTCACGAGTCCTACCAGAGTGCTAAGCAATATAGAGTCATAGAGGAACACAAAAATCTTTTGAAGAGGTAACCCTTGCCTCCGTCCATCTCTTCCCCTCAATCGGAGCACACGACTTGCCTCCTCCAACGCTCCCACTCAAGCCTCGCCTCCAAATTCCCACTTCGCTGTAGAGTACCTTGTCCAATCGTGCGGTTTTTCCTCCGACGAGGCACTCAGAGCATCCCAGCGTTTCCCGGGCCTCAAATCCTCCCATAAGCCTGATGCAGTACTCTGTTTCCTGAGAGAGATGTTATTTTTTTCTTACCTTTAAAATAAAATAAAAGGTATCAGATAATTTTCAGAAAATAAATTATAATTAAAATTGAGTTACCCGGATTGTGCGAAGCACTGTCCTCAAGCGAATTCCGTCTCTACCGTGCAAGATTTGGAATTGCAACCAAGATAATCCGGAATAGTCAACTTCTTGGGACACGACCGTGGAAGTGACAGATGACAACTCCTTGATACCCAGATATTATTGTAGTAGTGAATTGGAAATCTAGAGGAATAATGTGAATAGATTAAGATGATACGGAAATATTGTATTTTTTCTCTGTTTCAGAATGCATCCCCTAAGAATGAGAAGGACTTATATTTAGAAAGTCAAAAACGTTTTTGCATGAATTAGGGAAGAGAAAGAGACAAAACTGTCATATTCCTTGAATATCAAAATAGGAAAGGCATATGCATGATTGCTGTAAATATATTTATTATTAAAGAGTAATAAATATGAAATCAATTGTCACTAACATAAATGATTTACAATTAAAGAAATAAATCTCAGTTTTAATTTTAAATTAATCTTCATATCAACAAAAATGATTAATACATATGACATAACGGATAGTCAATCAATTGGAGATATATGCAAACATAATAACTTGAAATTTTGAGTTTTAATGTTTATATTCCAACAAGAGATTGGTGTAAGCGAGTTGGACATAAGAACTGCCGTGTCGCGGGACCCTTGCATCCTTCACTCCCATGTGGAGAAAAATTGGAGACCAAACATCGCCAAGCTACAAGAGGTCGGCTTCTCTACTGAAGACATCTCGGGTATTTTGAAACCCTACCGAAGACATCTCGGGTATCTACATTGGTCTCAGCTAACCCTAAATTTGTCAAAAGGGTAGCTGAGAGGGTTGAGGAGTTGGGCATTGCTCGATCATCAACAACTTTTGTCTATGCATTAAATGCTGTTGGCTATGTGAAGCAATGCACCATAGATGCAAGGTTAAATAACTTTAGAAGTATCGGGTTTTCACGGGAGGAGGTAGCACTTCTGATTAGTAATGCCCCTATGTTGCTGAATAAATCAGAGAAGTTGGTTGAAAGAAAAATGGAGTTTCTGATGAAGGAAGCTGGTTGTGATAAGTTGCATGTGATTCAAAATCCATTTTTGTTCTGCTACAGCTTGGAGAACCGTCTGATTCCCCAGAATATTGTTAGAAAGCTTTTGAAGTCAAAAGAACTTCCTGTGGCAAGTTTATTATTTGCTACTTTTGCAAGGCCAAGTGATAAAGAGTTTGTGGAGAAGTTTGTTGTGCCATATGAACCTGCTATTCCTGGGCTCCACCGAGCCTTTGCTGATGCAGGAAGAATTGGGGGGTATTAATCAGCTTTAAGAGCATCTCAGATTAACTTTATTGTTGGCTTAGATACTGCAATATATTTATTTTTATTTGGTTAGATATTTGTATTAGTTATTTATGATTTTTAAAAGTTGGCATCACTTTGTAACAATATGTAAAATGGTTGTTAACCATCAATTATTTTAAGATGTAGTTAAATTTCAACTAAATATTACTTTTATTTTCTGTAGAGATGACCCCAATATGTGATTCTAACTTAATCTAGGCTCTCTATTACACAATATTTAATCCAACTTTTAGACTTTCTTATTGAACAAAATCTAATTCAGCAAATTAGTTGGATATCAATGTGATTGATATTTTAAACTTACACACCATGTTTGGTTGTGACCTAAATGGTGGAATAAGGAGTTTAGGTCTCGTTATTCCACCAAACATGCCTTAAATGAGCCGGCTTAAGATGACATAAGCCGATCTTTAGACTGGCCTAAATTAAGCCACCTCACATGGTGATTTAATTTTTATTTCACCTTGTGGCTTAACTTGAATGATTATAATAATATTTTATTTGTATATAATTAGTATATTATTGTTAATAATTATTATTAGTATATAATTATATAATTAATATCTTATATTATTAATATATTAAATAATTATTATAAGAATATTATATAATTAATATCCTTTTATTAATAATTAGTATTAATAAATAAGCATATAATTATTATGTTATATTGTTAATATATTTGTATCGTGTAATTAGTATCTTATTAACGATATATAACTATATAATTAATATATTAAATAATTATTATAATAGTATTATAATATTTTATAGTTATTATTAATATATTAATATTATATAATTAGTATCTTATTATTAATAATAATTAATAATATATAATTAATACCCTATATTGTTAATATATCAAATAATTATTATAATAATATAATAATATAATAATATTATATAATTAATATTTTCTTATTCATAATTATTATTAATATGTAATTATATAATTAATGTGCTAAACTGTTAATATATTAAATAATTATTATAATAATATTACAATATATTATAGTTGTTATTAATATAATAATATCATATAATTAGTATCTTATTATTAATAATTAATATTATTAATATATAATTATATAATTAATATTTTATATTGTTAATATATTAAATTATTATTTTAATAAGACTATATAATTAGTAATTATTATTAATTTATAATTATACAATTAATTTTTTATTATCAATAATTATTATTAATATATAATTAATATTTATATTGTTAATATATTAAATAAATTTTATAATAATATATAATATATTGCAATTATTATTAATATATTAATATTATATAATTAGTATCTTTTTATAAATAATTAACTAATTTAGGTTTTTAAAATTTTAGTTCTCCACCAACTCTAATCAAATAAGAAATAGTTTAAGCTATGATTTAACTTTAGGTCTCAACCAAACATGAATAATTTAGACTGACATAAGTTGGAATAATCAATTTAGATCTCCTTAGCTTTAGACTACAACCGAACATAGGGACAGAGACTAAATGATAAGTTTCCTATGGTGCTGCTAAGTCTCTCCAACAACGCTCCAAGTCTTGCTTATCCAATTATGTATATTTTGTTAGAGTAGAATTAAAATGCTCTGTTATTTTTTCTGTGTTGTCAATATACAAATAGTCGATCCAAACTGTTTAATATGATTTTCATATTAAAATGTGCTTAGAGACCAAATTGGCAAATTTTATATTTTTTTAGATAGATTCGTACAATGCTATTGTTTTTCAGAATATTCTTCCAAAAACGGAGATATAACTCGACTCACTGTAAGTGTGGTGTGTATCAGTGTATCCATCATGACTCGACTCACTGTTCATGTGCATATGATATTATGATATACCAAGTTAACCAGAAAGAGATATACAGCTTTCCATTTTTGGGCTTATTGTTTGTGGGCCTGATCATATCCTATATCCCATGCAAATGGTGTTACATAACTTTACTATGAATTGATATGATTTAATTTCACTTTTTCATAAGCTAAGAAAAGCCCAAAATGTATCCTGATTTGTTGTCCTGGTGTTTTTGCTAAAATTAATCTTACTTGATGATAATTGTGATCATGTCATGATGTAAACAGATCAAGACCCTTTTGTCTCGCAATGGGCGGTCAAGAACTAACAAAAATTGCTCTTCATTTGACTTAAAATCTCGATTCTTTTTGGACGGTAGATATTAAACTTTTTGAACTGTTCGTTTTAAATTTCGGATTGATTTTGACTTATATAATAATTGTTTCTCATTGTTTTAAATGGAAGATTTTAAAGACACAAACTTAACCTCAATCTCATGACCGTTGCGTCTAAAACAAAATATCTTAATTAATTTTGTAGATCCATTGTATAATTTTAACTTACTGAAGACAAGAGATAAAGCATCTTTATTTGAATATGTGCAGTTCTGCACTGTATATACTTTGAATATGCTAGTCGACATCTGCCAATTTCTTTCAAAAAAAATAAAAATAAAAAATTGCTAGTCGGCGCGCCGGTTCCCATTTATCCCCATTATATTTTTCCTAAATTTATCACCTCTCAGGTTTTGCATGACAGGATATGTTTTATCATCTCTAATACTGTGGTGCTGGTGCACTGTGTATTTTTCTTTTGGTACGGATTGGTCCGTAATATGAATTAATATTTTTTTTTTAAAATTTTAACAGTCATAATTTTCATATAAATATATACTTGCATACTGAATTTTATATATATTTTTTATTATTTTCTAAGATAGGAAGAAAAACACTGTTTTTGGATGCTCTAGAATTTTTAGATCAAGTGATTTCCCGTGATTTCTACCTATATTAAGAAAATAGTAAAAAAATTCTAAAAATAAAAAATTTGGTCTGCAAATACATATTCATATGTGGATTATGTTGAACGGTTCAGATTGACCTATACAATTTTGAAAATGATAATATTATCTGTATTACGGACCAATCTGTGTTATGCATAATGCCATAGACTCACTTTTTTCTAAATTAGGATTGTTCTGGGATCTTGAATTTTGCTTTGAAAAGAAAACAATATTTAAAAATAAGTTATTTTAAAAATAAAAATTTCTATAAAATATTTTTACAGTCTAGTATAATTTTTGACATAAGTAATTATCTTTTTATAAAATTCTAAAAATTTATAAAATTTATAAAATAAAAAAATGATCAACTATATGAAAATTTCTACAAAAAATAAGAAAAAAAAATACCTAAGGAAATACGAGTTATCCAATTAATCACAATAAATAAATAAGGAGGGATCGAGAACAAAACCGAATGGTTTTGATAATGTGACATAGATCTTAATCACATTTAATCTAACATTAATTATTTGATGGCGCAATAAAGATATAAATTCTTTTAGGAAACATTAAATAAAATATAATTAAGTCTTTAGCTCCATCTTTTATTAAAAATAAAATAGCTGAAGCTAGTAGAAAATACTAAACGTTTCCAGTTCCTCTTTTCTCAATGATAATTAAATACCTGAACCTTGAATTGGGATTTGGGAACTTTTTTTCTTTTTTTGGTTCAAGGGGTTTGGGATTGGGTTCCAGCTCACGAGTCATGTCGACCAAGTCCAAATTGACAAATTTAAGTGGGTATTTTTTTTTTTTTCATTTTCAATCAAGTTTACTTTATTAGTTGTTTTTCCTCTTTGCAATTTGACTTTCATAGTCTGACTTCATTTTAAAAATTCCTTATAAGATAAACTGTGTTATTAACCTTTCTCATTGTTATTTATTTACATCAGCAGTTCCGAAATTTAAGGATTTAAAAACCCGAAGAGCAAATTCTCCTTCCGTTTTCCAACAGATAATCTTTGTAAATATAAAAAATGTGTATAAATATAAACCGTCATTATTGACAATCAGACGATCAGTACTCATATATAGTACAAATAAAGCATAATAACAAGACATAAAGGTACCCCACACTTTCAACAAATTGTGCCATCCCATTGTTTCTCATTTGACTTCAAGTCTCACTTCTTGTATTGTACCAACCTCACTATAACACCAGCTCTGTATGTATATGCAGCTAGTGCATCCTAGTACCATAGAAAAAAATATACTCACAAAAGCACACACTGAAACATAATGGGTAGAGGTGCTTCCAAATACGCGATGTTTGCAGCGGTGATCGTGGCGGTGATAGTGATGATACTTGCACAGGGAGCAGTGCTGGCACAAGCAGGTTTGAGCGCTGCTGCTTGCAAGGCGGAACGCCGTGTGGGAATCAATGCATGCAAACCCGTGCTGTATGGGATGGCGCCTAGTGCACAGTGCTGCGAGAGGGTTCGGGTGACTCACATAGAGTGCGTGTGCCCTATTGTCACACCCAAACTGGCAGCGTTGATAAATGTCGATCGGGCTGTCAGGCTTGTTCAAGGTTGCGGCCGTCGGGTGCCGCACCATTTCAAATGTGGCAGTAAGTCAAAACATCTTCCCTATATTTACTGTGTTAATCCAACCAGTCTGGTTTGTTGCAGTTATGGTACAAATCCTTTGGTTTTTAATTTGGTTTGATCTTATTCTATCTTTTTGTTCCTGTTTATTTATTTATTTATTTTTTTTGTCAGGTATCACAACTCCTTAACTGAAGGGACAACATGTGGGAGTTTATTAGGATGGTGATAGTGCAAGGGGAATGAATTAAGCATATCGAGAAGAGAAATTTACATAGAATAAAGTCACTGTTGTAGTTTCAGTCATAATTTTAAGAACTAGAACTCCCTGCTTTTATATATGTAATTTCAAATGCTAAAATTAAGTTGTTCTTGTTGGATTTATTACCAGCATTTTTGAATTTAATGTCAACATTGAGCATATATGTAATCTAATTATGTATTGTTTATTGTTGTATATGATTGTCAATTAAAGTGATCAAATAAGATAATAGACAATTAAAATATTTATTAGAATGTGGTCCATAATGTGTAGAACAATTTAAGCAAATATCAAATCATTGATGAACTGATGTAGAAATTTGCCTTTATGGAGGGTTGTGCTGTCTGCATGGATATCGATGTAGTCGCACAGCTTTTGATGCTCCAGCACAGTTTTTGATGCACAACACATTATATCTTTTTCAATTTGGTAGATAACCAAAAATGTTATTATATATAAGGATTGGTTCCCAAGGAACAAGGTAACTAAAAAAACACAGAAATTGAACATATGTTTTTCTCTTAAGAAAAATACAGTTCTATGTGACTTCTTTTCTTCTTCTACCATCAAAGAATAAAGAAGAGAAATATATTAGGAAAAATGTGGAAATGATTTCTTAAGAGCCACATCTTGCTGTCTTAGAAGACTTATTCTTCAACCCGACGACAAAATGTGAGAAGGATGTCTTGCCATTGAAGACTTGTCTCGTGCTCACAGAGACGGCTTGCTTTGCTATGGTTTTGGTTATTCCATGACAAACGACATGGAATCAGGTATTATGTTCCACACTTAAGATTTATGTTTTGGGTCTCTTTGGCATAGGACGGTCCTTAGGTTAAGGTGGTGAATTGTTTCTCTTTCCCGGGGTGTAAGTGTTTGACCTCTAGATGAGATATAATTGTTTGATCTCTAGATCAGGTGTAATTGTTTGGCATTTATGATTCTCCAACAAGTGGTATCAGAGCCTTCCTATGCCGAAGGATTAAGTCTTTTACACCTTGTTTGGATGGAGAGTAGAGGGAGGGAAGGAATGAAAAGAAATAAAAACTTCCAGTTGAATCGTGTTTGGTTGATAGAATTATGTCAGAGGTGAAAGATACAGAAGATGAAAGGTTTAACCTTGTATCATTATAATTAATAGAATCAGTTTTCCTTCAAAATTGGAGTGTAACAGATAGCAATTTTTTTTATTACAAATATTTTTAGAAAAAATGACACAAATGCCCAACATTATATTTTACATATATAATTCTCATAGAAATTTTTTTCTTAAAACCTACAATAATCGCCAAATTTCTCATTAACCTCCTAAATTTTAATCAACCAAATAAGAAATAAGACGGAAATGAAAGTTAAATTTATTTTCTCTCATTAATTATCCAAACATGAAGAGATTAAATATATTAATCTTCCTTTCTATTCCATTCCATTCTCTTCTATTCTTTACCTTTCATTCCTTCCTCTACTCTCTATCCAAATATGGTGTTAGGATCTTAAGTTCATCAAGCTTCTTTGTGAGCTTAACTCAAAAACTCATTGAATTGGTTTTCAACGACGCATCTAGACCGTTGAAAGCGATCTACTTCACGAGCTCGTCATCATGTCAAATTTTTAAAATTTCAAACTAATTTAATAGAAAGTCAATCGGAAAAAAATAATGATTGAACACTAAAATTAATCATAAACCATCTTTTTTTTTACTGCTTGACTTAATACTAAATTAGTTCAAAAATTTATAAATTTGACATGTAAACGCATTAGTTTCAACAGTTTGGATGCATCGTTTGAAACCAATTCAATAGGTTTTTGAATTAAGCTCACAAAGGGACTTGGTGAGCTTAAGAACACCCTAATTCTACTCCAAGTATCAATACTAAACAGCTAATTTATGTTTTCTGTTTGTGCTTTATAGATTTAGCAATCAAAGGCGCCAATGTTAAAATCTGCAAAAGGGGCAGTTTTGCAATATCATAGTCTTTTTTTGTGTTTAGTTGGAGACCTTTGCTTATTTTGGTTAGCTGTTATGTTGCAGTTTGTATTGCTTTAGATATACATTTTACATTTTTAGTTCATTTTTAAAGGGTCTGGTACCAGAGATTTGGTACCGACTCCTATTACATTGTAGGTTTCTTTTATAAGAAATTGGTGTATTATCCACTTTTTATAAAAAGAAAACAATGTTGATGGTAAAATAATTCATTTGGAAAGGATTACTTGGCAAAAGGATCACTTTTCATTTGGAAAATCATTCCTTGTTATAAAATAGAACTGATGAATCTTTTTTATTCTTTTCACTAAATGGATTCGATAGAATTAATATTTCCAAAAAAGTTCTTTTTTATTTTGCATATTATTATGATTATGATTAATCGGACTAAATTGACAATTTGAATATTGCTTTCTCAAATCAAGCAAAAAGATAGAAAAAAAAATTGTATTTTCATTTTACTTACAAACTAGTTGTGCATTAATTTGCGTGCTAAATATCATTCCATGTTTCACCAAATACTGTCAATATATGGACCGTTAAAAAAATTTAATTCACTTGATGAATGGTAAATTTTTTTATCGTTTTTCATGTGTATGGTATGCATCAAATATAAGTTATCTTTTAATGGTTATCTTTCAAAATATGAGTTTTTTTTTTACGATTATCAAATAATTATTAAGTTAATTCGTTATTAATAAATTTCCATCTTTAAAATAATGCATCCACACACCTCCAAAATATTCAATTCAAAAAGATATTTCCAAACATCAATTTGGACAATTAGTATGAATAATATCATGTCAATTTCATATTTGAACTCCATTGTTATTGAATAGGAAACATTTGCAAGTGCCAAAAATACATTAATGTCATTTCTGTAAAATATAGAGAGACATAAAAAAGTTCTGAAAATGAAATAAGAGGCTTAAGTACAAATCCATGCTTCCTATGAAACAAATTTGAACCTTATTTGCTCCTGAGAATCAGTGGTAGAAAAGAAAGAAAAAAAAAAAAAAAACTGGATGAGAAAATAAAATTGCTGTGAATCTCTCTGCAGTGTCAAAGATGACAGATGAATACCAAAGGAAAGCCGATTTTTTTAAAATACCCAATAAAAAAATATTTTATTAAAAATAACCAAGTTTTAGCAAAATTTTTAAAAATACCCAAACCGCGGATTTTTTCCGCGCTCCAGAATTTTTATTCCGGGCCGCGGAAAAAATTCGTGCCCAAAAAAAAATTAATTTTTTTTTCCGAGCGCGGATATTTTCCGTGGCCTTTTTTTTTTTTTTTTTTTTTAGAGTTTTAGAGTTTGGAGTTGGAAAATAATGTTTTTTTGGAATTTTTTGTCCAACTTTGCACCCCTGATTAACATATGAAAACACCTTCAAAAAGGATGAAAATTTACTGACATGCATTCTTGACTTCATAAAATAAGGCTGTGAAGTTTCATACAAAATCTCAAAACAGATCGTGAGATATCGGCTCTCAAAACTTGCCTGAATTGCTGAAGGAGTGCTTCTGAGCCCAACTTTGCACCTTTGTTTAATATATCAAAGCACCTTCAAAATATATGAAAATTTACCGACTTGCATTTTTGACTTCATAGAATAAGACAGTGAAGTTTCATACAAAATATCAAACCAGATAGTGAGATATCAGCTCTCAAAAATTGCCCGAATTGCTAAAGGAGTGCTTCTGAGCCCAATTTTGCATCTTTGGTTAACATATCAAAACACCTTTAAAAATTATGAAAATTTACCGACATGTATTCTTGATTTCATAGAACAAGACTGTGAAGTTTTATACAAAATCTCAAAATAGACCATGAGATAATGAAACATAACAAAACTGAAAACTGAAACATAATAAAACATATACTAAGAAGATAATAAAACTAAACATAACAAATCAAAACTCAAACATAATAAAACTGAACTCTCTCTGAAGGAGTGCTTTTAAACCCAAATTTGTATATTTGCTTAACATATCAAAACACCTTCAATCATGAAGTACTCTTTCAACAATTCAAGCAATTTTTGAGAGCCGATATCTCATGGTCTGTTTTGAGATTTTGTATGAAACTTCACAATATTGTTCTATGAAATCAAGAATACATGTCGGTAAATTTTTATGATTTTTGAAGGTGCTTTGGTATGTTAACCAGAGGTGCAAAGTTGGGCTAAGAAGCACTCCTTCAGCAGTTTGGACAATTTTTGAGAGCCGATATCTCACGATTTATTTTGATATTTTATATGAAACTTCACAGCCTTGTTATATGAAGTCAAAAATATAAGTCGGTAAATTTTCATATATTTTGAAGGTGCTTTGATATGTTAACCAGAGGTGCAAATTTGGGCTCAGAAGTACTCTTTCAGCAGTTCGGACAATTTTTGAGAGCCGATATCTCACGATCTATTTTGATATTTCATATGAAACTTCACAGTATTTTTCTATGAAGTCAAAAATACAAGTGGGTAAATTTTCATATATTTTGAAGGTGCTTTGATATGTTAACCAGAGGTGCAAAGTTGGGCTAAGAAGCACTCCTTCAGCAGTTCGGACAATTTTTGAGAGCCGATATCTCACGATCTATTTTGATATTTCATATGAAACTTCACAGTCTTGTTCTATGAATTCAAAATGAAAGTGGGTAAATTTTCATATATTTTGAAAGTGCTTTGATATGTTAATGAGAGGTGCAAAGTTGGACAAAAAATTCCCAAAAAAACATTATTTTCTTAACTCCAAACTCTAAAAATAAAAAATAAAATAAAATCCGGGCCGCGGAAAATATCTGCGCTTGGAAAATAAAATTAATATTTTTTTTCAAGGAGCGAATTTTTTCTGCGGCCCGGAATAAAAATTCCAGAGCGCGGAAAAAATCCGCGGTTTGGGTATTTTTAAAAATTTTGCTGAAACATGATTATTTTTAATAAAATATTTTTTTTAGTGGGTATTTTTAAAAAAATCGGAAATGAAAGAGACCTTCATACCTTTACCTTAGAAATTATAATTAAATAATAAAGAAAAAACAAAATTGGTGCTGGAGTTTTCCGATGGCATAGATGGATCCGGAAAAAATTTCGGATCCAAACTTTGGAACTGAGTATTTCTTTGGATTTAAAGTGTTTTTTTGTTTTAGAAAAAGTTGAGCCTCTCTTTCTATTTCAAAAATTCTCAACTACTATTTCAGAAAAAATCTTATCACTCTTGATGTTTCAAAAAAACACCCTGATACTCTTTCAGGAACAAATAAAAGACACTTTGGATTGGAATAAAAAATATGTTATAAAGTTTGGATCTGAATTTTCCATATATACCATCGAAAAAACTCTAGCACTTTTTATGTTCCCTTTACTATTTAATAATTATAATTATAAATAAAAAAATTCTCTTTTTCACTATCTACAAGACTACAATCACACAATTTGCAAAAACATCATAATAAAAAAAAATGTGATTATTTTCCAATTACATTTACAAAATTATCTTTTTCACTATCTACAATCACACACTTTACAAAAAAATGTGATTATTTTAGTCAGTTTGTTTCTTTAATTTAAGGAATCTTGCTGCATTTAATATTTGTACACATGCACAGAAACAATTTTGTCATACAACTATACAATAATTTCCTCGAGTTTATACTGAATTTTAAGATTTTCCAAGAAATTTACACACGCATGGAAACAATTTTGTCATACAACTATACAAACAATGTAGCGGATAAAACTATAGTTGGTATTAATTTGTTTGTATCAGCTTGTTCGCATTGGTAACATCAATGTGGCCACAATAAAATCATAGTAGGAATAATTGGCCGATACCGATTCGGATCGGCTGATATGGATCTGTATCGGCTGACTCTGATCTGATCTTCACGGATTTTCTGTTTTTTCATCTAATTTCTACTATTTTGGTCTGATTCTGATCATTATTCATCTAAAAACTTGAACCCGTGATTGATTAAATAGAGTATAAACTATGTACATACTGAAAACTCGTTACATTCATTGATTAAATAGAGTATCAAGTATCAACTATGCTGAAATAGAGAAATATGAACCCGTGATTAAAGATGTTAATAATATTTCATTTGGTTATACAATGTCTTTTTTTTTTTTTGTTCTGGATAACAATATCTCCATTTTTATCATAATACAAATGATATTGAAGTGATCCAGCTAACACGACATAGTTTCTGGCAGTGAAAGAATGTGTTTATAGTTTTAATGCTTGTATTATATTATTTTAGTGGATTATTTGATTCTAATCATTTATCTAAATATAAATTATTGACAAATTAATTTTTTATCAAATTTTTCCTAATTTTTAGTGTAAAACAAGTTTCTGACCAAAAAGTCTAATTTTTTTATCCGAATTAGCCAATATCGACAGATACCCCGATCCCATATCGGTATCAGCCAAGACCGATCTCGATCCTGATATCGATTATTCCTACTATGAATAAAACCTTGGCACCGATAAAAATGTATCAAACAATGTATGGCCTTCTTGTTCGTTATGTTCTACATTTATCCTGTTTCTAGAACAACACAGAAAATGTTACACAATTGAATCACCAGAGAGAACAATTATGTGCATCCCTCGCACGAAGTTTTTCTTTGCGATCCCATACAATTATAAAATGCTACTAATATGGTCTCTCGTAAGATTTTCAGGCCGTTTCTCTGATAAAGTCCAGTGGCGGAACACGGTAAAGTTTGCTAAGCTAACCCCATAAATTAAAATTTTATAGTTTGATCCGTTGAATTTTGTAAATTTTATATTCATTAATATCTTTTAGTCTTCCTTATAAAATAAAATTATATTATATTTGAATTTTCAGTTCCCTCAATCTCTATTTCTAGTTCCACCTCTGATAAAGACCTGCGATCCATTAAGAAAATTTGATTACAAGTCCCTGCAAGTTTATATTTATTGATCATTCTCTTGCTGGGAAATGTTTACGCTATTTTAAATGTAAGCAATTTTACAGATTTCAAGTAATTTACATTTACTTCTAAAATAGTTTGTAATTGTTTCGCCAAGTAAATTTAATATATATTGGGTTGGTATTACGATACAAAAAAATTTATGGTATATATATAGAGAGAGAGAGATGGGCTATGGTGCATTGCAATGCATGGAGGGGTTTGTACATTGGATCATAAATCTAAAATTTAAAATCTAAATGGCTGATCCAAACTGTTTATTTTGTTCTCCATATTAATATGTTCTTGGAGACCAAATTTTACATTTTTATGAATTTTTTTTACTATTTATTAAGTATTTTACAAAATTGTTGATCCAACTGCTGGTTTTACTGTTTGTTAAGCCACCGTTAAATCAACAATTTTGTAAAATACTTAATAAATGGTAAAAAAATTCAGAAAAATGTAAAATTTGGTCTCCAAGCACATATTAATATGGAGAACAAGATGAACGGTTTGAATCGGTCATTTGGATTTTGAATTTTAGATTTATAGTTCAATGCACAAATCCCTCCATACATTGCAATGCACTATACACACACACCCTTTGCGGTGGCAATTTTCATCATAAATTACCCCAGCAATTAATAATATGAAGTGGAGATCAGATTTGTGACCAAACTCCTTTATAGTACGAAAAAAAAAATATCAATATCAAAAGGACGACAAAGACTTGGTCAAAATAAACGATCATATAAAATTAGATTATATATATCTTCTTGAATCTTCTTGAGGTGAAATTACTACTGGATGGGTCTCAAAACGAATCATTATATGAATAAATATTTGTGGGCCAAAATTTGGATAGTACGAGCGGTATTGTATGAATACTGGCCCCATAAGTGCAATTAGATTATATTTGAACAAAGGCCTTGTACTTTCTAGTGGAATATTGGGCTCAAAATAAGTATCAACAAACCATGCATGATCTATATATCCTTGCTGTTGCTATTTGCTGGACATTAGTTTGTTTCTTCCAAAGTATTTAACAAAAGCTTAATTGAGCAACCAAACATTCAATTAACCAAATAGAGTGCTACATTGCCGGAACATATGCAGATTTTGGCTCAAACAGTGGAAGTTATAGACTGAACATAGAGTGAGTCTATGGCACTATGCATATTACGATTTGTTACCGTGATATGACTCTATATTTGAGTTTTTAAATCCTAACTGTCAATCCGAACCGTTCATTTTGTTCTCTATATTAATATGTGTTTGGAGACCAAATTTTACATTTTTTGAATTTTTTTTACTATTTTTTTAGATTTATTGAAAATCACTGTTTTTGGATGGTCCAGAATTTTCAGATCAAGTGATTTTCTAAATATCTAAAAAAATAGTAAAATTTTTTGAAAAAAATGTAAAATTTGGTCTTCAAACACATATTAATATGGAGAACAAGATGAATGGTTTCTGATTGACCGTTAGAATTTGAAAACTCGAATATAGAACCGAAGAACGGTAATAACTCGTGATATACATAGTATCATAGACTCACTCCTGAACATATATATACATAAATAATGATTCAAGGTTGACAATCCATTCCAATTTTTCAGATAGCTCTCTTCGAGGAAAAATAAATTTTATCTCATCAGTAGTTGCTCTCAATTTCTGAAACACAATTAAATCTTATTTAGGCACAGTAGCTGTCTCACAACGATCCAGTCAAATATTGCTGTAATTTTATTTCGATATTATAAATTCTAGATTGTAATACTCACTTTTTTGTGTCAATGTTATTTTCAATATATGGTACTCTTAGACAAAGTCCGAATTGAACAGATAATCATACAAGAATTCCTACCATAAATATTATGTGTCCCTTGTGGACAAAAAAATGTATTTCATAGAAAAACTCACACACACTCAAGAAAATATATAGTGATTCATTACCATTTATTAGTACAAAGTTTTTAGATATTTTTATCAATGAAAATATATATCAAAAGTAAAACCTATCTATAATGAAATTAAACCACTTTCTTTTATTTTCCTATGAAATTCTAGCCCAAAATACAAAGGCAAACTCCACACCTAACTCCAATTCAATAAAACTAAAGAGCCCAATTATATCATTAGAAGACTTCGAAGGCAAACTTGTATTAAACTCATGATTGGAAGAAGTTGTCGCACATTGCATTGTTAAAGGAGTATACCACACAATCTGAGGTTACCCAAGTAAGAAGCATTCGAAAAGGTTGAGAACTGACGGGCTTTAAGTATTTCTCCAACTAGAGAAAGGGGAGGTAGCACAATTGGCTAAGAAAATGTCTTAGAGTTGTTATACTCAAAGGTCGAGAGTTCGATTCCCCCTCACGAATCTTAGTAGCTACTACCAAATTTTCAAAAAAAAAAAATATTTCTCCAACTAAATTGTCGTATGACATATTTAGTGTAGAAAGAAAAGTGAGAGGGGTGGGTTCTTGTGGGATGTGTTCAGAAAGCTAGTTGGAGGAGAGATCAAGTATTTGAAGTTGCTATAAATTAGCAAATTTTTGTGGAATTGAACCAATCAGGACATTATGTGATATGTTAAACATAACAAGTGACTTCAGTTGCCCTATTTCTTCTGGTATTGTACCCCAAAAATTATTATTTGACATATCAATGTAGTTGAATATGTCAATTGAGGACGCGAGATCAAAACTCAGCCCTTCGTATGTGACTGAGGCTACATTATTAATAATGTAACTTACATTCATGTCCAAGTAATTTTCGAAACTTGTATTTGATGCACCCATCATAGCCTTCAGATTCACAAACAAAATTTTAGGCAATGTACCAGTGAAATGATTTGAAGAAAGGTCAAGAACTTTTAGCATAGGGAAAAAGGAATGGTTTCCTTTTGATTTGGTTTTCACGTTCGAAATTTTTCCAAAGAACATATTCGATCTTAAGACAAGAACATTCAAATTTCCAAGATTTCCCAACCAATATGGAAATCCATTCACTATCTGAATATTGTTTCCAAGGTCTAGGACCTCAAGAGCATTACAATACATTAGTAATTTGGGCAAACTTCCATTTATTACATTTCCATTCAGATTTAATTTACGAAGTCCACATGCTTGACTAATATTTAGTGGCAGTCGCTCGTTTAATTTGTTACTTTTCAGATCAAGCACTTTCAATTCAACATCTTTTAGAAGGCAAGGTGATATTGTACCAGCTAAATTATATGAAAGATCAAACACTGTTGGCAATGTCACATTGCAAATGGAAAGGAGAATTTCACCCGTGAGACTATTATTTGAAAGGTCTAAGTAGTAAATATTTCTTTGATAACTAAGGAAAGAAGGGAACCTTGTTAAATTGCATGATGCCAAGTTTAGAAGTTGTATTTTTGGAAATGAAGCATAGAATGACTCATTATGGTTTTTTTTTTCTTCTATAATTGACAACTTGTTTGAAAGATTCAAAGTCTTAAGTTTCTTATTGTTTTTTATGACGTCCAAACTCAATGTACCATTGAAGTTATTCGAACTAAGATGTAACTCATTGAGGTGGGCTAATGATATTAAAATAACTAAATTTTATATTAACACAACATCAACACAATATTTTACTAAATAGACAATTTTATCCTTCATTGAGTGTTTCCTTTAAAAATTAATTCTCTCTTACATATTAGCACATATTTATTTTACTTAAAAGTTGTGTTTTATAAAGTATGTTATTTTGTTTAAATATATTTTTGTTTCATGTATTATTTTAAAATTTGTTCCTTAAAAGTTACTATAAAATATGTTTATAAATTTTATGTTATCGCACAATAAGTATTAATTATTTATTTTAATTAAATCTTTATTTTTTAAGAGAATTGCAATAGTTAATTGATTTTATTATATTATTAAAAATTTATCAACATTGTATATATCAATTTATTTTATAAAACTTAACAAAACAAAATTAACAATCTACTGTAAAAAGATTATTTTATCTATTAACATTTTATCTTCTATTTTTATGCAATAACACTTGAAAAACACGACATAATTACTTAAATAAAAAATATTTTGAATACAACTTATCATGACTAATTTAACATTGAACTTATGATTAAATTAATAAATTAAAAGTACAACAAAACACTACAAAATAATAAATTTATTTTGGTCGCAAGCCGTGAGTTGTTAGCATACATAACCTTTAACACCATATAAATCACAAACAACAAGAAGCTTCATATAAATAAATTAATTGCTTTCATTTCCAAAATCAAACCTTGATTTTCAATATTTTCTTCTGGCAGGTTCGGGAATTGATCCATCAATTCAATTAACAAATATAAATTAATTACAAAACATCGATAAAATATTCCTAGCAATTTTAATTAAAATAGACTAATAGATTATAAGTATCAAAATTAAGAGAAAATAACATAAAAATTTTAAAAAAATGAGTTTGAATTTATTACAAAAAAGGTTAAATATGTACTTTGACATGACTACTTAAAAACTTTATTGAATTAGGGATCAACTAACAGTCCCCCTACTTCAGTCCCCTATCTGTCCCCCGCACTAAAAGACAAAAAAAAAAGTTAAAACGTGCTAACTACCACCAAAGAGCAAGATTAATGCTATTTTATTAATAGTCAAAACGTATAGTATTCATACCTACAAATTTGTAGTATTCATACTTATTATTAGAACCATTCGTTATATGTAAACACAAGTTGGAGGGGACCAGTAACAACCAGGGGGACCGCTGACGTCTTGTAACAGCCTGGATTGGGGACCACAATCGTTTGAAAGCGACATTTACCAAGATTGGGGACCACTACAGCGAATCTATATATTATTCATATCTAAATAAAGAAGTATTCATATCTAAACAAATGAAGTATTCATTCTGACGATTACAAAGTATTCATACATATTTAAAATAATTTATACAATTCAAAATTCAAAGTTAGATTCATCTCTTTCACCCTATCTCTTCCAAGAAGTATTCATACTGACGATTACGAAGTATTCATATATAACTAATGAAGTATTCAATATCTAACAAATGAAATATTCATATATATAACTATTCATATCTAATTAATGAAGTATTCACATATGACACTAACAATATTAACATCTGACACTAATAATATTCACACCTGTTCAGATTGGGACAAAAAAGAAAGGTTGTTAGGGGGACAAAAAAGGAAGGTTGAAAATGGTGAATTTTGACCACGTGGGAGAACAAAAAAGGAAGGTTATTAGGGAGACAGATAGGGGACAGATTCAAGGGGGACAACATCTTTACTCATTGAATTAAATGTTCTTTTGTGTAAATTATACAACTATATTTCCATGAGAAAAAAGAGAAAATCAATGAAATTATGTAGCTTTTGATTTTACATAAATGCAAAATATAAAAAAGGAAAAAAAAATCTAGTAAATATGGAAACCAAATAATTTAATGATTTCTATATTAATTACATTATGAAAAAAATATGGTAGTTAGGAAGACATTTAATGAGGGTAAAATTGTCTACACATTAAATTTTTTTAAAGATGTGTTAATATAAATGTGTGTGGTGTCGATATGCCTACCCATTGAGGTGGAGGGGATTTGAATATGGAAATTGGCAACTATCCTTGGAGATAATTGGTATCAAGGGAAATAACTTCCAAAATTGATGATCCATTTAAGGACTCAAGTAGATATCCAGACAATTAGTTATATGTTAGATCAAGGAATTGCAAAGGGTGAGAAAACAACGACATAGGTATCATACCTGTCAATCTGTTAGCCGGTAAGACCAACTGTTGGAGTCTTGTAAGGTTTGTTATTGAAGGTGGAACTTCTCCATGCAAGTTACTTCCGGTAAGATCCAATCCCAATAAATATTGGAGATTTTCAATTGAACTTGGTAGTGGACCAGTGAAATTTAAATTTGCTAGAAATAGATATTGCAAATATTGGAGATTTCTAATGAAGTTGCCCATTGTAATTAGTCTAACATATTCCAAAAAATTGTGTCCTAATATATTGATTACTTAAAATTTTAGATCCTTCTCTACTGAAGGGTTCTCTTTACCATAATAAAAAGGTAGATGTTGTTCCATTTATGAGTTAAATTGGAAAATAAATGACATTTTAGTGATTCGTTTGGGTCAGTGATGTTCGTAGTTGCATAAAGAGATTCCGTATCGATGAAGTTTGCATATCAGTATATAGACCATGGCCAGAAAAAAAATCAAGGAGGAAGACCATGTGTGAGTGAGGCGTTTAAATCTCAAGGTAGCGTGGAAAAAGGGGCATGCTTTGAACAGAAGGAACGTGCTTGACCGGGTAGAAACTTAGCTCAGTAAGGACAAAATTAATGCAAAATTCAGGGTAGAGAATTGAAAACAGATGTTAGAATTTTCATTTCCCAATCTGCATTTAATATTAAGACACCGATGGGCTCAGCCTCATCATTTTAGAGTTGCTGTGATGGGCTTGTTTCTGAAAAATAAAATTGGCCTTTAAGTCGGCGAATAAAAGTGAAAATCAAAACTGCTACCAAGAGGAAAAGAGAGCTATTCTGCTTGTTTTTCTTATTCTTTATTTTTACCTTTCTCCTTTACAAAAATTTAAGTACAAATCCAAGTGCAACCTGAATTACAATCAACAAAAGCATGGAAATTTCACTTTTACTTTAAATTTATTTGCATAATATACCAAAAACATTAAATAATATACCAAAAAAAATGTTTATTAAACATTAATTGAAGGGACCACAATTTATTGTGAAAAAGAAATGAAAGTGAATGCAAAATTAAATTGATGTATTAATTGCCTTTTTAAATGCGCCTGTTAGTTTGATGTATTAATTGCTGCTATTTTTTTTCTTTCCATGTCTCTCTTCAAAGAATAGGAGAGAGAGAAAGACAATCACGTGGGAGAGAGAGAAAGAGGAAAAAGATAGAGAGAAGAGCCTTAATTATTTTGTTTGATTGTGTAATTTTCTACTTCATCATAATTTGAAAAAAGAAACAAAACATTTTTTTTTTGTCATATTTGGATATGAACTTAAATAAAATTTATTTTAGTGGACAAAACTATGCTATTCTGTTTGCCACGTGCGGTTTGGTTAAAAACCTTGGTAATTTGGACAAAATTATGTATTTCTGTACCATTTTCTTCAGCTTTACGCCTTCATTTTGTGAAAAGGAAATTAGATAAAAAAAATAGTTCTGTCTATATTATACTTGCCACTTTACACAAAAAAAAATGTAAAAGAGCACAATAATCATATAATCCATTTTAACAAAAAACAAAATCTGTAGTAGATATTTCTTTTCCTCTGGCAGAATTATGTTTTTATTACTCAAAGAGAATTTTTCTTTTCAAATAACCGGTGACTTGCTGTGATTTTTTGGATTTTTTTCAAATAACCGGTGTGGTGGAACGAGAACATATTATAAAATTAAACATTAAGATTTTGTACATGAGCAATCCTACCTGACTTTATGTTGATCACGGGCCATTGCTTTGCAGGGCCGGTCCTGAAGATTTTGAGATCCGGAGTAGGAGGAAATTTTGGACCCTTTATATATACAATTTTTTTATGAAACCGGCTAATACACTTTCATAAATATTTAAACACCATATGCCTATTAAGTTATTTTTGCATTTTCAATGTCCAAACAATCGATCCGAACCGTTCAATATGATATCCATATTAATTAAAATGTGCTTGGAGACCAACTTTTACATTTTTTTAGAATTTTTCTTTTACTATTTTTCTGATAGGTAGAAAATCCATTGATCCAGAAGGTTCTGAATCATAAAAAACAATAATTTTCTACTTATCTTAAAAATAGTAAAAAAAATAAAAATTTTGGTCACCAAGCACATTTTAATATAGATATCATGTTGAATGGTTTGAATCGACTATTTGAACTTCTAAAACACAAAAATGACTTATAAGCATATGTTGTTGAAGTACTTATGAAAGCAATTAGGGGTGTTCATCGGTTTGGTTTGGTTTCAACCTGACCAAGCTAGGCAAACCAAAGTTATAATTTGATTTCAAAAATAGAACCGAACCGATTTAGCATTGCAACCGAACTGAACTAAAGTTTTATTTCAATTTCTTCGGTTCAAACCAATATATATATATACATATTTAAATCAATTGATTTATAATAAACCGAAGTATATTAAGAAATAAACTGGGGCAATCCGGACCAAATTCATAATATATAAAAATTCAATCAGTTTGGTTACTTTAATTTTGAATATTTCCAAACCGAACTGAACCATTTAATCCAAACTAATTCAGTTTGGTTCAAAACCGACTAAACCGGTCCCAATGAACACCCCCTAGAAGTGATTAGCTAGTCTGATTTTTTATTGATATGCAATAGAGCATATCTATTTATAGAAAAATTGGAGCAATTTATATATACAAAATTTGGGTCCTAATATTTTATTTACTTTTAATATATATAAATTAATTCTTTTATATATATATATATATTTTTTTAGGCCCCTTAAATTTTGAGGCGCAAGACGGTTGCTCTAACTGCACAGTACCAGGGCTCGCTATGAACTTATGAGAGAGAAATAAATTTTAAACAAGTTAACTTATTTTATGAACATGAATTTTAAGGAAAGAAAAATTCTATGGTAAAATGATTACTAAATAGTAAAAAATATATTAAAATACTTAGATAATTTTGTGTTAACAGTTGGTGACTAATAAAAAAAAGTGTCCGTTACAATTAATTAATAAATTTATGTATGTGATCCGGCTTAAGTCATCTGCCATACTAGAAAATAAAAAGAAAGAAAAATTCACACTTACATGAGCGCTAGATGAAATCAAAATTAATTTATTTGAAAACTAGGTAGTAGCTATCAAGGTTCGTGAGAAAAAATCGAACTCTCGATCTTTAGATATAACAATTCTAGAACATTTTCCTAACTAATTATGCTACCTCGCCTTTCTTGAAATCAAAATTAATTTCAAGCTGCAATATCTCCAATACTTCTTCCTCATATGTTTGAATATGTAAGAAAAACTATGATGAAGTTGGACGTGGAATCCGCATTATTCAGCAGGAACCTCTCACATGCTGATTTTTATGCTACTTGCCTCTGTGGGCTTCTCTGCCTTAAAAGAGAAGCCAATCCAAACATGCTGCAGAAATATAGTAATCGATCGGTGCAAATAAAGAAAATAAATGACGAGACTAATAAGTATGTCATTTATTTTCATTAACATTCAAAAAAGCTTTCCAACTTAACAATGGTAACTAAAAATATTTTATCTTTTATTTTAAACAATTTTAGTTTTATTTTTCTTTTTATTTTATTGTATAAGGATGTTTCTAAACTGACTTTTAGATTGTTAGTGTGGAAGAGTTTTAATTTATCATTATTTACAACATTTGTTCTATGCTCCGTGTTTTTGTACTAGTAATTAATAGAACACATTATATCTTATCCTTAACTTGAGTAAGGCTATGTGCTATGGGTTGCATAGAGGGCTATGGTGCTATATACGGCTCAATATTTGAGTTTTCAAAATCTTAACGGTCAATCCAAACTGTTTATTTTGTTCTCCATATTATTATGTGTTTGGAGATGCAAAGTGTACAATGTGTTTGGACGAAGGTACAATGTGTATTTTAACTGTAAGGATGATATCTTTGTTGTCCATGCCCTTCACATGCAAAATTTTAAAGTCCAGTTAGTTCTGTAACTGGACTTTAAAACTTTGCATGTGAAGGGCATAAACAACAAAGATATTCAATCAAACTACTCCCTTTTATCTCTCTATAGATGGCACTGATCCCATTCAAGTAAGATCCCAGCAACTCAGTGCTGGTGCGAAAGGCAGTGACTATGCAGAGGTAGTATTCCATATTACTGTGCAACAAACAAACTATGCTTTGAGAATGATGTGTGTGTCCTTCTTTTCTCACAGTTCAGTTGTATGAACATGATAAGAATGAGAATAGTACATTTGAATTAAAACTGATCAGGATGCTCTTAGAGAAGGCTACAGGTACAAAATACTTAATTTTTTTTCGTGGACTTCTATTAACTTCTATTACTTTAATAACTCTTCTGTTGTTATAAACTATAACCCACCATATTGGTAATTTGGGAAAAATATCAAATTGATTGGTAATTTGTACATAAAATAGAAACTTGCCAATTTATTAGGAATTTGGTACGTGGACTAGAAAATAACCAGCAAGTTTTCGTTAGTGAGATTAAAGAGCAGCTCAGTAGAAAGAAGACCTTGGATCGAGCAGAATTGATGCGTAATTGTTTGATTTAGTTTTCCTCCTAATTTTAATTTGACTATATTACCTTGATCTTTGTAAATCAATGCCAAACAAGTCTGGAAAACCAAAATGAAGAATGCTACGGATATTTCGCCCAATTGGTATTGAACTATACTGTACTCATGAATTGCCTGCTGCATGCTGGTTCCTGATGGTATCTGATCTGGCAGAAGAAAACTACAATCCACATTTGTAAAACCTTTTTGTGATTTTCTTCTTGATTGCAGGCTTAGCGGGGCCCACACCTGACATTCACTGTTATGATGTCATATCTAATAAATGGACCAGGTACATGTGACATAATTTGTTGGTTAACCTTTTGTCCGTTCGTAACGTGTTAATAAATTTGAATAAAATGGTTAAATAAATGGTTAGACCTCAAATCAATGGTTTTTACAGAATTCATGCATTAGTTTTACAAAATTCATGCATTATGGGAACCATTGAATTTTGTAAAATCAATGGGGCAAGAGCAAAAGTATACGGTGTTTTTGGATTGCCGGTTGTTATTGAAAGTAATGCTAAATGATGAGTAGTGTTATGTTAGACTTTTTTATGTTTGCTTTGATTTGTAATAAATGTTATGTTTGGTAGGGAATATGTATATTTTTTATTTGTAATTCATTTTGTTTATGTTGTTATGAGGTTAGTTGTTATGTCTACAGTATATAGAGTATCACATTATAGAATTCAAAATAATTAGAAGTAGTAAGTAGTAAAGTAGAATCTCGATGCAAAATAAAAAAAATACAAATTTAAATTTTTTTACTGGTTTGCAGTATTAAATAAAACTATCTACAGAGTCATGTGATAAGGTTTATATAATTCAAAACAATTGAAAGTAGCATCTAGATGCGAATTTTAAATAAAAAAATTGAAACTTTTTTTTTTTGCAGTATTCAACGAAATTATCTACAGAGTAATGTAATCAGGTTTACAGGATTGAAAACAATTGAAAGTAGCATCTATATGCAAATTTAAAAAAAGAATTGAAACTTTTTTTTAAAGCATTCAACGAAATTGTCTACAGAGTAATGTGATTAGATTTACAGAATTTAAAACAATTGAAAGTAGCATTTAGATGCAAATTTTAAAAAATAAAATTTTGAAAAAAAATTAAAATTTGAAAAAAAAATTATGTTTAAAAACACCCTAATTCTTCTCCAATTATCAGTACTAAACAATTGATTTATGTTTTCTGTTTGTGCTTTATTGATTTTGCAATCAAAGACGCCAATGTTAAAATCTGCAAAAGAACAGTGTTGATGGTAAAATAATTTATTTGGGAAGAATTATTTGTTCAGGAAGGAAAATCATTCCTTATAAGTAGCAATTCATGCGAGTAAGAGAACTTCATACATATATGAGAATATAAAATTCATAAGATGGTGTATGAAAATTGATTCTTAATTTAGCAAATCAGAATATGTAAGAAAAATAACTCTTTCTTTTATGTTACAAAAATTAGTCCAACTAGTAACACGATTTGAAGATTACATGAAGCTTTCATACGGTGGCATATTCCAAAGTGTACTGGATATATAATTTTTTGCTTTTGTTTTATTTATTAATTGAGGTTTCCTTTCCTCATCGTTTTACTAATAGTGAGATTTTTAATATATGCCATACTGATTATAATTAGTATCAGGCTTTTATGATATCTGTTCCTGATTAGGCGATATTGTTTATACATTTTCCACTAGTGCTCAATTGGAAGACAGCCAGCTCAAATAATTATAGTGTCTTCTTTGATCCGTGAAATGTGTGTTCTAGCTTCTCAAATAATTTTTGTGTCTTCTCCTCCAGCTCAAATAATTTTTGGTCTGATTGTGTAAGGTAAATATCAACATGTAAGATGGGAAAATTAATGGAACAGCCTTAATTAGTTTGTTTGATTGTGTAATTTTCTGCTTCATCATAATTTGAAAAAAGAAAAAAAGAACATTTTTTTGTCATATTTGGATATGAACTTAAATAAAATTCATTTTAGTGGACAAAACTATGCTATTCTGTTTGCCTCGTGCGGTTTGGTTAAAAACCTTGGTAATTTGGACAAAATTATGTAATTCTGTACCATTTTCTTCAGCTTTATGCCTTTATTTTGTGAAAAGAAAATTAGAAAAAACAGTTCTGTCTATATTATACTTGCCACTTTACACAAAAAATATGTAAAAGAGCACAATAATCATATAATCCATTTTAACAAAAAAAAAAAAAAATCTGTTTTTTGTTTGCTTGGTGCGCTTATGGTATGTGAGGAATTGGGGCTTGCGCTGTTGCATGAGATAAAATAAGAAAATGAATACAGTTTTTGGAAAGTAATAATTTGTTATATGAAGACAAGAAATTGATATTTTTAATATGTTAAGATTTTTAACGAATTAATTATGACTCTATTAAAATATTATAAAATCGAAGATAATAAATAATAAAGTAGGGATAAGAAATTGCACACTCTTTTTGAAATAATCTTCACAAGAGGTAATCGTTCTAGCAAATTGTGACAATAAGATATTCAAAGCACACACGTAAAATTATCAATGTTAACTTAAGAGAAGTACACAATTGAGGATTTGGTTTTATGAAAGAGATTCAAACATTGGTTAGTCTATTGAACATTGTGGCTCATAAGACAAATGCTTTAGCTACCACTACAACAGAAATATCTTTCTGCGACCGGTTAAATCGATCCCAGTTGGATGAAGCGCCGGTTGCAGAAAGGGGGCGCGATTGCAAATGACCCCTTCAGCGACAAACTAGATCCGTCATTGGTGCGACATGTTGACGTGGCTAGAGACCTATCAGAGATCGACTGGGCGGTCGCATAAATCAGTTGCAGAAGATCATTTTTTTGCGTATTTTTTAATGTTTTTCTTTTTTCCAATTGGTATGAAATGTATCAAACAAATATAATATTAAACCCATTTTGTTCATATATTTTTCTCCAGCCCCAATTAGTACGAAACATAATTAACAAACAATTCACAAGCAACTATCAGACAATTCACATCAAATATCAAACAACACAACAATAAGTATTGACCGATGCAATCAAATATAATTTTTGCTTGAAAAAATATCAAACTGCCTGCTGTTTAGATACTGGAATATTCACGTATACAGTCATGTACATAGAATACACTTGCATAGTAATTAAAATTTCAGTATGGATAAAAGTGCGCAAACATTAGAAATTAGTATATGGCCTAATAAAAGAACAAATTAGTTGGTACCTTCTTACTTTCGGCATGTAAAGATCTGTGATCTCTCCATAAGTTTCAAAATGACTGCAAGACATCAAACCATCAAAAGTCAAAATAACAGCATGAGGAATGTAAGTTTCAAAATAACCATCCAATAATTCAATGGCATCAGCAAAAGCATTTAATGTTCAAGTATTTGAGATTTTTCATCTACTAACCTACTCGCCATATTTTAGTCGGTAATCCTTTGTATTATTATGACTGTTGTTATATTTTATCACATATATATACATTCCTTGTATGGTGTGATATTTGGAAACTAGTGAAAAATGGCAGTATACACAAATCATTGGTAGTGCATACCCGATTTCTGATTATTTCAGTGAAAAGAGAGATAGTTCTCAAATTGTCAGCATAGGAAAATCCTTTATCAAAATTATGGAGAAAACGTTACGATTTAGGTAGAGGAAAAAAATAGCTGGAGATGCGGGGTATCGAACCCCGTACCTCTCGCATGCAAAGCGAGCGCTCTACCGTTTGAGCTACATCCCCACTCGTTTTAAAGAAAAACATTATCATAATTATTAGAATAATCTCTCTTCTTCGCTCTGCAGGGACTTCTCTGTCCGTCACTCCCTTACTCCGCTATTCCGCTCCCTGCTCTCTTGCGACTTGCGAGAATATTGATCCGAACCTTCATCCTTGATCCTGTCTCTCTCTCTCTCTCTCTCAAACAGCGCGGTTCTTCAGGCCTGATCTCTTTCTCGTATTCTGTGATCTTTTACTATTTCCGTTCGGTTTTTAATTCCGTACTTTCAGATACCAAACGAAGAGTCTGTGTCCCCCAAGGTAGTGTAATTTAAAAAAACGGACGGTCTAGATTAATTTTATCCGGATCAAACTCAATCCGATCAGTTCAAACTATAGATGTTTTCTTTGAGATTCGTGCAAGTTAAAAGAACAGTCCGGATTTATGAATTGCACCTCAGTTACCTGGGTTGATACGGATTCAGCAAACGAATGGTTCTACTGCTGAACACATTGAAAATGGGTCAAATTTAAGTAAAAGTCCAGAACCACTGGCGTCTGGCGCTAGCAGACAATAGTTCACCGCTAATTACTGTAACGCCTAATCATGGCGGATAAATTCTAGACAGGTCTGATTGGATCTGGATTCTGGCGAACCTATTTTTACAGCGTGATTTTTGATACAGCGTTTCAATTTTTTACTGATCAAAATGTTCCTACAGCAAAGTAATAAAAAAAGAGAAAACAGCACAATAGATGAGCTGAACAGAGACCTTTTGGTCCATCAAAAAATCCAACGCTGTACGCATCAAAAATTACTCTGTAAAAGTGGGTTCCCAAATTTTGTTAGTAATTGCTTTATATACGTCTTAGAGCATCTACATCCCTGCACTGCACATGAAATATATACAAACAATCGCTCTTTCTATTATCCCCCAAAGGCCAAAGCCCTCGACCTTTCTTGGTGCAGAGGCAATCACGCAAGGAACAAAGCACAGCAATGGATTTCTCCAGTGACGAATCCCTCTACAAGTCGCTCCTCCTAACCCTCTACATCATCGCTCCTCCAACCATCCTTTCTCTCCAGTTTCAACCGTCGCCGTATGGCAGGCATTTCCGCCCTGGACGGTGCCCCACCCTCCCGGCCCCACTCGCTTGGTTCCTAATGGAGAGCCCCACTCTTTGGCTCACCTCTCTTCTGTTCCCTCTCGGCCAATTCCGTTCCCATCCCCTCTCTCTCTTTGCTCTCTCTCTCTTCCTTCTCCATTACACCCACCGCACTATCATCTACCCTCTTCGCCTTTTCCTCTCCAGTAGGCCGTCTTCTCCAGTTCCACTTTCCATTGCCATGTGCGCCTTCTTTTTCAATCTCCTTAATGCCTATGTGCAGTCCCGATCCTTGTCCCACTATACAATTTACCCTGCCACCTGGCCCTGGCCAACTTGGGTGTGGGTCCGGGTTATCATTGGAACTGCAATTTTCTTTTGGGGGATGAAGGTTAATATTACGTCGGATCGGATGCTGGTGCGGCTTAAGGAGGAGGCGAATGGAGCGTACAAGATACCAAGAGGGGGCTGGTTTGAGGTGGTGAGCTGTCCAAATTACATGGGGGAGATGGCAGAGTGGCTGGGTTGGGCTGTGGTAAATTGGTCACCTGCTGCGCTCGCATTTTTTGTCTATACATTTGCAAATCTGGGACCGAGAGCAAGAGCACATAGAAGATGGTATATGGAGAAATTTGGAGAGGAGTATCCTGCTTCAAGAAAAGCGGTCGTGCCGTTTGTGTATTGAACACTGTTTGGGATTCAACAAGAAATTTGAATAGGAGTATCCTACTTCAAGAAAAGATGGTTAATTTATTCCCTGTTGTTTGTTCTCTTGTTGGAATAATTGTTTGGTTTATGTTTTTAATGTGTTGGCAAGATAATAATTTAAGGGCAGTTCAAATTTGCTGCATATATTTATGTTAAAATGTGCAGTTCAGATTCTTTTGCAAAATTAAGCTGACTAAAGATTTCAGTCAAAATTATTTTATTGATTAATGATTTGAACTTATATAGAGCCTTACAAAGTACTCTTACAAATAATTCCTAGATTATTTCATAATAACCTATTTACCGATAAGCCTCTCAAAACTATTATAATACAATAAACGATAAATATATATAAATCTCACCACTTTCCTCTCAAGATGGGCAAAAAATATCTATCAAGCCCATCTTGTCACAAAACCTATCTAGATCTATTGAGCTAAATTCTTTGGTGAGGCAGTCAGCTACTTGATCTCCAGTAGCTACATGACTTAGCTCCAATAGTCCATTTTTTAGTTTTTCCTTTATGAAGAACCTATTGATCTCCACATGCTTGGTTCTGTCATGTTACACAGGATTGTTGGCAATGCTGATTGCTAACTTGCTATCACACTACAATTTCATTTTAGCTCCATGATTCACCTTGTGCTCTTCCAACAACCTCTTTAGTCACACCATCTCCGCAACTCCCAATGTCATAGCCCTGTACTCGGCTTCTGCTGTCGATCTCGCAACAACTGGCTGCTTCTTGCTCTTCCAAGAGACCAAGTTTCCCCCTACGAACATGCAATAGCCAGCTGTGGACCTCTCGTCATCTTGGCAACTGGCCGAGTCAGAGTCATAATAGACCTCAATGTTTATGTGCCCATTCTGCCTGAAAATCAAGCCCTTCCCCGGTGCACTCTTCAGGTACCTCAGAATGTGATACACTGCATCCATATGGCCCTTCCTAGAATCATGCATGTAGCAGCTTACTACGCTCACTGAAAAATTTCAAAACTGAAATAACCGAACTTTTATATAATATGAATTTGATCCGAACCGCCCGATTTATTTCTTAATATACTTCGGTTTATTATAAATCAATTGTTTTAAATAAAAAAATTAATATATTTTGGTTTGAACCGAACAAATCGAACAAACCGAAATAAAACTTCGGTTCAGATTGGTTCGGTTGCAATGCTAATTTGGTTCGGTTCGATTCTATTTTTAAAACCGAATTATAACTTTAGTTTGCCAAGTTCGATTCAGTTTCAACTGAACCGAACCGATGAACACCCCTAATTATGTTTTGCTATCCACTTTTTCTTAAAAAAGTTCGGCTCAGTTTCAACTGACCCAAAGTGGTTCCAATGAATTTGGTAACCGTTGGATCTACTTTAGGATTCGTGTATACGGATTTTAAAGCATATACAAAATTGCGGGCGCGAATCCTAAAACAAATCTAACGGTTACCAAACCCATTAGAACCACTTTGAGTCCAATGGACATTGGACCCAAGCTGCTTCCCTTGTTCTTGCCCAAATATTTAGATATCTCTTTTTCAAAATTGCATTGTTGTGCATATAGCGCATTTTTAGTATGTCTACCTATGGAAATTTTGTTATTGAATTGCTGGCCAGGCTTATATCTATAAGAGGAGTCTGAAGCCCTAATTGGTGGCCAAAATATTGCCTTTACAATCAGGTCGCACACACTGGTATGTTGTAATGTGCTTTTACACTGATTTTCTCCAATAGATGTGCATGCATGCGATTCGATCTGCTAGTTTTGCTTTTTGGAATTTTTTTTAGATTTATCACAGCGGTGTACAGTACCAGCAACTACATGCAGAAAAAGCAAAAAAAAAAGAAAAGAAAAGTAAAGCACCAGCCATTGTGATATTTTTGGTAATTCTTGTATTTTTTAACATAAACAAATAAGGTTATATGTGTCGTAATAGTCTCATAAAATTCAGATCAAACAAGCACCAACATTGGAGACTTGGAGTTATGATGATGTAATAAACAGATAAAATTGCCTTGATTGTTTGATCATATAATCCAGGAAAAAGGAGGGTTGTGATAGGCATGGCGAACCCTTCATTATCAGTTTTGTTGTTGTTGATTGTTTGATCATATCTCTTGCATTGTGGGTACCAAGATCTATTAGCATCTTCTGAAAATGCAAGTGGAGCGAACCCTTCATCTGCACTAGTAAATGCTTTTGGTGGACCATTGGGGTATGCTAATAAATATAAAAAAGTTCGTTGTCAGTTTACTGCAATAAGTTTTACTGTGTCGTAAAGAGTTCCCTTTGCAAATTCCATCATTTTAAATCACATAAATCCACTGTGTTTCTTTTTGGTCAATTAGTTTCTTAGCCAAAAAATGACATATTATACGAGGCAAAATTTTGAAGACCCAAGGCTTTGTTGCTTATTTGATATCAAGATTGGAAGTTTTGTCTGATAATCTCTGTGAGTTGAACATGTGTTGTTCACACTAGTACAAAAAACCCTTTTACCGAAATATTTAGTGTTGGTGCTTAATACTGATTGTTTTTTTTGAGCCGTCAGTGTTGGATCATTTACTGACTGTTTTTTTTTTTTTTTTTTTGTAACCGTCGGTGATTTCCATTTTCCTTCTAAGCAACTTTTCTTTTTCCAGATTTGTCGGTGGCTTCATAGATTTAATGTGTACAAAAGTAGTATGATCTTTCGTAAAACATACTAAAAGAATTATATAATGGGACAACGTGATTTGTTGCACGATATTTTGATAATTTGAGTGCAGCGAAGATCGCTCTTGGTGTTGTTTGCATATTGGATGATTTTTGATAGCCGAATATATTTGGCACCAACTGAATAATTGTTGAGGGAGTAGTCAAAATTTGGAGGAAATCTAATAAATTCACACATAGACATGATATTTGGAGTGACTACACCGACTGTTTTTAAAAACAGTCACTATAGGGTAATCTTCACTGGCGCTAGCTTTACTGACGCCGCTATAACAGTTGGTGTAAGGGTATTTTAACAGTCAGTGAAGGGGTTTTTTGTACATTGATCATTTTGTTGAACAATTTAGGTTCTAGCTGCAGTTAGTAGTTATAGTTTCTTAGGTAATTAAACCAGTATAGTAAGCGTAACATGTGGTTACTTTGGTACCAGTCAGCATAAAAGTTGTGTTAGGTTTGTAAAACTTCGTTTCTATGTTCTTCTTTTTTGAAATTGAAAACCGCTTTGTTAAAAAAAAGAGAGAGAAAATAGTACAGGTACATTAATTATCAAAATTCAACCACATGCATGTTATTCCCCTCATACTTTCTATAATCAAGTTCTATTTGTGAGTACGTGGAATGGTTGGGTGCCCGCCCCAAATACGAGAAATACTTGGGGTTCATATGCATATATTTCTAATATGCTAGTTTCTTGTAATTTCTTGCTTCTGTTAATAGAGCGAAAGAAAGGAAAAGCAATGCCTGGACATGGAAATGAACGATCAGTTCTGTCTGTGCATTTGTTGCTACTATTAATTTTAGTATCCCTTAACACAAATATCTATATTAATAGAGGTAGTTAGAAAGTTAGTTAGTGTTAATAATATTGTTAGGAAATTGTTACAACAGATTAGGATTAGTTGGATTGTAACAACTCTATGTGATAGCTCTCTTATTAATAGATGATGCATATGTAATTAAATCATATCAATGAAATACATTTCTCCTATTCTCTGTTAGTTAAAGATATATAATTCTGATATACTACAACAAATCTTTTGATAGGCTTCTCACGGTAAATACATATATTATCGTTCTTTTTTCAAAATATAATTCATCATTTCTGCTAGTTTACTGCACTGAAGAAGTTACTGTGCTCGTTACGTTACAATGTTAAATTGTAAAGCTCATCCTACAACATGCCATATCCTTGCCAGTTTGGAGCTGAACTAAGTTCCTTTGGGTATTTCTTTTTGTTTGAAATTTGGGGTGAAATGTGATACTTTTGGCCATATATGTTAGGTGTTCTTTCTTTCTATAGGGTAATGGGTTTTGATATCCTGATTCAAAAGATCATGAGGCCTAAATAGTTCCTTGCCTTGAGAAGCTGCCAGGCAGCTGACTGTATGCTTAATGGAAGAAAACAAGTGTTATTTTATGAAACAGGTGCTGGTGGTGGTTCTATTCCCTTTATCTGGTGTAAATTGTAAAGTGATGGTACACCTGTGATGGTGCATAGGTGTATAATAATACATAATACAGTTAATTAGGGGTGTCAATGGATACGGTACGGGTCGGGTGAAAACATTTTCATATCCATACCTATTAAAATTGACCTTACCCATGCCCTACCCATACCCATTAAAAATTGATTTTACCCTACTCTACCCTTATCCGTTAATATTATTAGGTAACAAAACGGTAGCGGGTAAATAACAGATAATACTAGTATAATAATTAGTTTTATT
Source organism: Carex pumila (assembly GCA_033356055.1). Taxonomy (NCBI): domain Eukaryota; kingdom Viridiplantae; phylum Streptophyta; class Magnoliopsida; order Poales; family Cyperaceae; genus Carex; species Carex pumila. Next base: position 285,599 of record JARJHM010000287.1, on the reverse strand, counting down.
ATATTTACAAATTAAACATCAAAAACTCATTCATTTTAACACATGTAATTGCATTTCTAATAAAAAAATAAAATAAATGTGCAATCAATTCCAACTAAATTATTTTTTATAAAGAATAAAAATTTAAAAACACAAATATATACTTAAGTGGGTTGAAAATTGAATTAAATATACATTTAAGTGGGTTGAAAATTGAATTGAATATATATTTGAATTTTATAATTACCCTATATGGTAACGGGTACGAAATAGTCATTACTCATATCCTTACCCATTTATTTAACGAAAAAAAATTCTTACCCATACCCATACCCAATAAGCTAACGAAAAAAAAATCTTACCAATACCCGCCTTATCGAATACGATACGGGTTGGGTAAACGGCTAAAAAGGTACCATTGACACCCCTACAGTTAATGTGTCATTCTCTTGGTAAGCGTCTGGGAGTGATGCAGTGTTACCAAATTTGGTAGGCATCGTAATTGGCTGATTATTTTATTTTTCAAAAGAATTTGAATGTACAAGTGATGGAATCTTGGTTGTATTGTTTCTTCATTATAAGACGGTGCTTGTAAAATTATTTTTGTTTAGAAGAGACAAGATTATGTCATTCTCATTTACTATTGAGATCATATTTCTATTAAGTGCAGAGAGGAAATTACAAATGTTTAAGGATTGTCAATTTGTCATAAGTTTGTTCCTTAGACTTGCTTAACAAACGAATTGGACAATGGCAATCACATTCTCAATCTATACCCTCAACGTCTTAATTATCCTCTTGTAAATGCAATATCTTAATCTCTATCAATGTACATTTAATATTTTTTTAGGGTTATTTATTGGTCTTTTTTTTTTTGAGTAAGGGTTATTTATTTATTTATTTATTTATGTACTTATTAAAGAAGCGGCAAAAGTTACCAATTGTCTTATAGATTACCAAATTAAATTAAAAAAGCTCCTAGCACCTTTTCCAAGGACCTGTCGGATACCAGTATATATCAAATTAATCCATGGAACAACCAGCTTCTTACTAATACACTTACAACAGGTACCGGCATATATCAAAATTCCGTTCACTGAACGCATGCAATATACAATCAGTAATCATTAATTATCGACAACAACTTATATGATTTAGCATCGATTTACTTAATTCAATCAATTATCCACATCAATTCTTAATTCTACTTGTTTAGCAATTCGAACAATCTCAATATCTTACAAATTAAACTGATCAATAAATAATCTAGAATCCAGTAGACTAACAATAAATAAAATTTATAAGCATATACAATAATTAATCCAAGTTTTTGAAAAATGAGCACAGAACTTCGTTGAACTCATTATCAAAAGAATCCACATCTGGCCACCCCGGCACAGGTAACATATTACCAGGCATCTCCTCCGGGTGCACGACTGTATCCAAGCTGGGTTCGTAGTTCGTACATGTTCAAATAATCTATCAGCTTGTATTTTTCTAGTATAGGCATGAGGGGATCTCCATCCTCTGGCAAGCAATCCTCCTCAAAATTAGGCTCCAGATGCTCTACAATCTCCATCCCACTGCAACTGCATGCTTTCTTTCTCTTGTCCACCACATGAACATGCTGCTGCAGCATAGAGACTGTGCCTCTAGTATATAGGTGCCACATCAGCAGAGGCCCCACAGTTTGTGCTCAAGATGCATCTCCTGTCAAACCAATAAATCAATGTTATGTTCTCGTAGAAAAATTAAACAAATTAGAAATAGAATGGCAAGAAGATAATAAACTGGAATTTACCTGAGAGCCTTGATGCTTATTAGTAGGACACATGCGGCACCTAAAAAAACAAAACAAGAAATCAGATATATAACTTTTTACAGCAATAATTGGAACCAAGGATAATTTCACACCATGCCAGTACAATTTACAAGTTAATAACACAGTACAATATTGAACTTATAGGTCACCAGTTTGAAAATCTATTTTGTATGATTTAATATTTCTTTGTATCTTTGGAGTTGTAAATTAGGTGTTGATACAAACAAGTTATGCACGTACAAGGTACTTTTGCACATAAAAACCGGAATGAAAATGCATATCAAGGAGTGCGCGCGACAAAGTTGTCTCCGTTTGGAGAATTCTTAAAAGTGAAAGACATGCACATTTATGTTTATGTTAATAATGCACGGAAACGTAATATTTTTGGCATCCTCGGTTCAAAGAAGAGGGTCCTTAATTGATGCATGTCATGGGAATTGAAATAAAAATTCAATATACCTAGTGTGTTTTGTTTCAGTCAAACATCCCACAATAAGTCTGTCCATTTACATGACTTGTACAAATTAACATATTAGTAAATGAAAATACAGTTTTTTGAAATTTAGAAGGGTAAATAAGATAGGAGTAGAACTAAGGTGTTCTTAAGCTCACCAAAGTTTTGGTGAGCTTAACTGTAAAACTTATCAAATCAATTTCAAATGACGAATCTGAACCGTTGAAACCCGCTTAAATTACGTGCGATGCATCTACATGTGAAATTTTAAACATTTGAATTAATTTAGTATAAAGTCAAGCTGTCAAAAAACATTCAAAAATGAATGCACTAAAATTAATTTATTAACCTTCTAATTTTGATCGCTTGACTTTATACTAAATTAATTCGAATGTTTAAAAATCTCACATGTAGATGCATCACACGTAAGGTAGGCGGGTTTCAATGATTTGGATTCGTTATTTGAAATTGATTTTATGAGTTTTAGAGTCAAACTCACCAAAACTTTGGTGAGCTTAAGAGTACCCTAGTTCTACTCATAAGATAGTATGAATTATAGGAGAAATATGTAATTTCAAGGTTTCTGAAGGGCATGATTGTAATTTTTCCAAAAACTTTTTAAAGTTCTCAACCATGGGGCTCACCTCCCATTCTACTTCTCCGCTCTTTCACACACACAAGCTTATACCTAATTGTGAAGAGCCAAACCATTTCGACTGTATTTTATCCATTTAGACCTTATTTCTTGTCTAAAACCACCAAAAATGTTATTCATCCAATTATTAGATAATTTTATTTGTGATAAATCACTCTAATACTAATTGAATTTTGGAAACCAACTGGTAGAACACATTTACAACAAATTGCATGCATCTCTCGAGTTCTTAATTAATTAAGTTCTGGCCTCATGATTTTGTGTCATAATATCACCAACATTAAATTTTTTTACTGCAAATATTATATCCGACAAGCATGACATATTGAGATGCAATTGGTATAAATTGGAAATTTATACATTGATTTTTGTTCAAACAAATATTATACACATCCAGACCTCTGTTGCTCCCCCAAATGTATCTAAAAAAATAAAGAAAATGCATATCAAGAAAGTGCAATTTCGTTTTAGCAAATACAGTCAATGGTGTACCTGGCAAAATGGTTATTAAGGCAAACAATAACATATTGGGCTTCCAAACAAGAATCAATCCTGAATATTATTTGTAAATTATTCAAACTCTTATTTACTAAAATAAGCTAAAAAATAACATTTTATAAGAGTAGAGGAAAATTTTAGAAGATCAAGGCTTTGATGCTAATTTGATGACCCCAAAATTGCTGATCATCTCTATGCCAGTTCAAGACCAGCACCTTACCAGTATCCATCTCACACATGGAATCGTATGGGGACCAAGTTAACCTTGTTAGCACTCAAAGCCAAAAGATGAGCAAGGCAAAATACAGCAGAAGAACCTTTTTCCACTTAGACCATAGAAAAGCATGTCTTGTGGCCTCTACTACTGCCTTCAACAACTATCTAAAAAACATATTCATCTCCAGGAAATCTTCAATGGTTTAAAAATTGAAGGTCCAGTAATTTTTTGGAGATAACTACAATCCATCCAACATATTTTCCACTGGTGCACCACCTGGGAAATAGGAGATGGTCGGCTTACCTCCTTTTGGTTCCACACATGGAACGGATTACCAATTAGAAGGAAGAAGGCACCCAGACCATAACAACCCTATATCTCCTTGGGTCAAGTACTACCACTCTGTCAAACCATTACACCAGAGCTGTTATCATCTACAAACTCGATTGTTCTCTCCTCTGCTCAAGACAGAATAGTCTGGAGATGGACCACGCACGGCCTGTATACAGCTAAGTCGGTTTACACAAAAATGATGGAATGGGGAGGATTACAGATGATAACTCAAAGGTTTGGAGATACAAGGTGCCTCAGACAGTCAGAACTTTTGCCTACTTTTTATTAAAAGGGAAAATTCTGACAAGAGATGTGCTTCTCACGAGAGGGATACGATGTCAACAAAACAGCATAGAAGGAAATATCGGTATCGGGATCGGGATCGGTCCCGGCCAATACCGATTTGGAATCGGCGTATCGGCCGATATCGGCCGATTTGGATCGGAAAATCGGACTTTTTTGCCAGAAGCTTGTTTTACAATAAAAATAGGAAAAAATTGATAAAAAATTAATTTTTCAATAATTTATGTTTAGATAAATAATTACAATCAAATAATCTACTAATACAATATAATACAAGCATTAAAACCATAAACACATTCTTTCATTGAAACTATGTCGTGCTGGTTGGAGGGATCACTGGACAGTTCACATCCCTTCTCCATTTCTAAACCTTTTTAATTGGTAGTGAACCTTGATAAAAAAAAACTATGTTGTGATGGTTGCTTTGGCTGAAGGAGGGATCACTGGACAGTCCTATGATCAGATTTAGATCTCAACCTTTTAGATAATAACATTCATTAATTAAGTTGTTATTGTTATGTTTGAAACTTTTGTTCTATATTATTTTATCTAGATTGAAATAATTTATGAGTATAATTGAGTACAATAAGCAATTTCATGAGGGAGAAAGGGTACACGTACGGCTGCTGGCCTAATGCATTGTAACAGATGGTTATTTAAGAAATTGTCATTTTGTCCCTGACAAAATGTAATTTTCAAAGGTTATATAAACTATACAGTATTTGTTATGTATTTGAACAATCACCAAATCTTTTATTTTATTTTATTTTTAAATATGGCTTGTAATTGTGCTTATTTGGTATTTCATCAAGTACCTGACCGATCATTAAGGATTGAATTTGAGATTTTGTTGAACTTTGAAATCAGGCAAATAGCATCATATTCCTTATTGAAAGAATAAAGAAACGAACTCCGTTACAGCCAAAACACCTTCTATTTACTATTTAGTTGATAACATGCACGTGGTAGAGACATATTACTCAATTTCACATTCCTTCTCCATTTCTAAACCTTTTTATATGGAATTCTATTTAATCACGGGTACTTAGTATATATAAACCTTTTACTGTTACGTGATAGTTGGGTATCGGACCAAAATAGCAGAAATCGGACCAAAAACAGAAAATCCATCAGTATCGGCTCGGTATCGGATCGGACTCGGCCGATCCGGATCGGTATCGGCCGATATTGCCTATTATGCAAAACAGTGTTCTCTGTTCAGGGCCAGCCCAGGAGTCAGTATGTCACCTGTTCTCTGGATGTGACTATGCTTGCCAAGTGTGGAATGAATTGAGTGTCAGAATGGGACTGCGACAACTGCCTGTGCTGGACTCATTCGAAAATTGGTGGAGGGCATTATGGAGGTTGAATGCCAACAAACAGGAATGGAAATTAACAGGCCCGGTATTAATCTTGTGTGCTTCCTGGTACATCTGGTGCCAGCAAAATGAAGTCATTTTTGCAAATAAAACCTATGCACCACCAAAGATTCTGGCTGACAGGATTTGTGGTCAATATGGCTGGTGGATGAAATGCTGCTGACATAGACTGAATGATGGATGGCTGAAGCTGGCATATAGCTGGTCGAGCTTGGTTATACCCATGAGATGTTCACCTGTATTTTCATTTTTATTTCTGTTTTTCCTTTAAGTAGTCTCTGAGTTGGAATCTACTAAGACATGGACTGATGGGGTCAAAGAAAGGCTCAAGGCCTTGATATAAAAACATTTAATTTATGTACCAGTTGTTGGTAGCCAAAATTATTCAAAATAATTGCTATTCAATTATTCAACTCCAATTCAAAATCCTTGCTCTAATCCATGGAGCAACCCACTTCTTACTGGTACATTTACAGCAGGTACCAGTATAAATCAAACTCCATTCAGTAACCGTAGTACACAGCCAGAAATCATTAATTATCCACAAAAAAAATGCATGATTTAGCATCTACTAAATTCAATTAATTGTCCACAACAAGTCTATATTACTAGTTTTATAGCAATCTGAAACATCTCTTTAATTATCTTACAGAACTGATCAATAAATGTGAATCTAATAGCCTAAAAATATTTTTTTAAAAACGATGACAGAACGGCATCAAAATCATCATCCAAAGAATGGACATCTAAGTCTGACCCCTCTGGTACAGGTGCTGCATCAGCTGAGGCCCTACAGCTTGTGCCCCAATTTGGTCTCCATGTCTTTCGTATGAGAGTTAATAATGTCTATTGTCTAAGATCAAATGTGGGAGACTTAAAACTCTTCGTTTAATATCTAGTTTTTGTTAATTTGTTCTATACTTGAAAAAAAAAAACAAAAAAAAAAAACAAACCACATATATGTAATTTACAGCTTGTGATGTTTTTATGTTAAGATTTGACTTCCATGATGCTAGGATATCTTTATCCGTTGTAAACTTGTAATTAACTAATAGATAAATAAAGGGAAATTTTATAAAATGTCCTTCTTTTCAAAATTATCAAACAAAATATCCCTCTCTAAATTTTTTTTGACAAAATGTCCTTGTGGATCCCAACTTTACCTTTCTTGCTTCTCCCCCTAGTTAGATTTTATATAAGGCAATAGAATAAGTAAAACTGACTTTAAATTTGGTCAATTTGAATTTCAATATTTAAACTGTCTGAATAAAATAAAAAGAGAAATGTTCTACTACTCCGAGACATCATATCTGAGCTAATTCTCCAAGTATAACAAAAAAAAACTTCAAATGTTGTTTAACTTTCATTTCTAGCGCTAATATCCAAACATTTAAAGCTATATTTATAACATTTTACAATGTTATTCACAAGCATATAAACCTCTATCTGGAAGCATTAAAATTCTAAATCTGTATAGTTTTAACTCCTAACTATTTTTGTTTTCAAGCCAAAGACGGAAATATTTCTTTCACTTACTCTTTTTTTTATTTTTTCTTTGATCATTATAATATATTTTTCTGGCGATCCGTGATGAATTTTACTAATCTAAAAATACGAATGTTTTTTATTCTATTTTATCTTTCAAATAAGATCCATGAAGAAATACTTTTGAGTAATTTTAAAGTCATTTGTTTTTTTCTTAAAATAAGACTGATGAGCACTTTAAATTTTTAAGTTTTTAAATCTCAGTCTATAGTCATTAAAATTTTCAAGACTTTGTACGTGAGGTTTATATGCTTTGTAAATGAGTTTTGTAAATGCAGTGTTATTGTTGAGGTTTATATGCTTTGAAGTGTTATTGTTGTGGTTTAAATTCTTTGTAGATAAGGTTTATATGTTTTATTCTAGAGATTTAAAGTATTGTTAATGAAGTTTATATGCTTGTAAACAAAGGTTTAAATTATTTTGAAGCAAAATAAAAAAAAAAAACTGAAAGTCACAAAGATTTAAAGTGGTAAGAAAAATTACGACACAAATATAACTCAAAAGTTATTCTTCATAGATCTCATTTGAAAGAGAAAATCGGATAAAAAAACGTTCATATTTTTAGATTCGCAAAATTCATCACAGATCGTCAAAAAAATGAATGAGAATGATCATAGGAGATGGGTTACGGTGAGTTGCGAAGTAAAACACGTTTCTATTTCACGCTATATTTTTATTTTGAAAGTCCAAACGACCGATCCGAACCGTTAGATGTTTAATCCATATTGCAATGTGTTTGGAAACCAAATTTTACATTTTTTTGGAATTTTTTTACTATTTATTAAGCATTTTTGAAAATTAATGTTTTGCTGTGAACAGTAAAAAACAGTAAAATTTTCTGGACCATCAAATCAGCAACTTTCAAAATTGCTTAATAAATAAAAATGTAAAATTTGGTCTCCAAGCACATTTCAATATGGAGAACAAGATGAACGGTTCGAATCGACATTTTGAACTTTAAAATTGCAAAATATGAGCGTAAAATAAAATAGTCGCTTTACTTCGTAACTTATCATAGCCCACAGAAATTTAAAAAAAAAAAGTGGATAAAAGGAATCTTTTTATTTTGCTTAAAAATAAAAGTAGTTAAGAATTAAAATTATACAGATTTAATTTTAATGCTTGCAGGCAGAGATTTAAATGCTTACGAGTAGCATTGTAAAATGTTATAAACAAAGCTTTAAATGTTTGGATATTAGCATTGGAAATAGAAGTTAAATAATATTTAAAGTTTTTTTTTTCTGTTAAACTACTTGGGAAACGCACTCAAAGATGTTGTTTGAAATACAATTATTAGGTTCAAATAAAAATTATAAATATAAAAGAGGAGGGTTCAAATGCCTCCATTGTTTGTGCCTCTGTCATGTCTCCATTTTTAAAAACTTAAATAACTCAAAATTTATAACTTAAACGTCAAAATAAAACCGTTAGATGTGATCTATATTATTTTATCTATGTGCTTATAAAAAATTATTACATTTTGATTTTGCTTTTATATAAATCAATAAGTTGAAAAATCAACATCTAAAAATTGTCCATATTTGTATACATTTTTACAAGCTGAAAATGACAATCAAAATAAAGTTGAAATGCCATAATTTTTTGCATGTGCATAGATAAAATGATATAGTTCATATCCAATGATTTTTTTAAAAATTTTAAAATTTTAATTTTGAATTATTAAAGTTTTTAAAAATAGAGACATAAGAGACACAAAAAATGGATGAAGGCATTTGAACCCTCAATATAAAATGTCTAAACAAGTTGAGCTAGCGGAAGGTCGAAGCAAACAAGCTGAAGTCAACTAGATAGGGATAATTTAGGAATAAAAAAAAAAAAAAAAGACAGCCTACTTGAAACGAACTATTGTTTCTGTTTTGACTATTTGTCAAGAACACGAGCACAGCAGTTGATCAATATAGTAGAAACAGGGTTCCCCAGGCCGATCCTAGCACCCGGTTTAGTTTGTTTAGTCATTCTATGTTACCATTGAGGACCTAACAAATTGAGCTCAAGATGTACTATCTCTATTGTATGGGAACTATGTTACCCTGTCACTCCTGAAAATCCATCGTACTCGTGTCCGACACGTATCCGACACTGACACGCCTCCGATACGGGCACGATACGTATCAGACACGCCAGCTGGCATGTCAGGTGAGGTGGCGTGTCCCAACCATCTTGATACGGTCTCCGATACGGGTTGACTCGTTGGGATACGCCTCTTACACGAATGGATACGTTTGGGATACGCTTGGTTCACGGTGAACCACACATACAACCCTCACAGCGCATGGTCCACCATGCACCGCGCAAAACCATATTTATTTTGTGGCTGAGGGGAATCGAACACCCCCATATCAACAGCACATTACCACTACGCCACTTTGTGTTTGTGTTATATTGCAGTATATATTATATTTAATGTATACTAAGCTGTATTTTAATATGTAATTTATATAAAAAGAATTAATAATATAATTAAAATAATAAATATATATATATATATATATATAATAAGCGTGTCGTATCCTTAATTTTTGAAAATTACCGTATCGCCGTACCTGTATCCATGCAACATAGTATGGGAATGACACATCGTATTACGATCATCTTACAAGCATTTATAATGAACATTTTTGCCACAACTGAAACAAAGATACAGCAAAAGATTCCATCACCGGTACAAACAATTTCTTACAAAATCATCAGCCAATTACGATGCCAACCAAAGTAGCACTGTATCACTCCCAAACGCTTATAAAAAAGAATGATACTGTACTAATGTATATCATACATCTATGCACCACCACTTTACACAGAGAAAATAGAAAAGAACAATATCAGCAACGCCTGTTTCAAAACTATCAGTGCAATTTTGCAACAAAAAAAAAACACATTTTTTCTTCTGTTAAGCAAGTCTGGACTGGCAGTTCAGATCTCTGTGGAGAAAGAAGGCTTCCCCTTGGTCATCATCAGCCAAGCTACGCCTCTCCAAAGTGCACACAGTAAGCTGCCTCAGCAACTTCTCAAGGCAAGAAACCATGCAGCCTTCTTGATCCTTTAAATTTGGATTTGTAGCCAACACAGCAGAATTTATTGCATCAGCTACAAATTCCCTCTGCCGTGAATCAAGTAAGTAGCCCACAGAGGAGTCCGAGGGTTTTCCATATGCTAGCAAAGCTGCTGTGTCCTATAGAAGAGCAAGAACAGATATCAACAAAAGAAAATTAAATATGTCCATAAATATCATATTCCACCCACGTTTCAAAAGAAAAGAAATAACCAAAGAAATTTAGTTCAACTATAAACTGGCAAGGATATAGCAAAATCCAGGCTAAGCTTACAAATTTGACTTTGTAATGTAGCGAGCACCGTTTATATGATTTGGCAGGGTATTACCATGGTAAAACTAATAATGTACAGTAACATAGCAGAAATTTGAGGAATTATATCTCGAAAAAAGCATGAGAATATATGTATTTACTGTCCAAAGGCTATTAAAAGCCTTGTTGTTGTAGTATTTAGCAAGGTGAGCTCGACCATAAATCACTGCCGCCTCCAACTCTCCTCTCTGTAATTCAAAATTACATACATATTCATGTCAGAAATACTAGAAAACAGTAGCAGCAATACACACGCACAGAGAGAGAGAGAGAGAGTACTACTTTGGCAGCCCTTGCCAATCTTTTAAAAAAAACAGAGAGGGAGTACTTGCATATGTTCAATGTTCAATGAAATGCTCAGAATGAAGCAAGAAACAAACAACTCAACAAAAAAGCACACACCCACACACAGTAAGAGAGAGAGAGTACCCGTATATGTTCAATGAAACGCTGAGAATGAAGCAAGAAACAAACAACTGAATTGTCATCCTGCACAAAAGGTACTTTAATCATTAAAGTTTAATGGTCATTACCCAAATAAAGTCTTCATCTCAAAAAAAGAAAAAGGATTAAATGTAGATCCTTAGTTAACAATTAGAAATATAACTACCTGCACAACTGAAGGGTACCATTCTCTAAGCTTTTGGAATGCAGAATCTATATCTCCACTGTTTATAAACTACAAAAAGAAAAAAGAAAACCAAGTTCAGAAAACAAGATTTTCAAAGACAACAGACAGAAAAAGAATCCAGTTAAGCAGCTGCACCACACGCACAACTGAATTTCATTTCTTTGTCCAGACTTTACTGTCCTTTTTGGTTTTATTGCCAAAACCTGTAATTACATAACCATCTAACATTTTGCAATATTTGAAATTAACCCCCAATGTTCTCATATTTGCGACTGACACTCAACCTTTCTAATACCCACATATAGAATTTGATTCTGAAAATTATGCTGGAAATAACATGGATTCGATTGTGAATTTTGATGATTTTACCCCCTACCCCTTATTTTCCTTTTTTTTGCAGGCCTTCAGTTTACATTTCCAAATTAGAAGAACATAGAAAAAGAGTTTTACAAACATATGCAACTTTTAGGCAAACTAAATTACTGCTGCTATACCAGCACCACTTGACTGGTACCAAAGTAACCACCAAAATGCATGAACAACACTTAGCGCCAAATATTCCATTTTAAATACCTTAAAAAACTACACAATTCTGCCTGCTAACTATAACTAGAACCTAAATCATTGTTCATCAAAATACAACTCACAGAGACTAATACAAATCTGCTCATCATGACATCAAAAAATAAGTATCAAGGACCTAATCTTCTAAATTTTACTCCTAATCTTATAACATATGTCATTCATTGCCTCTGAAACTAATAATCCAATATTAAATAAAGTGGATTTATCTACTTTTCTATATTATTTGAAAACCAATTTGGTTCAGCCCAGACGACTCAATAAAAATAAGTCATTTTCAATTAACAGTGTAATTTAAATAAACCAAAAGTACTAAGCATTAATTTTATTTTTTTAAGGAATTTTATTTTTTTAAAGAATTTTATTTTTATTAAAAACACAGTAAAATGTTTAAATTTGCAAAAGGAACATCTTTATGACACAATAAAATTATTCCAGTCACCTGACGAAGAACTTTTCTGTGGTTAAGAGCATACTCCAACTGTCCACCAAAACCGTTTACTTGTGCAGATGAAGAGTTCACCTCGCTCGCATTTTCAAAAGATTCCAATGTGTCTTGGTATCCATAGTGCAAGAGATATGATCGAACAATCCTGGCCATTTATTATCACATCAGCATGTGCAATGAAGCATGATTTTTGGCACGTACATACTTCTCTTGGTTCTTGTTTAATCTGAGTTTTCTAAGACTATTATGGCATACATAATCTTGTTTGTTTCATTTAAACTACAAGAAGAACCAATCGTATCATCAGGGCTGGTGGTTGCATATAGTTACTGGTATAGTGGTACTGTACATGGTTGTGATAAATCTAAAGACACTCATAGAAAAAACCAATTCCAAAAGGTAAACTAGCTGGTAATCCCATTCATGCACATTTTGGAGAAAAATCAGTGGAAACACAATTGAAACATACCAGTGCGTGAGACCTGATTGTAATTGTGCTTTTTCGGCTACCAATTGAAGCTTCAACTTTTCTTCATAGATATAAGCCTGGCCAGCAAATTCAATAACAAAATTTCCATAGGCCGATATACTATATATGTGTTGTGCACAAAAATGAAATTTGTAAAGATGGTCCCAAAATATCCGGAGAAGTACCTCAAAGTCAAAAGCAAAGGGCTCCTTTCCAAAGTTCACTGTCAGCCTGATGCATGCAAATCCAAAATTTCAAGAAAAATAGAACAACAAAACATAAACACTTCCAAAAGCAGGTATGTACCTGCTTTTAATATTTCCATAAAAATTGACACAATTATTATGAAATAATGATTCAATATAAAAAAGTGATTTTACTCCTCATTCTGACTATGGACAGCAATCGTTGGATAAAGCGCACCCTTGATCTCTTTTGGAAAGGATCCTACAATGTTTCCATTTTTCCTAAAAATTATAAAAACAAATGGTAAGTTCACATAAAGGTACAAAACAAAGTTTGTCAGATGACTCTACGGAAGAAATGATACTCGGAATACTGACTAAAAATATTCACGCAAGTATCACCGCTCTATTGGTCATGACTCAATCTATCTAACCTTACCTAACAATGATACTGTACTCAATCCAGCACAGTGAAACATATATTTTTTGTTAGGGTAACTGTGGTAAACTTTCATTTCCTTGGAAGTTGAAACATATTTCGGCAGATCGTTGCCATGTATGTCCGAGCAGTGTGGCAACTAAAACAGAAACTCAATTGCTTTGTCAATTTTTCCACTAGTCTTATTGAATTTCATAAATTTAAAGGATTTATTAAGAAAGGGGATGGTTAAAGTTGTCCTTTATCCAAACTCTTACAAAATCATATAAAGAAATTGAAATGACTCACGTGAAAAAAAATTCTTGAGAGACATAATTGATACCGGCACCAATCTTATCCCCAGAAGTGAAAGTGGGACCAAAAGGCTCCCCTTTCCCTTGACCTCTATACAAATAACCATCATCTCCATGGTAACCACAACTACTTACTTCCCAACTGAAAGTAAAAACAGAAAATAGAATTGACATGAATATCCAAATTAGAAATTAGGAAAATTTCCATATAAAACCTGCAAAATTTCATGTGTTCATCTTGATATAGCGTAATTCAACTGTAGTTTGTATCACCATCCTGGTTTTATTCAATGATTTACAGATAGTTTCTCCTTCCATCAACTTTTTATTTCACTTTGGTCTGGTTCCTTTTAAAGAAACCCAGAAACTAGGGTTTCGGTATCATTTCTTATCACAGTAGACATTTGTTGTTTTAAAGGTGTAAAATTATATGGTACATGTGATAATTGCAGTGCAAGGAAAATGACAGACAAGGGTTAAAGATCCTTTGGAAACAATAGGTATACATTCCAAAAAAAAAGAAAAGGAAGACAATCAATCTATTGGGCTCATAACTTTTGCAGCTTCATCGGGACATGGGTATATACTATTAAGATTTGTATGTAAAATGTTTGCTTGGCTAGGCATAAGCACACAAACACATACCCAGGTTGCCTGCGCATCTTAAAGCCCTCTGTAGTGAAGCCGATAGAACACTGACCCTTCTCACCAGCATTCTTCACTGTCATTTCAAAGTAGTAGGCCATCCTTTTGGTTGGTGCAGGATAGTTAGCTTGTACCACACCTACATCATGCCCATGGTGTTGACTCACTACATACCTGGATATTGTTAAATGGTTTTATAGTACCAAATTATTGGTTAAATTGCTATTGTCAAACCACTATTTTGGATGAATACAAAATGGCTTGATGGAGCTTAAAGACTATTTCTTGAGGACATAGCATGTGGTAAAGATCAATATTCTGCGGTACCAGGATTAGTAGTTAGTATTTCCTCTCTGCTACATCTAAAACTAATAAATTCCATATGTTACACTTCAAACCAGTTTCAATGATACATTATTAGTGTATTTAACAAAGCTCCTTTCCAATTTCAGTGACGACAAAACTTCTCATTGTTTAAAGAAAACAGTTAGGTCAAAGATACTACAAATTGAAACATAAAAATCAGTGATCTAGTACAAAGAGCAGTACCTGACTGACATCTTGTCAGGTGACACAAAATGAAACAAACCGGAGCTGTTGAGCGTGTTAAGTTCCGAAGGCTCCGGTTCGGCGTCTAGAGCGGAGTCGACCGAGGCCCACTCCGCCTCGGACCGCCACCGCGCCGCAAGTCGCATGAGATCGATCCGGCCCGGATCTGACGGCATCGATGATTCCTCACACTTCACCATTTATCAAAGGAGAGTTTTGGTACTTTCTCGGGTTTAATAGGAGAATGGTTTTAAATTTGATGACAATTTTAAGTGATTTGAAGCAGAATTGATATTGATTGGGCTCGGAAGAAAAGAAATATAGGCGAGTCGGGGCTGGGCTGGGTATTGAGTCGGTATAAATCTCTGTCGACACTACTCTGTAGACAATAGTGTACAGAGTCATTTAAACCCATTTCACTCGGGAGATGTCACTTGCTACAAGAGCACCAGAGAAATTGATAAGAGGAATATAAACTAAACGTCTAAACGCAGGCTGAGTAACTTGCAGTGCTGGACTCTGGAGTTCAACAAAGTCTATGCTTCATTGGCCACGCGTACAGTTTACAACGATCTACTAATTGACAAAGGGCTTGTGAATTTTGATCCTGCATAAACTTTTCTTGTAAAAGGAAACAGCACGTATGATTCAGCTGGTGATGAGAGCATCCGCATCGACTTGCACTTTTTATTTCAAAATAGGAACCACAATACCTACGGGTTTTTCCTAAAGAAAAATCACAAAATCGCTCAAACTCGTAACTTGTTCATAATATGCTCGTTAATTTCAATTCGCTCATTTATAACTCAAGTCAGTTTCAACTTTGTTAGCTGACTCGTTTAATAAATAAGCTGAGTTTCAGCATATCTCAACGAGTCCATTAAAAACTCGAGTTATACAAATTTGTCACAATAAATCTCATGTTCTTCTAAATAACTCTCAAGCTATTGTTTGAATTTTTATTTTATTAGTTATCTTGTTAATTATATTTGAATTATTTGTTTTTAGATAAACTCTTATTAAATCATTTGAATTGTTTTTGTTAAGATAAACTCTTACTAGTATATAACTATAATTAATAAAATTGCCTGGTCAAATGATTTATAAACGAGTTGTGACTCGAGTTGGTAATGAGCTGAACTCGAATTGACTTTACACTCGTTATTGACATTCCAACTCAAGTTGGACCCAACATAGACTAGGAAACATCACTAAATATATATATATAGAGAGAGAGAGAGAGAGATAGGCTAATGTGCATTCGAATGTATATGGTCTGAAGTGCTTACAATCCAAATTTGAAATTTTAAAATCCAAACAGTCGATCCGAACCGTTCATCTTGTTCTCCATATTAATATGTGCTTGGAGGCCAAATTTTACATTTTTCTAAATTTTTTTACTATTTATTAAGCCACTTTAAAAATCGCTGATCCAATGGTTTTACTGTTTTGTGCAGCCACCGTTGGATTAGCGATTTTGTAAAATACTTAATAAATGGTAAAAAAAATTCATAAAAATGTAAAATTTGGTCTCCAAGCACATATTAATATGGAGAACAAGATGAACGGTTCGGATCGACCATTTGGATTTTGAAATTTCAAATTTGGACCGTAAGCACTTCGGACCATATACATTTGAATGCACATTAGCCTATCTCTCTCTCTCTCTCTCTCTATATATATATATGAGGAGGGTTCAAATGCATCCAAATTTTTGTACACCCAAATGCACCCTATCTTTTTCTCCGTTTTAAAAGTTTGAATGTCAATCCGAACCGTTAGATGCGATCTACATATTAAGATGTGCTTGGAGACCAAATTTTACATTTTTTGGAATTTTTTTACTATTTATTAAGCCACTTTGAAAATCGTTGATTTTACATTTTCTGGACCATTGGATCAGCGATTTTCAAAGTGGCTTAATAAATAGTAAAAAAATTCCAAAAAATGTAAACTTTGGTCTCCAAGCACATCTTAATATATAGATCGCATCTAATGGTTTGAATTTACTATTCGGACTTTGAAAATGAAAAAAAAAAATAAGGTGCATTTGGGTGCACAAAAATTTGGATGTATTTGAATATTGAGCTGTAACACTGGAGGTCTCTATGCAACCCATAGCATATCAGCCAAATCCTATATATATATATATATATAGAGTTAGGCTGGGGTGCTATGGATAGCATAGTGACCTCCCGTGCTACGGCTCAATATTCAAGGTTTCAAAATTCAAATGGTCGATCCGAACCGTTCATTGTTTAATCCATATTGAAATGTGCTTGGAGACCAAATTTTACATTTTTTGGAATTTTTTTACTATTTATTAAGCATTTTTGAAACCGCTGTTTTTCAGTGGTGCAGAATTTTAATAAAAACAGCGATTTTGAAACCATCTTAATAAATAGCAAAAAAATTCCAAAAAATGTAAAATTTGGTCTCCAAGCACATTTCAATATGGATTAAACAATGAACGGTTCGGATCGACCATTTGGATTTTGAAAACTTGAATATTGAGCCGTAGCACGGAAGGTCACTATGCTATCCATAGCACCCAAGCCTAACTCTTTCTCTCTCTCTATATATATATATATAATGTTCATCTCTAAAAGACTTGTGCCGTTGTGCGGGTCCAATTATGAATTATCATTTTTTTTATATATATATAACTGTGAAAGTGCTGTAACAGAAAAATATGATCTTCGTTTAAAAAAATAAAGTGTAGTCCGAATCTCATCGAATTCAAACAATATGATCTTCGCTCCAAAAAAAAAAAAAAAAACAAAAAATGGGGGTTCAAATTAGTATAGTTCAAAATAAAAATGAAAAAATCAAATAAAAAAAAGTTGGGTGCTCTAAGCACGCGTAACACGTGCTACTTAATTATCTCAAATTGTTAGTGATTCTGCAAGGATGTGTATCGGAACCAAATCTGCTGCGATTCCAAAAAAATCACAGGGCTGCAATTTTGCATGCACTCTATTTTTTTTTTTGATATTCGTACTGAAAAAATAACTAATCTTGAGATTTGTACATTTTAAATAGATACCGAATTCTAATTGTTCAGCTGAGAGTTAATCTCAACTCATTGAACTTCGTACGGTATCGAATAGAATACATGCTCTACAGTAGTTGTACCATTTTTAACAAGTGCCGAAATTTTTATTAATTGGAAATATATTAAATAAATATCGAAATTGGAGAACGCTTTTGAGTTTTTTCGAGATATAGGAAAACATGATTATTATGGCCTCTGAACGTTATGGATTATTACGGCCAGCATTAGCGCTTAATTAACAAGATTAATCATTCTAACTTAACTATAAAAAAACCAGAAAAAAATCTGTTCGTGATAGATTGGAACGGCCAGGTGCGAAAAAAAAAAAATCTTGTCCGTGATCGATTGGAATAGCCAGGCGCAAAAAAAAAAAAAAAATCATGTCCGCGATAGACAGGAACGACCAGCCATTTTTTTTTAATAGCATTGCTCCTTGATTAGTGAATTAATTGGTGAAGTAATTGGTGATACTATAATTTAAGCCTGTCCGTGATTGTGCTTTATCTTTTGAACTACATAAATTAGTGAAGTAATTGGTGATACTATAATTTAAGCCTCTATCTGTAAATATCAAGTCATTTTTTTTTTTTTTGCGAAAAATAGCAGGTCATCTTGACTTAGATACAATGTAACTAAGTCTACTCGCGAACCTGCAGTAAATCTTTATGAATATCTCCTTATTTCTAATATGTTAGCAGCTTAATCATATCTATTTAAATATTCATTGTCACCAATTTGGAAAAAAGTAAAAAAAATGAAGAGATTACGCTCATTTTTTATGGTCTTGTTGGTCCTTTGTTGTTATGTCGTTGATGCACAAACGACGCTTCAAAGTGATCTGCCTATGGAGAAGGAAATTGCAATCATGGAAAAACTGAAGCAACTAAACAAACCGCTGTTAAGACCTTTCATGTTGGTCTAGGGATTTTTCTCTTCTTTCCTATGTTTAAAACAGGGGATTGTCCTCCAATTGAAATTTTAAATCTGTTATGCAGTTGCTTAAATTAAGCACTTAGATTTACCAACAACTTAGTACGATTTCTATTGAATAAGTGAGAAAGTGATGTTTGTATTAATTTTTTTCTTATATTAAAAAGATGTTCAGACTATTTCTTTTAATACTGTGCTGGAGAGATGATTCACTTGATACGTTGATACCTGATGGTTCAAAATTTGCAGTAAACAAGAATTGAGTGATTTGATACCTGAGGGAGAGATGATTCACTTGCTACGTTGATACCTGATGGTTCAAAATTATAGGAGGTCCGTTTTAATATTGGTGCAGTTAAAAAAATAGTTTTGGATCTATTAATTGCTCCTCCTATCAATAAAAATTTGAGAGAATTTCACGTATACCCCTCAAAAACTTTAAAATTACGTATTCCCTCTAAAATTTAAAATTACGTATTTCCCCTTTAAACTTCAAACACTAACAAATTTTCCCATTTTATTGTATTTTATATTAAAATTAATTATAAATTTATAAATACCTATTTAACCCTTTATTAAAAGCATACAAAGCCCATCAAACTGAAATTTGAATATGAACAGTTCCTCTACCGTCCAAATTGCTTTTAAATATGCGCACGAATCTTGATGCGAACAAGCACTCATATTAATTGAAGCAATGTGCACAGATCTTAATGTGATGCAGACGAATTGATATTGCTTTAAGATTTGTGCATGCTAGACTAGCACAAAAATTGAAGTGCTACGCACATATTTTAATACGATGCATGCGGATCGAACGGTAGAGGAACACTTTAGATTTAATTTGAGCTTGATGAGCTTTATATGCTTTTAATGGAGGGTAAAATGAGTATTTTAAAATTTTAGAATGAGTTTTAAACTTTTAATACAAAAGACAATAAAATGGGTAAATTTGTGATTTTTTGAAATTTAGAGGAAAATACGTAATTTCAAAAATACTAAATTTTGAAGTTTTTGAGGGGTATTATACGTGAAATTCCCTCTAAAAATTTCGGAGTTTAATATTTTTGGATTGTGCAGACCGTTCGATCTAGAATGTACGGACCAGAACGCATAGAATGGGAAATAAATCTGCTGTGATTCTTTGGGGATCGCAGAACTCTGTTAGTCCAAATCCATCCATTTATCTGTCTAGAGATTGGTGCATAAAAAGTAAGTGTTGTTAAAATTTGTGCATTCTAAAAAAATTAAAGGTTAGAATTGGAATAATAGCGTCCCCGAAGAATCACAGCAGATTTATTTCCCATAGAATGACATTCTTACGAGTGAAGTGAGGAGAACAACTCACCCGGGTTCCGGGGGTTTAGAAGGGGTTATAAGCACGGGACGGGCCGGGCGCCCGTACGGCACGGCACGCCTCGGTCACTGTGAAGCACGGCGTGCTTGTTAAACGGGGCTTGCAAATATGGCTAAATTCAACTCTTCATCTCATTCCTTTTACTCCGGCGGCGCGACGAATCTCTCTTTCGCCAATGGCTTCCGACGAACCCCCACCTCCGCCCGAAGCAAACCCGAATCCGAGAGAAGGTTTCTCAGTGGTCCACAAGAGACCACGGCCGTGCCATTTTCTGACCGTGCCCGTCTGTCCCGACTTTCTCCGTCGCGTCTGTGGCCTATCTCCGTCCCAGTGCATGTTTGCTCATCCTCCTCCCTCCGTCACTGTTGAACGGTAACATTTTTTTTTTCCTTAAAACCCTAGATCTGTATTATTCTCTTAGTGAGTGTGCTTGTCAGGGTTTTTGCTGTAAAAGTGTAAATTTTGTAGCTTGTTCCTACAAAATCTGGAAAATGCAACATTGTCCCTGCTTCAAATTCGCTGGTTTGGTCAGTGTCTATTTTGCTTTCAGCTACTCAAGTTGCAAATTTTTTTGATATATAAGTAATAATTGTGCCTACCAACACACTCATAAGCTTAAGTGAAACTATTGCTCAATCTACCTGTTGCAAGGAATGTGATCTGTGATTTCTATTATTTGGGAAGCTATAACAATTTCCTATCTACTTGTGGAATTCCCTTTCTCCCAAGCACACACAAATAATAAGATATTGCTAACAACCGAAGCTACCAAAACCAAATTAATTCATCTGCGATTGATGCCCTTTTTTATTGCTATCAATTGCGCCGTCCTTTTATGATGTTATAAAATTGCTGCTTTTCTTAACTAGATATATTTTCTCTGATAACTATTTGTTTATTTTTTTTGTGGTCTACTGTTCTCTCAATAGGATTGAAATTTATTTTAATGTTTTATGGTTCATGTCAGTGATAAGGTGACGGTGTGCTATGCTTATCTATGGAACACCTGCCGTCATGGGTTGGCATGCTGTTACTTCCATCCACCTCCTCATATTTGCGAGTATTTATTGTCTTTCTTTCTCTCTACTCGTACAAATGTGGTAGCCATTCATTAATCAGTTTCTATACCAAATTTTATATCAGTTTTCATAATTGCCTTCGCTTGCTGTTGCTGCTTTTAGGGCTTTGTTGAAAGAGATGGGAACGGACTATCAGAGGCCAGAAGATGTAAGTATCTTCTATATCGTTTAAAGTATGGTACTAGGTAGTTTAGTAAGGTACAAGTAAAGAACTTTATTTTTCATTGTTTCTTCAGGTTTCCATGTCTATGTCTTATATACATTTTCTTTCCATATTTTATCAAGGTCTCTTGCAACGGAAATGGTCCAGATCAAAGCACCACTCAGTAGTTAACAATAACACAACTATAATCACTCTCTCTAGCAAAGTTCTAAAGAAGGCTTTATATTTTATCAGAAAATTCAGAAAAAGAACATTCTCCTTTCCCTACTTGCAAAAGGTGGATCAATCCTTTCACCCATTCTAAATTAGGTTCATCTGCATTTCATAGTGGTAATTTAAGTTAACTAATAATGTTAGGGTCCTTCTATTTAAAATGAGTGAATACTCTCACATTCTGTGGTGACCTAATCTCCGGATGTTTTTGACAAGGGGTCAGGTTTCTTGTGAAGCATTTAGTGCATCTTCCAAGTTTTAGAGACATTTTTTTTCCTTGGTAGAATGTGTAACTAGCTTGCTAGTAGGTTAGTCTTAGTGATGAGTCAGGGAAAATTATTTTTGACATTTACTTAATTTATGTTTTGATTAATGGAATTAGAGGTTGATGAATTTTTTTCCCCATCTCACTTGAATGGTCATTTTCTTACTCTTGATTGAGCCTATGCCTGGTTCTATTAAAACCAGCTGTCTGTTTGTTTGTTTATTTATAGAAATAATTTATGATTTGATAAATCTCACATTTTTAATGAATGATTATAATTCTATTTTAGTTGATGCTTTACTTATTCTATATGACAGGTGTAATTATGTTTTTTTTTCCTTTTTCTTTTTATCTTTTCAGTAGGAAGAAGTGTACATTTCTTTATTTATTCTTGTTCCCATGTTCCCAAATATGTTACTTACCTTTTTCTATTTGAAATTACAGATGGAAGTGCTAGGAGAACAAGATAAGGAAGAGAGTGTTGGCACATTTGATACATGGGAATTGAACATAAACAATGTCGGAAATTCGCTTGCAGAATGTATACTTTCTGATGTGTTTTCCATTGAATGTGTACCAATGTTGTTTCAATGTTTTTCATTTATGCATCCTCTACCTATTCCGTCATACGATGAGATTGTTAGAGATGTCAAAAGGTTTTATGGGGATGCAAAATCCCAACTGAAGAAAAGCCTAAAATTCCAACGAGTGTGCCTCTCCACTCAGATGTGGATAGATGAGCGTGATATACTCCACATGGCACTTCGGGGACATTGGATTGATGATGAATGGAAGCTATGTAATAAAATGCTCAGTTTTTGTTCCACTGGATGTCCTTTATTGGGGAGAGAGTTTTTTTTGTAAGAAGATAGAGAAAGCCCTTCTTGATTGGGGCATTTGGAAGATGTTGACGGTAACAGTTGATAATACTGGAGTCAAAGATCCAGTTGCTCAGTATCTCAAATTTAAAACAAAAGATGCAAATGATGCCATTTTAGGGCACAAGTTTCTACAAATCTGAAGTTTTTCTCATGTAATTGGTGAAGGTGTGAAGGAAGTTTTGGAGTATCACAGGGAATCGGTTTGTAGGGTGCGGCTTGCAATACTAAATGTTCTACGTACATCGAAGGTTGACCTCTTTGAGAAGTGTGCAGAGAAAGAGGGAATAAAATGTTGGGTTTCGGATATCACTTTTGAGATTTCGCGGTAATCAAAACCTGTTTAGGCTTAAGGTGCGGAATAACCGTAGAATAAAAATTTTTACGGCCAACTTAAGCTCAGAATTAAACGGGGTATGTCAGGAAACTTTCTAAGGCGGTCCACCTTCAGTATTTCTTTGGCATCAAAATCTAATTTAATTATTTTACAGATCTACTCCATGATTGATTTCTAAAACTTTAATCTACTTACCAATTAAATAGATTAATATAACATATTTATACTTTGTTTTCAAATCACAGTTGGAATGTAGATCGAGCGTGTAGAGCTACATCATGGAAGGAATCGACTCGTCTCGGAGCATCAGACGTCTGATACCTCTATCGGTTATCTACCAGGACTAACTAGAGAGCGGTTAATTTCTTCTGTCAGAAATACTGTAAACCGCGGAATTATGCAAAAACACTATTCACGGGAAAAAAAACGAAAATCTGTAAACACGAATTTTCGATTACTCAGTTTCATCAAATGAGCAAAATTGACATACCACTAAATTCGGTAAAACACTATTCATCAATCCCGTAAATATACTCCACAACAACCCGCAAGATTATACGTTAACTACGTATAATTTTCTTTTCTCAACCAAAACACTATTTGGGAGAAACCGAGAAAGAGAGAAAATACCGATTCGATTCTGCACGAAACGATACAAGTGAATTAGTGATTTTTCTCTCTACATGCACCCCTCTATTTATAGGCTTTTGAGGAGGTTCGCAAAAGACCGAAATACTCCTCAATATATGCCTATTTACAAGATATGTCATTGACACCTCATCCTTTTATATGTGAAATGATCAAAATACCCCTTCCACACTCTTCTTCATGTTTCTATACATGCAAGGTGGCATAGGTGTGAAATGACCATTTTGCCCTTGTGGATAGGATTGATGACATGTCATCTGGATAGGATCAATGACATGTAATGCGGATAAGCACGAATCTAAAAAGACCCGAATGCCCTCGGTCCGAAGACAAATAATATTCGTATAATTATTCTAAATAATTATATATATATTTTTCTTGCAGTTATTTGTTTCGGTATCGATGACGTGTCATCTGGATAGGATCGATGACATGTCATGCGAATAAAGACGAATCTGAAAAGATCCGAATGCTCTCGGCCCGAACACAAATAATATTCATATAATCATTCTGAATAATTATATATATTTTTCTTGCGGTTGTTGTTTCGGTAATTTATACAATGTGTCCTGCACATTTATAAATTAACCGGTTAACTTTTATACAACGTGTCACACACGTTTATAAATTAACCAATGTTTTTTGCTTGTTATTTTTTACATAACATTTATAATTTAATTATAACACGTATAATTAATTATAACCATCTTATCATTGATCATAACCAATTTATAATCAATCAAAATAAGATTCTCCAATTAGCTCCTATATGGTGTGACCCAATAGAATTTGTGTTATGTTGGTAAATAAAGTTAAAACTGTTTTAACTTATATAATCATGGGTGGTATCTGGCAACACATCATGACCATTCAATTACACAGATGATCCTGTACTATACAATATCACGATCCAGTAAACAATTTACTTGTGTCTGTTCTTCTGTCTCATAGCTATCAGATCAGTTTCAAGGTAGATGTGTGTCATCCTTGCTAACTGAATCTTTTCTTGATCTTGAGCAGATTATCAAATATAATTACTCTTGTAATTATACCGCTAGCAGATAATCTAACTCTATCAAGGGGCCCAGTGATGCTATAGCTCGTATAGAGATACGAGGGACAAATAGTACTTTTGGTAAACTATCACTTCCTCAGCTAAGCTATATATATGAGAATGCTACCGTTATGACTGCTTTTTACGGACAGCAGTAGATAGCAATCACACATACATATTTCTTAGTGGGAACGATAAATACCTCATACTTTAGAACGTGACACTGAATGAGAAACATTAATGACACGAACACAATTCTATTTAATGTCTCATTCGGGGTCTGTCAAATTCCATGTTCCTAGAACATGTATCTATGTGATTAAAATGACATCTCGTGTCAGGTGGTTTGTAAAACTTAACCATCTTTTAATCCACATACTAACCTTTTCGCGGTAATTAGTGTTCCTGCTAATTACCTTGGTTAGTGACCTTTTAAGAGTATATATCATTTATATTATGGAGTTTCACAATTTCAGTCATGAACTCGAAATGATCCATAAATGCAATAATACTCAAGACAACAAAATGATATTAATCATCCAATTCATGAACAAAGCTTTATGATAAATTATCGTATTATTGACCTCTAGATTATTACAAACTAACATAAAATTCGAGCGTCCTCTGTTTCTGAATGATGAACCCATGTGGGACTCGACCTATATGTTGCTAGAGAAGGCGGTAGGTCTCCAAAAAGCCTTTGAGAGGTTTGTGAAGGACAATGCAGTGTATCTCTCATGCCTTTACATGCCAGAATCTGAAGATGAGTTTGCCAGAAGAAGAAAAACTGACAGAGAAGAAATAGCCCCGCAGCCTCCTTCAGACTGGGAAAATGCAATGCGACTTGTCACGCTGCTCCGACTCTTTTTCGAAGTGACACGTCGTCTCTCTAACCCTACTATTGTCACGGCAAACACTTTTTTGTATGAGCTTTTGGGGATGCAAATAAGGTTGGCTGAGCTGAGCAAGAGTGAGGATCAGATCATGGCTTCTCTAGCCATACATATGAAAAATAAAATTGACGAGCACTGGGGTGAGTTATATGACCTGAACCCTCTCTTAGTGGTTGCCATGGTATTGGATCCTAGGTACAAATTGAAGGGGGTGAAGTTTTGCTTAGGTCAAGCAGTGAACAATTATTTGAAAGTGGAGGGATTCATTGCAAAGGTTGAAAGCACATTGGTTTGTTTGTATGAGCACTACATAGCTTCTGATTCAAATTCAACTAATGACATAGTGGCATTTTCAACAGTTGCACCTCCAAACCCAGTGATTTTTCGTGCACACGAGGACTACACCAAAAGTATTAGGGATCAATTTGCAAAATTTGTTGCAGAGGAAGGGAGCAATCATGAGGTCACACAGTACTTGAGTGATAGTTGTGAAATTCACAGTAGCACTTTCAATCTTTTGGGTTGGTGGAAGCTTAGTTCCTTTAGGTACCCCACATTGTCCCGAATTGCAAGGGATGTTTTAGCAATCCCGGTTTGTGCAGCTTTCTATGAAGAAGCTTTTAACACTGAGTTCCATGAACTACATCCAAAATTAATGTCACGGCCTCGTGATTTAAGGGAAATCCTTATAGTTGGCAAGGATTGGTTTAGAGAGAACCCACCCCCAGCTGATTATAAGGAGTCCTGGATTGATGAATTAGTGGAGAATGATGAAGATGATGAAGGAGAAGAGGATGAAGGGGAGGAGGACTAATGAGGTATTCTTTTCCCTTTGTGTACATTTACTTCATCTTTTAGTGTCTTCATCCCAAGCAGCGATGGATTTTCTAGGCTCAGTTTTTTTTTTCTTTGCCAAATAGTTCAGGTATTAGCTTCCCTTGCTTCTTTCTTTCCCAACCAATTTGGATATCAGAAATTTGTCATGGTAGTAGTATGAGACTAGAACATCTCTTTATGGGGATTTGATTCCTCTTTTTAAGCTGTACAACATTATAACTTGCACGTTGAATATTTATAGGTACATTTTTTTTTCTTTTTCTAATTAGTTTTTTTTAATATTTAATAGGTGGTGTGAGACAAGCAACATCTTCGTCATTTTGATGGCTGTTGCCTTTCTATTTTCATTTCTCCTAAAAACTTGACTTATTTCTAATTTTGCTTGGCAACACCTATCATGTACTGTTGTTTTATGGTAACCTATGTTTAAGTTATGATAATTCTAGATATTTATTGGAAACATTTTCATAAATTAATTGTTCTGTATTTTTTTTTTGTCTGGGACTAAGACCCCAAGACTTGCTTGTTTTGAGATTCTTGCTATTTCCATAGTCACATACCACTTAATAAATCCAGCAGCTGGAGTCGCATTTAGTGTGCATTGCAGCTCCGTATAGGATTATCATACTTTGTTTTCTCTGGGTTGGTACCTGTGTAGATATGTAAAATCTTTGTATACTGTAGCTCTGCAAACCTGGCAATGGCTATGTAGTCACCAACCGTTGTATAATACTTGACAGTTTTGTATCTGTAGGGGCACGGCTGTACCTCCTCAAATTTGCAAGACCTGTAGACG
The DNA here is from genome assembly GCA_033356055.1 of Carex pumila. Classification (NCBI taxonomy): domain Eukaryota; kingdom Viridiplantae; phylum Streptophyta; class Magnoliopsida; order Poales; family Cyperaceae; genus Carex; species Carex pumila. The sequence continues at coordinate 258,282 of JARJHM010000287.1, read as the reverse complement.
GTAGACCTGTAGCTAGGCTTTACACTGTTTTGTACTAGTTTGAGGGCTTTAATGTCACCAAGCCCTCTTTATTGATTGGTTTGTACAATGTTGCTTATTTTCTGGATTCTCTGCTTTTGTTCCTTGGGGCGGTTTGCTAAGAAAAGAGTCTTAATATTGCTGGTCATAGTTGTGATTGTGATAACTATGACATGTTGCACAAGCGAAATCAGAAGGGTGATTTCTTTTATATTAGATCTAAACCATCTGATTTTAATGTGTAGGATATCATAGTTACTATAGCAAGATAGTAGCTATGATGGTGAGTTTCAATTCTTAGGAACAAAGTCTGTGTTGTTTAAAATTTGATCATAGTAGCTAGTTAGCGGTGACAAAACCGAGTCTTCAATTTTTGGACTTGAAAAACTAAACCAGTATGGAACTTATCAGCAACTAAAATTGAACTTAGGTTACATTATTTATTTGTAGAGGGGAGCTTCCCATATATATTAGTTTGTTTATACCGAATAAAAAAGAAGGAAAAAAAATGCAGAAAATAATTGCATACCCTCTTCTGAAAGGGTCTTTTGTGAAAGAACTTCGCTAATTGTAATTTGGCCATTTACACTAATGTCCTTTGTTAAGACGGCAAGATTCATGCCACACTGCCAATAATTCAATAAGAAATGTTTTGAGAAAAAAAATCAATAAGAAATATAGGAAATAATATTTTGGTGCCTATGTCATGGGAGCCACAATCAACAAATATTATATTACCTGGTCAAATGTAGAATCAGCCCGAAAATAAACTGATATTTGATGGATCAATTATTTGTTCTGCTGGTCAAGCTATAATGTGTAATTTATCTAAATAATAGGGCAAATCCGAAAGACACGAAAATGCTGACACCATGGCTATCAGAAGAGACGAAGAGTCGCTAAACGGCTCTCATTTCTATCGAGTATTTGTCTTGATCTCTCTTTCATCTATACCCCTATAAAATCTGAAATATTTTGTATGCAAGTAAAAAAGTACAACAATCCTAAGTCCTACCAAGTAACGTTTCTCTCCTGTATACTCTAACTAGAACCAAGGAATAGTTCCGACTTCCACTATTCTGTTAAGAGTAGAAATGAAAGGAAGTTATTTTCTTTGTTTATAATATATATTGAAAATTTTTAAGGGTATGGAAGGAAGTTCTACTAAAACATTCAGAGGACCTTCTCCTGTAAGACTTTAACCCAATAAAATAAAATAAAAAGCCAATGACAACAAATTCACATACACTTACTCAACAGAGGAGAATTAACAGAGATATACAAGAGAGAGAGAGAGAGAGAGATGGCGAAAGAAGGCGAGAAAGAGTTGGAAGAGAGGTGTGAGATTATCCTTGCCATTGAAGAACTTTCTCTACTGAATAATGAAGAGAAGGAGAAGAAGCTCTCCACTTTGGCATTCTTGCATCTTTCCAATTTGCTCCTCCAAGTCTTAGGTAAGATCATAACTTTCTCTCTCTCTCTCTCTCTGAATTTGATACAGCTATATTACACAAGAATATTCATAATGAGCAAGTTCAGAAAGAAATAAATCAAGGACCTCTTCACCAACAACATATTTACTAAACCTAAAAGAAAACAATCATAAGAAACTCTGGCTTTATTACCTTCTTATCAAATTTTTTGTTTTTTGGTTTTTCATGTCTTACCATTATTATTCATTTACTTGACTATAGAAGCTGTAGTCAATTGTTACTTGGCATCTCCATTAGTTGTAGAAATGGAGAGGATCTAAATGGCTTTTATTTCTTATTAAGAGTTCAATGTTGCAAGCTGTAACAGATAAGATTGGACCGACAATGGCTGTTTTGAGCCTTGACATTAGACGCAACATTCAGGTTAGTCCCTCAGTTTACATTATTTTGCTTTTTTACTTTTTATAATTTATTTTGGAGAAAAGTATATAAATAAAAAAAATATTAAATTTTTTTTTGAGTGACAAGTGCTATCTTGCCACTTGTAATTTGATTGAATTTATGCAAATTCTATATTAGATGGTTGCATCTGCAAAATATTTCCGTGCAAATTTTCAATTAAAAATATTTAGTTTGGTTTCGTAACTTGATATTAAGAGGGACCCACAAAGACCTATCCGTTTGTTACTTCATACTTGTAAGCTTGGTCCCACTGTACATTTGGCTTCTTTTGCATCTTGTGCTAGGCACACGGCATTGAAAAGGGTGAAAGGAATTAAAGGCAATCAACTTCTAACTATAAATTTACAACAAATAGTTGACATTGGTATTTATTTGTCTCTTAGCTAGTTAGATTTTTTTTTTTACAACTCTTTGATCTCACTTCTTTCCTCTTCTATTTCAATTTTTGTTTTTTTGAATCTTGACCTAAAAGAAGTATAGATTTTTGGGTTTTTCTACAGACATGAAGACAAGATTAAAAACATTCCAAATTGTTGTCTTCTTAGCCACTAATTGATTTCAAAGTATATGTGCTTTTTTCTCATAATTAACTCTACACAAATGAAAAAAAAATAAAGACTAAATAAGGATAATTTTAGCTTCTAAAAGAAATATAGGAGTACAATGAGATTTTTTAATTTCTTTTTCATATTTCATGTTTTGGTAATTTGTAGGGATAGATATGCAATTTTTCAAGTTTGTATTTTTTTCATCTGCTTAAGTCAAGTGGGAGAAAATTGCAAATTAAATTGAGGATTAGGTGAGTGGTGTAGCAAGAAGAGCGGAAACGATCTGATTATTTCATCCAAAGAAAGAAAAGGAGTAGGAAAAGGATTGAGACGTGTGCCACACACAAGCTTTCATAATTTTATCCTATTTTGTGGCCCTCGATATAATTGTTGATCCTGCCCCACTGAATTAAGTCCTTCCAATTTTTAGCGTGGTTAACCCTCTAACTAATTAACTTGTAGCATCAAGGGATGGGTATATGAATATAAATATAAATTGTACAAGGGTGCTTTATAAATAATATAATCAACTTATTTGCAAAACTGATAACTGGTGAAGGTTTGAGCAAATTTAAAAGAAATCAGTGCTACAAAATAATTATTTTGATAAAAAAAATACAACCATTAATTAGGTATGAATATTCTAGTTAAAATATGGGGAAATATATAAAAAAAGTAAACATTATAATATTATATACATAATTTTTTTTTTCTTTTAAAGAGATTGGAAGAGATATACTTGCTGGATCCATCAAGTAATTCAAATTTGATGGGGATAGTTGAGAAAGAGGTCAAAGAGGGAACTGTAAGGAAGGCTGACAGCTGCTCCAGAGCTATTCTTTGGCTTTCTAGGTATTCAATTCATTTTCATTAATGTACACATTAATATCTGTAAAAGATATCAGTACTTAATTGCTTCCATGGATTTATGTGATTCATGTTTAAATTCTGTTCATTACCTGACTTTTTTTTTTTTTTTTAATCTTTTGGAAATTACAGGTCGTTGGATTTCACTGTTGCAATGTTAGAAGCACTAGAGAAAGAGTCAGAACAGAGTTTGAACCAAATAATAGAAGCATCATATAAAACAACATTGGGGCCTTGGCATGGCTGGATCGCTTCAGCTGCCTACAAGGTAAAGAAATGATACAACAAAGAAGAATGTCAGCTGGGCATTTTACCAAACACCTTGTAAAGAAAAATAATTTGTATACCAAGATACTGGTAAAGAAATGATGCAACGGATGTATTTTTCTTTGACAAGGAAATTAATACAGCCCAGTAAAAAACTCAAACAGCACTTATATTTGTCATCTCTGGTAAATAGAGACTAGTTAGATCATAAAATTAGTATCTTGAACCCTTGGATTCATTCAATTGTGTTGGAATTGCATACTAAAAATAAATCTTGGTTAACAGATAGCTTTGCAACTTCTTCCTGAAAGAGAATTCTTTGTTGGCTTGCTGATGGGCAAAAACAAAGATTATGGCAAACTTAAGGGAGAGATTTGTAAACTAGTTGCATTGATTCAACCTCTTCTCCATGAAGTCCATGAGCTTATGGTTAGTCTTTTTATATATATATATATATATCTTCTAACCATGTGCCATTCAAGCTTACATGTAATGAAGTTCTTGTTGGTTTTCCAAATATGCAGAAAAAGTTTCATTTAGAGAGATTAAAATCAACTTGATGGCAACCTGCATGTGAATCTGTAAATTTAAAGAAAACCAATGTGAGATCTAGAAAAGCAGTGTTTATATTTGCGTCGTCTAGAGATATAGCAATCTATCTTGTTGAATTTATGCAGACGACAGTGACGGTGTCCTTGGATTTAGAACAGAATTCATACATGTACATTTTTTTGGATGATTTTGATAGATGATTAGTATTTAGCTTAAATTGTACTAGGTAAGTTTTCTTTTTATGTGTGGTGTAAATAATAGTTTTAAACATAATTTGTATAATTAGGTGGAGGCTCAAAGTAAATCTTGGCCATGTAAATGAAATTACCAGATGCGGTAGTTGGGGTATACCTAAATGTAAATATTGGTCTGGTAGTAATTGAAGAAATTATAAAATGCCTTTTTAGTATAATAATGTTGGAGATGAATCACTAAACAATAGTTTACTTTCAGAATCTTGACAATTATAAAGAATACAGTCTACATTTAAACTATCATATAGCATATATCATGCTTCTAAACAAATTTAACATGTAATTTAAAAAGTATATCATTTGAACCCCTCATGGTTCAAATGCCTTCATTTTTTGTGCCTCCACCATAACTCAAAATTTAAAACTTAAAAATCAAAATAAAATTGTTAGATGTGGTCTATATTATTTTCTCTATGTGCTCATAAAAATTATTACATTTCAATTTTGTTTTTATGTGAAAAATCAACGTCTAGAAATATTTCAGTACGTTTTTTATAAGCTCTTGATGACAATCAAAACAAAATTGAAATGTCATAATTCTTTATACATACATAGATAAAATGATGTAGATCATATTCAACGGTTTTATTTTAACTTCTAAGTTTAAAATTTTGAGTTATTAAAGTTTTTAAAAATAGAGATATGGTGGAGTCACGAAAAATGAAAACCAAGCCTCATTATTGCACAAATGTCCAATTAAGAAATCACATCAAATTATAATTAGTCAAGTAGGTTCATTACTTGTAAATTACTCAAACTCTTGGTTACTAATATGAGCTTATTAGGTTAATGAAATTTGAGGATTTGAACATCATCTCTTCTTAAAAAAAAATGAAAATTTAACTCTCTGAACAAAAGAAAAAAAATATAAATATAAAATGACTAAACAAGCTGAGCTAGCTGAAGGTCGAATTCAGAAAGAAGAGGTACGAGATACAGAAAGAAGCAGCCTACTTGAAATCAAACTAGAAAGGTCGAATTCAAAAAGAAGAGGTACGAGATACAGAAAGAAGCAAACTAGAAAGGTCGAATTCTACTACATTGAGCTAGCTGAAGGTCGAATTCAAAGCGAGGACTCGGTATGAATAACTTAGTCCAAAAGAGAGGTACGAGATACATAAAGAAGCAGCCTACTTGAAATGAAACTGTATCTTTTTTTATTATTCGGCAAGAGCATCAGAACAGAGGTTGCTCAATATAGTAGAAACCAGGTTCGAGACCGAAGCATCTGGTTTTGTTTTGTCAATTTTATGTTACAATCAACGATGCAAAGTACGTTTCGTGAAAATCAATAACATAAAAATATTTTCTTGGATGTGTCATAAAGAGTTCCCTTTGCAAATTCCAACATTTTAGTATTACCAAATTTTTACCTTTTAGCAAAAGACACAATTTTTTTTTTATTTAAAATTAAGCTCTCAGTACTTTTCATTTATACAAATAACACTGTTAATTGAAAATATCTTTAGTTGCTGCTGAATCATATGCGCTCAGCCAAATTGTTCCCCAAATGACAAAAAAAAGGAAAAATCAGATAGGTCCACTTTGTTTCTCTTTGGTCGATTAGTTTCTAAGCCTAAAAAATAACATGTTATAGGAGGAGAGGCAAATTTAGAAGATCAAGGCTCTGATGCTTATTTCACGACCATAAAATTGCTGATCATCTCTATGCCAGTTCAAGACCAGCACCTTACCACTATCATCTCACACATGAAATGTTATGGGACCCCAGTTGTAAATATTGCACATTTTTAACTTTACCTTGTTATCACTCAATATTTCTTTCGCACTAGAATCTCTTTGAACTGTCCATTCTCTATTGACAAATTTAAATAAAATACAAATCAAAACACTTTATAAGTTGCTAATAAAAAATTTACAAGGGTTATATTAAAAGTCTTTATAAATTACTAAAACTTATCACAATAAGTCACCTATTATCTTAGAAACGTAGTATTGTCATGTACCTATACCAGTCACCTCTTAGCGTCTCCATTTGTACAATATGCTAACTAGAAACAACTCTAAACAGATCAAACCAGTAGGCATGATTGCTTGCTATAAAATGCCACCAAATTACTGCAGCTATTTTCTCATTTGTTGGTGTTTTTAAGTAATTTTAATCATTGGTGGATCTCATAATGGTAAAAAGTAAAAACTGCATAGTATTCCATAAAATATCCCGGTCCAAAAAGATTTCCAGCAGTAAAAACTGCGGAAACAAATCTGCTGTGATTCTTGAGAATCACAGGACCCTGCTTTTCCAAATCTATCCATTCATTTGTTTTGAGATTTGTATATATAAAACAACAGATTTTGAGATTTGTGCATTTAAAAAATTAGAGGGATGGATTTGGAAAGGCAGGGTCCTACGATTCTTTTGAGAATCGCAGCAGATTTATTTCCAAAAACTGCATAGTATCTCATACTGTTGAATTTCAAGAATAAAAAAGCCCAAAATAGCCCGGTCAAAAAATAATGGATTTCCAGGCAGATGCCTACCCCTGTATCACGTTGGCTTTGTCACTGTTCATGTACAAATCTCAAAATGGAAATGGACCAAGGAAGGGAACTATGTGCAGTTAGGTACTGTTATATATATACAATTTGGTTTAATCTAATCTCTTAGTACGTACATTTTACAATTTACCACTTTTGACTTTAATTATAAAAATAATTATAACTTATTTAGTGCAATGGCATGAGTTTCGTCTCTCTACGAATAGATTACAGATTCGATTCTCAAAAATAGCATATAAAAGATGCTAAGAAGTATAACGGATATAGCTTAATTAATTACCAGAAGACTAATCTGCGAAATCCCAGTTCCTGTTAACTTTACATTTTGACTTTAAATTTTTTTTGTTGACAATTTACAATTTGCATTCTCCTGCAAATGATTTAATTGTGTGCGCATTTCAATATTGGTCTGCTATTGTTCAGATTTCAATCATGAGAGAAATAATTTACAATCCGTACAGTACATATTCTGATTCATTAATTCAGACAATATATCATCTAAAATAATAATTATATACCCAAGCAATGCAGCTTGGCTCCCAGGGCAGAACGCATATAGCGACTCAATTTATTTCTTGCTCATAATAAATGACACAGGATGGGAAATAAAATGCAAATAAAAACTTAAAAATAAAATGTTCATGAAGAACCAGGATTCCAACGGTTACACATAATAACATGAAAGCACATAAGCAGAGAACAGGAAGTCTAGACTTTTACTGGATACACATAGACATCGAGCTCAAGCTCAGCATCTCCATTCGTAATATCGACTGAATACGTCTTTATTAGCACGTAACCCTTCGCCATTCGAAAAGCCCCGGTGCCTCCAACAACAGACAGTTCCCTCACCTGCAACGGGATCTCGTCTCTCCCCATTATTGCAATCGAGCTCCCGTTGTACTCCCCACACGTCAACACGATATTAAAAACCCACTCCACGGTCGGGGAGTTCATAACTGTGTACAAGCCTTGGGCCCGACCTAACAAGGGAGAGTTTGGGTCGGATCCTTTGGTTAACGGGTCATCTACCACCACTATGTCACCAAAATTGTACGGCCCGACTGGTAAGGGGATGGGGCCCTTGACGACTTTGACCGCAGACGGGTTTGAGCCGCTGACTGTTTTGTGCTGGTAGAAGTGGAAGTGCACCGGCTTTTTACCGGCCGATGATATAGAGAGGGTTAGAGAGAGAAAGAGGAGAGAGAGGAGGCGGTGGTGAGATGCCATGAAGAGCAAGTGAATTAAGATTAATTAAAGCTTACAATGGAGCTTTGAGATGAGGGAAGAGTGGAATTTGGGTGTGTTTATAGAGAGTGAGTTGTGTATATAGTCAACGGATTCATTTCGTTAAGTAGAAGTCAACACACAACAAGTTGGAAGAGATTTTAAGTTAAAAATAAAATATGTTAATATAAAAAAAGAGGTTGATGCTCATCTCCTACATTTCATATAAAAATGGTGTTGCATATTTTATTTATTTTTGGGATATTTTCATGAATGAAGATAAGGTTAATGAATTAACTAATGTTGTAATTGGTCAGGCGTCTGTTAAAAATCAAAGTGGACTACACATGATTTGTATATAACAGTGTCGTAAAAAGCGACTATTTAGATTTATTAATCTATTAATAGTTGGCAGTAATTAAATCGGTATATATTTTCTCAACTAATCAATCAATTATTTTCGGTTATGACTGATTATTTTTTATTATTTTCAATTAATTATTTAGTAATATCCTACCCGTCCAGCGAATAAATACCGTTATTTACAATATTGATAAAGAATTCTTATGCAAATTAATATTTTTTGTTTCTTTTCAAGTTTGCAAGTCATCAACGGGTGGCGACTCAATTATCAGGTCAAATATATCCAACTCGTATGTTAACAACATGTAAATAATTCAGTAGATCAAAGTGGTGAGGTGTCAGTATGGCTTGTAGGAAATAAATTATAGAATAAAGATATTGTCTCCTAGAAGCAGTACTCTAGCAGTCTCCTCGGCCCAACTTGTTTTAACTAACAAAAATAGTTATTAATGATTGACATTAATTAATCTGGGTGCACCATCGAGATCTGACGAGATCTAGCGAGAAAAGCGTGGTGCACCGTTGAGATTCGGCGAGGAGAGAGTGGTGCATCGTCAAGATTCGGCCGGAAGAGTGTGGTGCACCATTGGAGGGGTTCATGCTAGCCTAGCAAAAATTGTCAAAGTAGAACCTATGAATACTTTATTAGTTAGATATGAATACTTCATTTGTTAGATATGCATAATTCATGTTATATATAAATACTTTTTGGAAGAGATGGGGTGAGAGAAATGAATCTGACTTTGAATTTTGAATTGTATAAATTATTTTGAACATGTATAAATACTTCGTAATCGTCAATACGAATACTTATTTAGTTAGATATGAAAACTTCATTGTTTTAGATATGAATACTATATAGATTCGCTGTAGTAGTCTTCAATCTTGGCAAATGTCGCTTTCAGACGGTTGTAGTTTCCAATCCAAGCTGTCACAAGATGCCACCGGTCCCTTTGGTTGTTACTGGTTCCTAAGATTAATAGTCCCCTCCAGTTTTGACTATTATAGATAATAAGTATGAATATTATAAATTCGTAGGTATGAATAGTATATGTTTTGACTATTAATAAAATCGCGTTAACCTTGCTCTTTCGTGGCAATTAGCACGTGAGTATTAGTTAGTAGTCCTCCGTTGTACTTTTTTTGCCTTTTAGCATGGGGGACAGATAGGGGACTGAATGGGGGTACTGTTAGTTGTTCTCTAAATTATATAGTAAAAGAGATGGGCTACGGTGAGTTGCGAAGTAAAGCGACTATTTTACTTCACGCTCATATTTTGCAATTTTAAAGTTCAAAATGTCGATCCGAACCGTTCATCTTGTTCTCCATATTGAAATGTGCTTGGAGACCAGATTTTACATTTTTTGGAATTTTTTTATTATTTATTAAGCAATTTTGAAAGTCGCTGATCTGATGGTCCAGAAAATTTTACTGTTTTTACTGTTCATACCAAAACAGCAATTTTAAAAAAATGCTTGATAAATAGTAAAAAAATTCTAAAAAATATAAAATTTGGTTTCCAAGCACATTTCAATATGAATTAAACATCTAACAGTTCGGATCGGTCATTTAAACTTTTAAAATGAAAATACAGCGTGAAGTAAAAACGCGTTTTACTTTGCAACTCACCGTAGCCCATCTGATAGTAAAAAAGATCTTCCTTTCAATTAGTGGTAAAAGGTAATGTATGCCGTCTATAATTTTTTTTCATAAATTCAAAATCCGAATATCACATGACGAAAAAGAGAGCGAAAAAGCGAGACCGGTGAGTTCGCAGTCGCACCATCTAACAGTAATCGAAGAAACGACCTGTACATGGAACACCACATGACGATGCCGCTACCTAATCAAGTAATATTTTTGTCTAGTCTTGAGATTGGTGTCTGCAATTAACCAGCTCACAGAGAACAAGTAATAATTAATTTGGGGGTTGACAAATTTATTGGATCAGATCAGAGACGCACCATTCGTGCTTCGTACTTAAAGCCATGCTTACGTACTATATAATGTCCTTGTATGACACTTTTAATGTATATTTTACACATAGCAAAGTTAGACGTATGCTATGTTTAGTGAAAAAAAAAAAAAAATAGTTCCAAGCCAGATAGTTTGGAGATGGGTTATTCCAAAAGTCAAGGTCTTATCTGTAATCTGATCTCTCAATGTAAATGAAAGCCACTCTTTTCAGAGTTAGTCTCATTTATTTATCTATTAATTAATTGATGGATAAAGATATATACCCAGGATCGAATGTGCTATATACGTATTGCAAGTCAAATCCACATAAAAACATCAAAATCTGTAAATTACATATATGTAATTTGAAAAGTCATGCATACTGTAACATCTACCAAGTTTCTAAAAAGAAAGAAAACTCATGCACACTCGTAGTACAGTTAGTTTGGAAAATTTTTTAAGACAGTTTATTATTCAAAGTTCAGACACTACTAGAATCGTAACTTATAGCAAGAGGAACACCTGTTTGTTGCAAGGTAGAGATGGTCATTGCAATAGAAATGGCGTTTGATCAGGACTCGAACTTATTGCAAGGGTAGTCCCATGCAACTTGTATCGCATGCAAATGTTTGATGTGCAACCATGCAACTGTTTTATACCTCCCCTTGTAACTACGTTTTGAAGATAAGATATTATAATTTATTGGAGGTCCATGCAATAACTCCAAATTATTGCCTTGCAACTACTTAATCACATGGAAGATACTATATTTTATTAGAGGTCCATGCAACTACTTAACCCCATACCCATGCAACTAGTTAACCCATAGTTATATTATATTTTATAAAATTTCATCATAATTAGGCCCTTCAACATGTGTTAATTTTTGTGAAAATATTTAGTAAAATTTAGTCAATTAACATCAAAAATCGACTTCAATTTTAGAAAATATTTTGTAATGAAAATTATATTAATGAAATTCATTCATCTTGATATTATAACATGTTTATTGCTTAATTCAATGAATTTGACACATTAAATAATATAGCATTACATGGATAAAACAAATTTTACAGAGAGGGGAGCAAAAAAATTCGGAGCTGACAAATGGGTTTCACTAGTCAGCGACACGGTTTTGATAAATAATTCATGTATAACAAATACTATGAAAAAATAAAAATAAAAATTATAATTTTTTATATTTTTTATGGCCAAATAATAGTTATAAATGTCAATTTAGTTTATTTAGATTTAAATTTATCTAAGAAGGAGTGAATATTATTCAAGTATTTTTGTAATGAAAATTATATTAATTAAATTTATGTAATAATTACTGTTATAACATATTTATTACTTAATTAAATGATTTTGACATATTAAATTAAATAGCATTATATGTATGTTGCTTACATGACTCACATCTTCTATACATGAACATGAAACATAAACTCTTGTTTAGTGAGTTAATGAAGAAGCACGAGAATATATCATTTGTTGGTCGATCGGAACCGTTTAAATTAAAAAGCACTACGTTTATTGTCTTGTATCCAAGTTTGATCAAATTTTGTTTTTATTTACCCATCCATCTAATTGATTGAAAATTAAAGTATCGTATGGTCATAAACATTCCGTGTTGGATCGAAACCCATACATAATAAAACTTCCGAACTTTTATATTAGTTACGTTCAATGTTCTTCCTTGATCATTTTAAAACAGATTTGAAATTTTTTTATTGCAGATCGACCATTGATTTTCCGCATGAAAATGAACGGTCCGAAAATATTTTATAAATTTGAAGAGGTATATAATAATGAAAGTCTATAAAAATAATATGTATAAGTATTATTTGACTATATAAGATGTAAAAAAAATAAAACTATTTTTTCTGAAAATTATTCATATATGTTTCTGTACATCTATTAGGTGATTTGTAAATATCAAGGTTTTATGCCGTTTGATAAGAGAATAACGGTTCTGATTTATTCATTTTGAATAGATGTGGGTAGGAAGTCCTTATAATCTAATGTAACATAATATTTCTGTTTAAATCTGGCGGTACGTGATGCACAAAATCCTTTGATAGTAATGTGTAAAGGTGATCAAACGGTCCGATCTAAACACAAATATCATGTTACCTCAGAGTAAATGAATTCTTTAGTTGCATCTTAACTTTTCATTTTGCTCCTCCCTGTGCGCAGCCTCCTTAGTTACTTAGGGTTTTCCTTTTTTCTCCTAAATTTTTCCATTCCCTCCAATTTTATCCGCCATTTCCCTCTTCTTTTTCAGAAATTCCAAATGGCGCCGCGCCTCTTCTTTTTCACTTACGATATAACCACTAAAATGTTGCCCAATCCCACTACTAAACCCTTGTGCAAGGCAAGAGGCGGCTCAGGTGGGGCCGGTTCAGTCGATCGCTAGCCAGGTGCGGACGTGCAGCGGGGCTGGTCGTCAGGCGAGGCGAGGCGACCCCTTTTGTGTGAGATCAATTTCCTTAGTTTTATTGAGTGCTATTAGTTGATTTTTGAGAGATACAGAGGAGATATAATTAAGTAGGTCATTTCTCCTATGCTGGAATGTCTCACTTGCAACTCCCGTGCATCCCCTCTCCACTTCCTGCTCCTTCTGTCAGGTTAAAGGACCACTAATTTTATCCTGGGTTTTCTTTATGTTATAAATTCAGAATTAACACAAATTTGTCTCAAATATATGGGCTGCTTATTAAGGAAAGAGGCTCAATTCTTGCTCCTAGGCTCAATTCTCAAATATTCTTGCTCCTCAACTTGCTTAGAAATAATTTGTCCGTGTCCTTGCAAAATTGACTCAATTTGTGTTTGGTGGTTTAGGAGTTGATTATTGTAGATCTTATTCCTAGCTAGGTGAATTGTGTTGATTAGTGCAGTACCGGTTGGTCCGAGACCTGGTGAGGAACAAGCAAAGTGCATGAATGAAAATTTATGTAGTCACTTTTTTCATCCTTAGAGCATAATTTTAATGATTTCAGTGACCTTACCACAATATTGAAAACTAAGGAAGTGTGTTTTTTTTTAATTTCTTGATCATTAGCAATCTGGTTCTATATTTTCTATTAATAATATTGCTAATTCATTATCACTACTGCTGATGTTATTAACATGATATGTTTTTCCTTAAATTTGTTGTAGGCTACAAGTGTGTTGGATGTAATTGGACTGTGCATGATATAATTGGGTAATTGTGGAACAAGCTGGTTAATTGGGTAAATGAGTATTGGTAGGGTTCAATACAAGTTTTCCAGAGCTTCTAATTCTCTTCTTATTTTCATATGTTAAGTTTTTGTTCTTACTTGTATAATTGAATTTATTTGTTCAAATTTCATGTAGGAGGCGGCACAGTTGATAACATTGAAGAATGTTGTACTTTGTGGATCTTAGATGTTGTGTCTTAATAATAAAAAAGGCACAGTTGATAATTTCAGGTGTGTTTTTTTTTGTCTCTTAGATGTTGTGTCTTATAATAAAAAAGGACAAAAAGTAAGGCATATTATATATAGAAGGACAATCTAAAGTTCTAATCCAGCAGCATGTCCACCTCATAAACATGTTTTGCTCTGACCCCCTTGCAAAGTTCCAATGTTTGCTCTGACCCCCTTGCAATTTTGAGATATTTATTATGGATAGCTTAGTAGGGGCAATGATAGTATTGATAATGGTATTGGAACTGTTACCAAGCATAAATTGTTAGCTTAGTAGGGGCAGTGGTAGTATTGATAATGATAAACACTAAGATTATTGCATACGAGCTGTGTTGGTTAGCTTATTTTTTTTCATTTTTTTCACATGCTCCTTTACCTTGAAAAGTTACTGGCAAGCTTGAAAAGCTAGCACAATAGATTCATGGGAAAAGTGTATCAGAAACATTAGTGATTTGACTCGTTTCTTTTAATTGTTCAGATTCTTTGAATTAGCCAGATATTACCATAAAGAGTAGCAGTATGTATATTAAGCCCATCATATATTTCAATTTTGTATCAATACATGGTACTCACATCAAACAACAACATCGGTAGATGACAATAAGTGTCACGCCTTGTGGCAGTAGGTGCTTGGACCTTGTGGCGTGAGTGAATTTATTATTTTCAGTTTAGGAGCTACTTTTAACTTGTCAAACCTTTGTACTGACTATCACTTGCATTGAATTTATTATTTCAGGATATTTCTTCGAGCATCACTGGCCTCTTCTCAGGTATGTAGTATGCCAATTTTCGAAAATGTTGCCTGCTTTGGTTGCTTAATAAAGTTTAAACTAGTACTTTATTATACCCATCCTTGCTTGTGTGACTAGGGGTGAGTAATGAGCGAGCATGAGCGAGTTAGGGTATGCTCGTGCTCGCTCGTTTAATAAATGAGCGAGTTCAAGCGAGCGGATAAATGAGCGAGTCGGAAATGAGCGAGTTTTAAATGAGCGAGTTATGAGCGGCTCACGAGTTATGAGTACTAAAATTTAATAAATTGTCATAATTCAATTAAATAGAATAATAACAAAAAAATCAATGGTATTACAAAAATATAATAATAACAACATAAACTAACAATAGCATCAACAAACAACAATCAACAAAAACTAAAGCAGCACTAATAAAAATTCAATATAAATCCAAAAACATAAACTAACAACAACACATTGTTTTGAGGCGTTTGTTTAAAAAAAAAAATGTATAACCTATGAATATTTGGGATTGAATGTGGCAGTGGGATTAGATGTGGCAAATTTTAAATGAGCGAGTTATGAGCGAGTTGGGGCATGCTCATGCTCGCTCATTTAATAAATGAGCGAGTTTAAGTGAGCGGATAAATGAGCGAGTTCAAGTGAGCATTTAGTGAGCGAGTTATGAGCGGCTCACGAGTTATGAGCAATTTACTCACCCCTATGTGTGACCATGATTATATGCAATGCATTTTTTATTTTTTCAAATTGCACCTCATATCAATAAAATAGAGCTTGATAGTGCACCTTGCAGATGTTCATGACTAGTATGAATTTATGTTCATGACTTGAAAATGTTTAATGTTTTCAGTTTGCTGGCAAGTTCAGAAACAGTGGCCAAACATGTGTATGTGCAAACATAATTTTGGTACAAGAAGGTAATCTTCCCTTTTTTTTTGTCTTTCCAGTAAGTTTTACTTTGCATTTGTTTTTCTTTGTTCATTTGATAATTGAATAAATCAAAGGGTGCATGGAGGGTTGTTGTGGCTTACTTTAAGGCCGATTGAAGCTTTAATTGCACAATTATGGTGTATCAGTTCCAGACTCAAATTGTCCTTTTCGGACAATATGTGGTACAATCCCTATTACTTGTTCATTATCTTTTAAATAAAATTTTCAACTATTTTTTAGGTACTTATGAATAGTTTGCAAATGTTTTTCTAAAGGTTGTTCATAGTTTGCAAGTTGGTAATGATGTAGCTTCTTGAAGGTGCATTTCAGGTATTTCTCCCTCCCATGCCTCTCTCTGTAGATTTGTATTATTCAATTATTTGCAACTTTTAATGAAGTATGCTATATTACTTTGCAGGTTATATTGTGGGTATATTTTGTTAACTCATAGGGGGTGAGTTTATTTTATTAATGCTTGATAGGTGGGCACATTTTGGATATATTTAGAAGCCACCTCTTTTATTATCAATGATGTTGTTTTACTTCTTTTTAAATTTTGGTTCAATGTAAGATAACTATACTATGTTAGTAAATGATTATTAGTTGCTTTATACTTATGTTTCAATGTGTTTTATGTGAATGTTATTGAATGGGAAATTGAGAATTGTAAAAAATTAATGGGCTGGTACCAGATTGGTACAGAGAGGGAGGATTGTAGAATTGGAGCATGCTAATTTTCAGCTATTTCTTGTTATTATATACGTTGGTATGTCCATGCAAATAGTATGAATTGCATTCAAAACATGTCAATAATCACCCATGCAATAGGCTAATAATTTTTTCATGCTAATAGTTAGGTGGGACCCATATTCCCTTGCCTTGCATATAGTCAGGTGGGACCCACGGGTGTTAGCCTTGCATATAGTCCAGTAGGACCCACGATTGTTAGCCTTGCATATAGTTAGGTGGGACCTATGCTGCCTCCCCTTGCAAGAACTAAAAATGGGGTCAACTCTGAAAGTAGTTGCATGCGCCCTTGTTGCAAGGGTATAGGCTTGCAACAAGTCTATTGCAAGGGAGTCCTTGCAACTACTTAGCAATTGTGAGGGAAGTTGTTACAAGGGTATAGTTGCAAGGGTAAACGCATGCAACAAGTGTTTTCGGGCTTGTTGCAAGGGTATCGCCTTGCAACAAGCTATTTTTCAGGACATGCAATAAGTTAGAATTCTAGTAGTGAGAGTTCTAATTTTTGTAGCTTCTTCGAAAAATTTCAAAAAAAGAAAAGAAAGTAATGTAAAAATTGACGCTAATTATTGTTTTCAGTAAATACAGATATTTGAAATTTAAACGCTCAGTTTTTGAAAAAAACTTAAAATATAAAAGCTGTAGTTAGATTTACTAGTAAGACATAACTGTTTAGACGGAGAAAAACATAACGGAGTGAAGAAGTGGGCTGAAGTTGGGGGAAGGGGACGCGCAGCATCGCCTTAGGAGATTTAGAAATCGCTTGTTTACACACAAATGTTTAGATAGTCTATGTGTGTACTACTAGCACACGGGATAGTACACGGACGTCCGTGTGCAAACATTTATACATCGGTGATTCATTTTCGGCTACCTGTCATCTTAATTTATTTACACACTGATTTTACAAATAACTCTTTGGATCTGTGTGTCATTAGCCGTTGATAATTAACCTTATTGTAGTTGTGACTGGGAGTTGGAAATTTGAAAGCTATGATTTTTGTTGGAATTATGATGTTTTTATAAATTTCACATTTTTTTTTTTCAGACAACTGCTGTAGTGTTTCTCAACTCACTGAGAATCAAGTTTAGAATCACGTGTTAATTAACATTTGAGTGGACCTTATGTTGCTTTATAAGACTAAATTTATATATACTTGTTTAGATAATTAAAGATATGATTGAACTTTAGAAACTCATAAATTTGCAAGAAGACTTCGGCGTAAATTAAAGAATAAAACTGCTTCCTTGATCAAAAGAGACAATAAAAACGAAAATTAACTTCCAGAGCCACAACCAAATTAATATTCTACCTTATTGTGAATCATTACACAGTAAATAAAAGATGCAATAAAGTTTGTAAAATAAAAGCTACTTTTTGAAGGGATACACATACAAATCAAGCTCAAGAACAGCATCTCCACTAGCAATATTCACTGAATAAGTCTTTATTAACAAATAACCTTGAGCCATGCGAAAAATGCCGGACCCACCGACAACCATCAGCTCTCTGCTCGGCTGTGTGATGGCATCTCTTCCTAGTATCACCACTGAACTACTATTATTCTCGCCGTATGTAAACACGATATTAAAAGCCCAAATCACCGACAGGTCCGATTTCATGACAGTAAATAAGCCTTGAGCCTGGCCGATTAAGCCGGAATCCAGGTCGGGTCCCTTGGTCAGTGCATTGTCTACCACCGTTATGTCACCGAAACGGTAAGGCGTACCGGGTAAAGGAATTGGACCTTTAGCAACTACAATTGCAGTTGCGTTTGGATCGGTAACTTTTTCTTGCATGTAGAAGTGTAGGTGCACCGGCTTTTTGTCGGCAGATGTGAGGAGAGTGGCTAGAGAGAGAAAGAGAAGGGAGAGGAGGAGAAGGTTGGAATTGGCGTTAAGAGAAGCCATAGAGACGAGGAATGAGCTTGGATTGAGATTAGAGGTTAGATAAAGATGTGAATATTTTGGTGTATTTGGGTGCATTGACTTGTATTATTTATCTACAAGTGCCAACATTTACTCGATCTCATAAAAGAATACTTTAGATATTGAAAGGCAAGCAATTTTGGGTTATAATTGACTTGCCCTGATGGTGGCCCGATAATCGAAAAAGAAAGGAATTTCCAAGGATCTCTCCATTTCTGTTAAAAGAAAATTGGAGAGAGCTGAGGATTAGTTCTCCGGCTCTATTGTCCGGAGACCCTTTTTTTTTTTCTTTTAAGATAAAAATGAGAATCAAATTTCTCAACTTTTAAAGATAAAAATCCTCCTAAAAATCCACTCATCAGTGTGCTGTTATACTTGTACTCTCACAGCGCTAGTTTAGTTGGATCAAGTCAACTGTCAACACACCAAGCATTAGCTAGATGGCTCAGATAAATTCCCCTTTTTTTCTTTTTAAAAGTTTCAGGAGAGCATATTTTAATTGTTGCATGATTGTACTAATTAATTAAGGGTAGCAACAATTCTGAGCAAAATCTCCTTTCCTATGTCTTTATGATTCAATTTTGTGGCCCAAAAAGGATCTATTAGGCCCATTGACTCGCAAAAATTAATCCAGATGAAATTTCCTTATCAGATATCATAGTCAGTTGCACGAATCTTGAAAAGTGCCAATTTTCTATTTAATCTTCCATTAAACTCCCGTTTTTTTATTGGAAAAATAAAAAGGAGAAAATCTATGAATAGTGTACCACCCGAGTACCCGACCAATCATATAGACAATAGCCGAGATTTTTTTTTTTCTAACCCCTATTTTCAGAATTTGGATGCCTAAGGTAATCCAATTTTTTTAGTCTGTATCCAAACCGTTCAATCTGTTTCAGCATGAATATTAAAAAGGTCGTAGGCATTTCAGTATTTCACCACGGAACAGGCCCGAATTTATAATTTAACTTTCCGGATCCAAACTCAAATTTTTTACTTTTAGCGGTTTGTTTTTTACAGAAAAAATTATGATTAAAGAGACTAAGAGTTGAAGAATATACAACTATTTGTTTCAAAGACTGGTAATATAAAACTACGTCTATGTATTATTAATACATACAAAAGGGGTGATCCTAAATTCAGTTCAATATCCGAGTCGAAATGGCTCAATCATGTTAAAATTTGCCGAAACTTAGATGAGAAACGGTTCTGACTACCGAATTTCATCCGAACATCCCTGTTTCCAGTAAAAATAACCCAATTCAATACATGAAAGAAAAATCAATAGCGGGTTTTATTAACCACTGGATCCCAGCCTAATATTTGTTAAACTGTCGGATCAAACAAGACCCATCTTCTTCCTCTTTTTAATCAACGAAACCTGCTCCCGCTGCCCCCAAATCCCACTTCCGATCATCAATTACGTCCATATTTGAAGAATCAAATCGAAGAATCATTCACAAACAAAACAAACAAACAAACAAAGAAGGAAGAATTGGCGTAGCTTGGACGGTGAGCCTCTTCCAAGGTTTTATTTTTCTCGCCCAAAACGCATCCAGCCAATTTGAGAAATCCCTCAATAATCAATAGATGTTCCGAACCATTGGAGCACAAATGGATTATTTCATGCTATTGTAGAAGGTTATAATTTTAATTTTAAGGTTAGGTACTTCCCAAACAAACAGGGGGCCTGGACTCCCGTTGACCACCCCTCGCTCTGTCTCTGGTAATAATCTCAATTGAGACAATTCGAAGTTCTTTTCTCAATTTCTATAGCTCGTATTAGATTTTGTAAAATTTCTGCCATAGGTTTAATGCTGATTAAACCTAGACATAATAAATGAGATCATGAATAACCTGCCTTTTGGGTTGGGTAGCGCTCGATCCTTCCCTGCATACCCAAGAGGCGATTTTGATCTTGAATCGGGTCTCCCTCACAAAATCCGAAAACCCAAAAAGTTACTCACTGATCCCCCCACCATGATCCAATCTTTTAGAAGCCGCATCCAGCACCTCTATAAAAAACACCCGATCTTACTCTCCTTGGCCTCTCTCTTTGTTGGTGTCTCCATTTTAATATTTCTCTCCATATATGAGAGCCAGTTTCGCATGATGGGTTTCCAAAGAACTGACTTCCTCCTATCAGATCCAGTTCAGTACCCATTACCAAAGCTGAGCAACCTGGTGATGGTTGCGGGTCATTCTATTTATACCAGTAATAAATGTGGGAAATTTAATGGTGAGGATTCATGGTTTCTTGAGCCGTACCAGAAGCATCCTGGCCAAGCCGCAACATTTATAGCACATATAAAGGAAGGTGTTGAAGTTGCATCTAGGGATGAAGAAGCACTTTTGTTGTTTAGTGGAGGCGAAACCCGTAAAGATGCCGGTCCCAGGAGTGAGGCTCAGAGTTATTGGGCTGTGGCAGAATCTAACGGTTGGTATGGTAAGTAGAACATTATCTCGTAACCAGTGCTGGTATGGAGCATTTCACATTTCATTCTTAGTACAATGTAACAACATCATACTGAATACTGCTTATTTCGTATTAGTAGAATCTCGGGGTTATTTTAGTAGGTTCTGTGTCCTTTTGCAAAATTTCACCAATATTTATTCCAGACCTGCAACAGCATCAATCCTACTAATTCTTTAAGTTAGAATTGTGAAAGAAATTTTAAGATGTAATTTGAGATTCATTTTCTTCTACAAATTTGTTGCAATTTAGTATTTAGAATGTTATTATGATAGGAGGGATCTAAATTATACTTGTTTGGTGAAACAGGGAAAGATGAGAGTGTAAGAAATAGAGCTCTCACAGAAGAACATGCAAGAGATAGCTTTGAGAACCTTCTTTTCAGTGTTTGCCGTTTTAGAGAACTCACTGGCCGGTACCCACATAACATCACCGTAAGTCCCACTCTCTCTCTCTCTCTCTTTTAAAATACTTGGTAGTGGCTACCAAGTCATGTATTAATATGCAAAAAGATAAATATCCATTAGAAGCACCTCCTAATTAATAAATTACAACATTACACCACTTCTGTATCGCCTCATACGCCTCTAATCTCTCTCTCTCTCTCTTTAAATATTGGCAGTAGCTGCCAATAATATGTATTAAAAATGCGGTATGAAACTACATTAGTTCTGGAAAATACAAAAAACCACATAGCTACATCCAAAACATCTATGCTCAAAACACCAGTACTCATGTGCTCTAGATGCATCCAGCACATGATCAAACATCAAAAACAGAAAGGCAAAGGCAAATACCAGAAACCTTACTGCACAGACCAAATACAGAGAAACTACCAGAAACTGTACTGCACAAACAACATGCAGAGAAACTACCAGAAACTGTGCTCTAGATCTCTCTCTCTCTCTTTCTTTTGCTTTCTCTCAGTATCTAACAGTTGTTTTACCCCATATAGGTGGTGAGTTATGATTTCAAGGAGGAGAGATTTGCGCACTTGCACAGAATGGCAATAGGGTTTCCTGAAAACCGATTTTTATTTTTAGGAACTCCAGCAACCCCAACTGCAAGGGATGGTGCAGTGAAAGGAGAGGCATCTGTCAGGTCACAGTTCGAGCAAGACCCGTATGGGTGTTTGGGCTCTCTACACCAGAAAAGGTTGAAGCGGGACCCATTTCACCGCACTGTGCCATATCCGAATGGTTGCCCTGAATTGAAGGGTTTGTTTAGTTATTGTGGCCCGGTGCCATATCCTGGATCGCTTCCTTGGACTGAATAAAATTCAAGAGAGAAACTATAATATAATTGACAACCAAATTGTAAGGGAGTATGTTTAATACTGGGGTATTTTGGGAAGAATTATTCAATATTTTTTTTAAAAGGTACTGATAGTGATAAAACTTTTTTTGTTTTTATTCAAAGCCCGTAGGCAGATAGTGATAAAACTGGATTCAGCACTTTCTGTACGCAAGTATGAATTTTGGTTAGGCCGTCGATTGTGTTGCTGGACAAATTTGTAGGTAATTTCTGTTCGGTCGAAGTACTGATCATGTGGGGAAAAAAAATTCAGTTCAACTGTGTCCATACCCATTTTCAATTGGAGGCCGAACAGACCTACATACGTATTTTTCTTGTTCTATTACACAATCAAATTTTCTCCGAACTATTAACAAGATAATAAAAGAGGTAAACCTTATTTGTTACTATTACTTCATAATAATTTTTTTTTTTCGAGTAGTGACCAAACATCGGGATATTATCTTCACAAATTTAATCTATTTGAAATGGATTAAAGGAATGGAGCTCATTCTACCTTTCGAAGCCACACTCCAGAATTGTATTTTATTAAATGAACTTTCTGGTGCTGCACACTCTTCAGCCTGAGCACACCACTATAATTTTAAAAATAAATTTGAGCAATGATCTTCAAATATCAAGTTTTTAGTTTCGTGTTTCCGTCAAAATTGCTCGGATACATTGTTTTTTTAAATGTTATGATGAAAATAAAATAGTATTGATTGTGCAAACATGGATAGTTGCAAAGGTTGGAACTCATCTCATCCCAGTGGTGTGTTCATCATGGAAGTGTTGGGGATCTTAAAAGAATTTTTTTTTTATAAACCATAATTAGAAAAAAGATTTTTATGAAACCAACATAATTACGTTTTTTTCTTACAAAAGTTATAAGAATTGAAATGTCATTTTGGTTCCACATTTTTTTTTGAACCGTAATGACAATTCGGTCTCATGTACTTTTATAGTTTTTCAATATATTTTTTCTCGAAATCTGTGAAAATAGTTGGGACTGAAATACCATTTTGGTCCAAAAAAAAGGAACCGAAATGATATTTCGGTTCTTATGATTTTTGAAAAAAAATAATCATGTTGGTTTCATAAAAATCTTTTTTCTAATTATGGTTTATAAGAAATATTCATCATAAAAGGTCAAATAATTATAACTTATCTAGAGATCAAACACTTGTATCTTATATATTCTGAGATGTGGTCCTTGCATTTTGAAAAAAGAAGAAACAATTCCACCTTAATTTATGGACCGTTCTATGCTAAAGTCGACTCGTAAACTATAATCATTAGTGTGGAACACAATACCTGATTCTATAACATTTATTATGAATCCTGAAGTGCGAAGAGTTGTCTCTGTGTGCACGAGACAACTGCAAAAAAACCTTTCTAGTCGGTATGTCGTATGGTTGTAGATTAAGTTTTCCAAAACAACAAGATTCTCGATAATAGTATAATTGTATTACTATATGCTCAATGTTAGATCATAAATCAACAGAAAGTTCATTATTCAATAATGTGGCTACATTTCAAATATAGAAAAGATTATGATTCACAGACATTTGTCCATAATCTGTTCACAACTTTATCTACTTTAACTGTCTTTAATTGTCTGCTTCCAAACTTTTTTTTTTTGATTTGAAAACCCGTAGGCCTATATTAAATTGAAAAAATATTACACTGTAGCACTACAGTAACAGAAATTAAAGAGACTAAGCTAGAAAGAAAAAAACATAAAAACGAGACTGGTACAAGAGCTACATTCTTCACCATGTCTCCCATCTACTCTAAAACAACCACCTACTATACCATCTACTCTTGAATTCAGCAGCTTGTGTTTGCCTTGCTTCTTGTGTCTGACAGGAGAGTGTCTCCTACCGTTTGTTGGCCACTGATCTCCTTTCTCTAATCAGAACTGAATTGAAAGAGTTCCTGATTGAGCAAAGTTTTCAACGTGAAGTTAATTGTTGCAGGTTCTCCATTGTTACCTCTAAACTTTTGCCTTGTTCTTCGTGCCCAGTTTGCCAGTAAGTGCGGTTCTTTGACCACCTCTCTTGCCGCCTTTTGAAGTGTAGTGTAAGATTTACATGATTGGTATATCCTTGCACATTCCGCTACCGTACCAGTTGACCTCCAAGTGGGTAATTCCATGAGTTGGTTTGTGATAACAGCATTAATCAATACTTGACAGTCAGATAAGAGAAGTGCTCGGACCAGCATCCCAGATTGCCACCCGACCAGTATCAGTTTCAGAGATTCTAACAGTGCCATAGCTTCGGCATGAAGGGGGTCTGCTGCTATGATTGGACTGTATTGCACTGATATCAGTTGTCCCTTGTCATCATAACATGTAGATCCCCATCCTGCCCTTGTTGATGCCTCCCATGAAGCATCCAAAAGTATCACTGTTGTATTTCTTCGTACTTGTATCGGTTGGATGTGCTGAATTGGTTGGTGTTGACCGGACTAAGCCATTCTTTCCCTTGTCTGCTGCATGATTCGTACCTGTGCCAGTATCGAATTTGCGGCGGGAGTCTTTTGTGCAAAAATTGCCTCGTTTCTCGCCTTCCATAAATACCAACACATGTTTGCAAACAATGTGACTTGAACCCCCCTAAGGTTGTCTGTTATCTCAAGAAAAGCACGAGGAAAAGTTAGCGGGATCCTATCCACTCGAAGGCCTAATTTTGACACCCACCAGGTCTGCCGTGCTACGTGGCAGAAAAATAGTGTGTGCATAAGAAATTCATCTTCCGAATCGCATCTTTGACATCTTGGATTGATTCCTGGTATCCTACTATGCAATTTCTGCAGAGTGGGGAGGCCATTGTGGATTGCTCTCCATAGGAAAAACTTGATTCTTGGTATGATTTCTTTATTACTCCACACCCTCTGCCATGCCCTTTTCTGATCATCTGTGTAGTGTTGGGTTGGCGCCAGCATTTGCTCCTTTAGCTTTCTGTATCCCTCCTTTGTGGTATACGTCCCCCTTTGACTGCAAAGCCAGATTAGTTTGTCCCCAATCAGAGGGCGTTGCTCTGGCTTACGTGCTGAATTTGTAATTGTTGTGACTGCCCCTTCAATCATTAGGGTTTGTATCTTGTGTGTGTTCCATTCCCTAGTGCTGTGACCAAACAAATCAGCAACTTTGGCGTCCCTTTGTGCATTTGTATTACATTGTTGCGTGTCCCACACGTCATACCATGGTTGGTTGATTGCACTTATACCCTCCCCACTTCCAACATGCCACAGTACCTCTTCCAAAAAGAACGGCTTCAGCTGTTGAACCACTCTTCCAAGTGCACTGTAGCCCCTTGCACTACTGTTTCCCCATAACCCTTTCCTTGGATAGTACTTGGCTTTGAAGATTTGAACCCAGATTTTATCAGCATCTGCAGCTACTTGCCAAACTAGTTTGAGCAGTAAAGCTTCATTGAACAAACCTAGATCTCGGATCTCCAAACCCCCCTCTTCCCAACCAGCACATACCTTGCTCCACCCAATCAATGAGATGTACCTATCTCGGTGCATTTTTCCCCACAGAAACCTTCTAATAATTGCTGTTAGGGCTTGGATTGTTCTTTGAGGTAACTTGGCTACAGACATGTAGTACACCGGTAGTGAGAACAAAACAGTTTTTATTAAGGTCAGTCTCCCCGCATGCGATAGCAGATTAACTTTCCAGCCCGATAATTTCTTTTGAAACTTATCCACCAGCTGGTCATGTGTGAGGTCTCTTGCATTTGGTGTTTGGGTTACCAAGATGCCTAGATACTTCTCATGCTCTCCAGCAAGCCTTGCCGTAAACTCAGCCAAGATGTTCTGCTGACATTGGGGATCGCATTTTCGACTAAACCACATTGTGGATTTTTTCGGATTCACCAGCAGACCCGATTTTTCCCCAAACCTTGTTAAGACTGCCTTAACTTCTTTTACCTCCTCTACTGTTGCCATGCCAAGGACCATGAGGTCATCCGCATACATGGAGTGTGTAATCTTTGGTGCCGAGGCGGCAAGTTTCATTCCTCTAAGAGCTCCTTATTGTGCGGATTGGTTGAATTGCCTAGTTAGGAATTCGGTCACAAGGATGAATAAGTAAGGCGATAGTGGACATCCCTGACGTAGGCCCCTCGTGGGTTTGATAAATCCATCCCCTCCCCCATTTACCAATACTGTGACTCTACTCATTTCCATGCAATTGCAGATTAGGGTAACCAATCGGCTTGGCATGTTGACTGCCTCCATTGCCCCTCTCAAAAAGTTCCAATTTACAGTATCGAAAGCTTTGTTGATATCGGCCTTAAGCAAGAAGGCTTTTGCTCCGAAACTCGACAATTGGAAGGAGTGTAGGACCTCTTTGATTAGGATGGTGTTGTCTGCAATGTTGCGGCCCTTTAGGAAAGCTGATTGGCATTTTGAGATGATATCCATCATATATGGCTGCAATCGCGTAGCAATGAGTTTCATGAGCAACCTATACATTATGTTACCAACCGTTATCGGTCGATAGTCTTTCGGGGTTTGGGGCTCTTCCTTCTTTGGGATCAAGATTATTTGACTTTTCAGCCATTCTTGTGGAGGTCGGGTAGTTGTAAAGGTCTCTTTTATTGCTTGGGTGACATCCTCTTGAAAGATGTGCCAATATCTTTGCAGGAGTCTCGCTGTTATCCCATCGGGTCCGGCTGCTTTGTCGGGCCCCATTCTAAACAGAATCTCTTTGATCTCTTCCAAGGATGGTGGTTCGGCCAGAGCTGCATGCACCTCACTGGGAATTGACTTGAAAGTCGGCCCACTCAGTTCTTGGAAATACTGCTCTGACTCGGTTTGGTTGTGTTGTTGGTGTGGTTGCGTGTACAGGCCTTTAAAAAAACTGACAAATGCTTGTCTAATTCCAGCCTCATCTGTGACTAGCGCCCCGGCTTCTGTGGTTACATAGTTTATCAAATTGGTTCTCCTTCTATTGGTTGCCACCATGTGAAAGAAAGCTGTGTTTTTATCCCCTTCCGTCTGCCATTGTAACCGTGACCGTTGTCGCCAGTATTCAGTGAGGTCTTCCTCATATTTATTATATGCAGCAAGCAGCATATTTTCTTCCTCTAGGCTCTGTAAGGTTGGATGTTGCATTTGTAGTGTTTGCAGCCTCAACTGTATTGTGTGCAACCTGTTCTGAGGGCTTTGTATTTCTCTAGCCCATGTTGTCATGCTCCTTCTTACTGTCTCCATTCTCACAGTCCATGATTCTCCTCTTGAATCTACCCAAGCTTGTTCCCATGCTTGTTGGAAACCCTCTTGAGTCAGCCACCAGTTTTCCATTTTAAAACGGTGCTGATTTTGTTGTTTGCCTTGAGTGCGAAGCAAGATTGGTGCATGGTCACTATGAATACGGGGTAGGTGATTGACATAAGCTTGCGGAAAGAGTTGTGACCATTGTACTGTTGCTACCACTCGATCAAGACGCTCAAAAATTGCATTTGAAGTGCTTTGTCGATTGGTCCAAGTGTATGCTGGTCCCTTGAACCCGAGGTCCACAAGGCCGGTTTCAAAAAGAAAATCTCTGAAATTGCGGCTGTTCATGTTTAGAACTAGGTTTCCCCCATACTTTTCATCTATGCCAGCTATGGCATTGAAATCACCGACCACACACACCTCTGCTTCTCTCTCAATGATCTATTTTATTGTGTCCCAAATGTGCATGTTCATTGCATGGGCTGGGTCCCCATAGACGTACACTGAGGACTAGCTCGGTCGGTGGGGTTGCTGTATCCTAGCATGTATCAAGTGCCTAGTTTGAGAGATGACTTGCACATTCACACTATGGTCCCACATTAACCACATTCCTCCCGACCGACCCCTTGCTGGCACACATACAAAATTGGGAAGAAACTGGTCACTTTGAAACAATTGGTTGGATTTCGGTAGGGAGCACTTTGTTTCCACAATAAAGGCAATGTTTGCCCTTGTGGATCGGAGGAGGCGTGTCAGGAATTGTTGCTTCCATGGCCCTCCGAGCCCACGGCAATTCCAACTGACGAGAATCATTGTTGTGGTGGAGACGAGTCCCTGCTCGCCTCCACAGTTCTCTTCTTTCTTGCATGGGAGCTGTGAGTATCTCCACTAGATGCATGCATGAGTTGAGGGTAAGAAATGTCCAAAGATAAATCTAACCCATCAACAGTTTGGTGTTCATCATAGTTGCAGGTCCTTTTATACCCGATCTGAGCTGTTGGTGGAAGCCCCAATATCGAGTTTTGGGTTTGGTTGATATGTTGCTGTTGGGTTCTGTTGGCATTGAGGTGTGGTATTCTTGGTTTTCTGGGTCTAGTTTGGGGGGGTATAGTGGATTGGTTTGGGTGAGATTCGTGTTGGTTTGCTTGAATGGTGGCATTGTCTCCAAAGAAGTAGACATGAGGCGGTTCAGCATATTGGGATTGGACTTCGGTTGTCTGATCTGTTTGGTTTTGGTTATAGGTCTGTTGAATGTTTGGGTTTTGAGGGTGTGTGTGTGGTGTTTGGTTTTGAGGCTGACTTTGGCTATCCATATCTTGGGCTGAGCTTTGACCTTGTTCAGTTTGGTCTTTGGAGGGGAGGACGGTTGGGTCATTAATCCAGGGTCCGAGGCGAGGTTTGGTCAGTTTTTTCATCTCTGGTTTGTCCCGATATTGCGGGTCAACCCTCAGCCTCTCCATTCTTTGCTTGTCTGGACAGTTTGTGTGTTCATGGCCAATTAAAGCACAAAACCGGCATATCCGGTTTAAGCGTTCATAGGATAGATAAATTAAAAGCATCCCCAGTTCTGGATGTTCTACCTTTAGTCTATCCACCAGTTTGTTATCTACAGACACCAGAATTTTAACCTTATAGAATTTTAGGTTACCTTGGATTACTGTTGTTACCTCTGAGAGCGGGGGGGCAATCCTTCCAGCCAATGACAATATGCCCTCCTCTAAGACGGTCTCCGGTGGGATGTGGTGGAGCTGAACCCATACTTCTGCATTGGGGACGGAGGGGTTGATCAAGTCACTCGGCCCATGCACCCTCTGCAATATCACTGCGTCCGAGCGGTATAGCCAGATACCCCTTCCCATAACATGATTCATATCCTTCTATGAGACGAATTGCACTAGATAAATATTCCTTGCTAGTGGCAATATCTCTGTCTCCGGTTTGGTGCCCCAGGCTTTGCGCATTGTGGATATGAAGTTGCTGTCAATGACATTTCTGTCGGAGACCACCCTCACCATCCCTGTTAGTGACCAATCTCGGGTGTTTAGTTCTCCCTGAGTGAGTTGCAATGGTTGGATCTCATCCTGGCCAGAGAGTGCAGCAAATTTGGCTATGAACTCATCATCACTGTTGAAATTTTCGTTTGCCATGAGTGCCTTAGTGGGTTTGAGTTTTGAGTTGTGATATGTGGAAGAGAGTGTGTTGTTTTGAGAGGCCTCTGGCTGTCTTATAAGTGGGCTTGAGACTTTATGGTGGTTGGAGTTCTTAATGGGCTCTGTTGCGGTGTTCAGATTTATTTCCATGTTGGGCTGGAAGAATTTATGGTTCTCAGCACTTTCCTGCCAAGGAGACTTCCCGTTGGTTTCATGGTGTGGTGACGTGTCAATTTGCGATTGAATGAGCTCGCCATAGGGCACTGCCACATGTGGTGAGATGGTTATTTGCCCAATATTAATTGTCACTGACATGTGGGAGATAATGAGTATTTCTCCAACGGTAATAGTCTCCTTTTCTATAGCTTTTGAGACACTTTGCCACTTGCCAGGCTGGGAAGCTGTATGGGGCTCCGTTCTTTGTTGTATTATAGTGAAATCGCCTACTCTTATCTCCTCCTTTCCACTGTGTGTCCCTGTTTTCTTTCCTTTCTCAAGTAAGACTTCCTTGTGGTCAGTTTCCTTTTTCAGGTTCCAGAAATGGCTATACAACATGCTACCTTTTTCCTTAGGCTCTACCTTGAAATTATCTGACGGTTATTAATTATTTGTTCCCCTTGGATCCCAAATATTGCTAATATGGAGATCGATGTTGAAGTAATTGATAACTCGATATAATTTTTAAATTTTAATTTATACTAGATTAAAATGTAAAAAAAGTATAGAAAAAAAAAAACTTAGGAACGGCCAAATTAAAACCTCATAAATATTATTTTACTCGTTATATTTATCTTTGGTTCAATGTTGAACATGTCACACAAAGGAACAGGTGACAGAGAAGCTACTGCAGAGTGACTACCAGATCGATAACATATATTGCAGCTATACCTCTGCTGAGAATGGGGGATCCAAAAGACAGAGATGATGACCTTCCAAGGGGAAGATCTTGCTCCGGGCAATTGAAGACTCTATTAGATACATTTTGTTATTATCTCATAATCTCATGTTATAATAGCAGCAAGACTAGAGAAGAAAACCACCTAGCTAGCTGTTTTGTATGATATGTAGTGGTCTTGAAAGTTAGACGTTGGTATTGTCAATATTGTCATTTTGAATTTTGAACGCGGATATCTCGATGTTGATATCGCCAGCGTTCATATTATTTTTATAAACTAATTAAACCTTGACAAAAAAAAATCGGAGCCCACTTATTCCATAATAATAATAATAATAACAATAATATTAAAAAAAAGTAAGAAAGAAACTTAAGAAATGAGTTTATTGAAGTACATACTATATTACAACAGTAAGTATAACAAGAATAAATGAACGAAACAATATGATCTTCTCTCATGGCTACTAACTATCAAATATCCCAAGAAACTAGTACTCATTAGTTAACTAATATTTACATTACTCTAAGCTACTAGTCTTACATAAGACAAAATAATGAATTATTGCTCTCTAACATGTCAGCTGTTGCACTTTACTGTGATCTTGCTTCCGTCGAAGCAGAGTTGGCCAGCATCCAACTCTGTTGAACCCCATTTCCCTATAGGAGAATTGAAATAACAAAATTAATCAAATTGAACTCTGTTTACAATTTCGTAGTATATCTATCGCATACAAATCATTAAATGTATAATTAATAATTACCTCTTTTCTAATTCTGCTAGAGTTATACAGGACGACTCGCGGCACGAAATGGATCTGCTTTTGTCTGTAAAAGAAACTGGTACATGGAGATTCAAAAGCACACCATTTCGGCCACTACTGCAACTGCTTCTGCTGATTTTCCTCTGTTTCTTCTCTTTTGCCGCTGCCACTTCCTTACATTGATCCTCTCTTTTACCGCCTTTCTCTAGGACATCGTCTTTCTCTTTCTGTGATGATGAGTTGCTGAGAAGAAATGAGAACGAGAGTTCTCGGTCAGACTCAGATTCTGACTCCGGGAAATTGTTCAAGAGCATAAGCACCTCCTCTTGCCTCTTGGCAGGGTCCGACTCGTTTGATGCAGCAGCAGCAGTCGCCGCATCTTTTTTATTCCTAGAGGATTTCAGGCCGCTGCTTCTGCATGTCAAGAGAGGTAGAAACTTTGCTTTTGCCATCAGCTTTTGCAGGAAAATTTAGCTTTTGGAAGTGTTTTTATTTTATTTTTTTATGAAGTCTTAACTATGCTGTTATGACTTATGAGTTGTACAAGTGGTTTGTTTGTGCTTATAAGGGATGTTATGGGGTTCTAGAAAAGAACAGCTTTGGGGGACTAGTACTGAACTACAGAGACAACGTCAGATTTGGGATGTACCGTGCAGTTTCTTTTCTTGACTCTTTCTAGAAGCTTAGGATAAGGTACAAGAAATGCTAGACATATATGCCTTCTGTTTACTTCTTGAAGGAATCAATTTTGTTGGTCTAGAAGTCTAGATGGCATTTATTACTCTGATATGCTTTTTGAGTTTTGAGATAACATCAGTTTATCAGTTTTTTTCAAATAGCATTTTGAAGTATATATATAGATCGACTAAGTACATAGTGGCATGACTAATGTCGTGATACTAATAATTCATTTTTATAATTTTTAAAGTTCAAATTTATGTTGTCCATTAGGGTTGCACAAAAAAATTCGTAATTCGTGATTCGATTCGAAAAAAATTCATAAAAAATTCTATTCGAAATAGTTGGAAATTAATTCAAATCAAATTCAAACTAGACCTGGTTCGTTCGAAATAGGTTTGCAAACTATTTTAGTTCGAAAATCAAAGTAACGTGAGCCGTTGATTTTCGCTGATGACTTAAAAGTTAAAACATAAGGCTACCTAATAATAAGTCATAACTCGTAAGTCATAACTCTCGTTCTCAATTCTAAAACCCTAGACGATTTTTATCTCTCACTTTCGGCAACTACGATAACTTTTTTTTTTTTTATCGTAGAAAAGTTCGTAAAAGATTTGAAATTGAGTTCGTAAAAAATTCGATTCGAAATTAATTCAATCCAAACTCAAACTGGAGCAAGTTCGATTCGTTTGCAGCTCTATTGTCCATATTAAAATATACTTATGAGGAGGGTTCAAATGCCTCATCTCTTTCATACCCCATCATACCTCATATTGTATATCTCCGTTTTGAAAGTCTACACTGTCGATCTGAATCGTTCAACATGATTTTCATACTAAAATATACATAGTGATGAAATTTTATAATTTTTGAAAATTTTTTACTATTTTTTTAGATAGGCAAAAAATCATTGTTTTTGAACGGTCTAAATACAATGATTTCTGCTGATTTTGTACTATTTTGTACATATCTCTAAGCATATTTTAGTATGAAATCATGTTAAACAATTTGAATTGATAATTTGAACTTTAAAAACAGAAACATACAATATGAGATATTGAAACTTTCCTCGTATACTTACAGATGAAATTTTACATTTTTTTTATCTAGATGGCATTTATTTTTTATTCGTCACCATGTCATACCGTCAAAGGGACGCTTCCATCGAGAGGAACGCATGACTGGGACAGTTTAGACTTGTAGGTTTCATTTTTGTAAACGACCGATGCCATAAATCCGTTGTAAAGAGATTCAGAGCGTGTTGACAAATCAAAGCATCCAAGCTTCAGTCACTAAACCAATTAATTAATTAATTAACGGAATGACCTGTCAAAGGAGACATCAATGGAAGTTCTAGAGTGAGGCTACAGTGCTTTGCATAGTGCAGATCCATGTGTTATGGCTAGGGCTGGCAAAAAAATTCGTAGTTTGTGATTCGATTCAGGTTTGATTCGAGTTTAATTCAATTCAAAATGGGTTTGGATTCAAATAAACCAAATCAGGTACAGTTCGAAATTAATTCAAACCAAACTCAAATCTAGTTTGGTTCGATCGAAATGGGTTCGGTTACTTTTATGATTCGAATCTCATAATAATATCGGCCGTCCATTTACTTGATGAAATTAAAATTCAAAATAGAGAGTCATAATTGAATTTAGCTGACACTCTCTCGCTCTCAAATCTCAATAACATAGTTATCTCTCCACCTCTCCCTAACTCACTCTCCCTCTAGCTCTAAAATCTAACCGACGCTCTCAGCGACTAGCTGTCTCTCTGGCTGTCACTCCTCTCTCCGGCCTAGATGACTGTCTCTCCTCTCTCTTCGGTCGTCTCTCATAGTTCATACCAGAAAAGTTATCTCTGATATATTTTTTCATGAATAATTTTTCAACTTAAAAACACTCATTTCATAGTTCATACCAGTAAAAGTAAGCCATGTGAATTTTGTCCCGCGAGAAAAAATTAATGTATAAACTACCGGTATAACTAGGGCTGCTAAAAAATAATTTAGTTCGTGATTCGATTCAGATTTGATTCGAAAAATATGTAGTTCGCAATTAATTCAATTCAAAATGGGTTCGGTTCGAAATGAATCAAACCAGGTTCGGTTCGAAATTAATTCAAACCAAACTCAAACCTAAGGTAAGTTCAGTTCGGTTCAATTCGTTGCCACCCCTAGTTATGGCCTTATATATTTATATTTTTGTTTTTAAATATCAAGGACATATGTGCAAGTTGTATAAGGTTATTTCCAGAATTCTTTCTGAAACAAGAGGTTATATATTTTTAGGATCCAGTTTCTTTTTATTAATTTTTAGCAGAATTTGTGATTGTCTACTCAAATTTGTTAGATCTAATAAAAAAGATCGTAGCATATTTTAACTGATTTGTTGTGACGTAACATAGTCTAGAATTAATATTGATTATTGATTATATATATATCATCCTGTGTTGAATATCTCTGATTTTGAAGCATTTAACATATTTTATTGATTTGATGTGACACATGACCTAGAAGAATTTCTGATTAGTGCTCCATGGTTTGACTTCTGAGTTTGTTACTAGAAAAGGATGCCCCCCAGTCAATTTTGGTAAGGCACAGTTATTGAAAAGGTCTGATTTTTTAATTAGGTATTTTGACATAATGAACTAAATTTATGGCGCGTCTTCTAGAAGCTTATCTGCTTAATGCTTAAAGTTGGTTTGTTAGCTTAAAGTTGCTTAATGCTTAATGCTTAATTGTTACTGGCTAGAAAAGGAGATTCCAGTTTATTTTATTTTATTTTTTTCCCTTTTTCAGGGCAGTGTCAATGCATTCGATTAAACTGTCTAATTCGTGCTCATATGTTAGTTCGGGGTAAACATATTGACAGAACTGGTGTCATTTCAAGCAGCGCACTGGTTATATATTTTGTTATTTTGTTTCTATTAGTTGTGTATTGCGTGAAGCCAAACAATCTCTGTCAATTGTTTTATCAGTTATTTGAATAATTTTTTTTAATATTGTTTGCAAGGGACTATTGATTTCTGAAAATATCACAGCGCATGTTGGCGGATATTTTAACCCGCTAAAATTGCTTGAGAACATATTTTATATTTATTTGATTGGCTATTATGTTAAAATATTCAGACTTCTTAGATTAAATTAATAAAGTTATGTTCCATTTATTTTAGTGAATGCTTTTTTAATTAAAATTTAGGAATTACTCATAAAAGTAAAGCAAGTATTTCCAGTTAACGTTATTTTATTAAAAAATTAAAAATTAATTAGTGAATTTTCCCTCAAAATATGCTGCACTTGACTTTTTTTTTTTCGAAAATCTTTGCAGAAGCTGTGAAATCGTGAGGGGAAATCGAACTCTCGACCTTTAGATACAACAACTCTAAAACTTTTTTCTAACCAATTGTGCTACCTGTCCTTTATTTATTTTTTTTTTCTTTTGTAAAATATGCTGCAATTCACTAAATTTGAGTTTAATATATAAACCACGATTCAGTATAAATAATAAAATCATGCACTCGCAATTAATTGGTTGAACAAATTTAAACATTATGCAAGTGCATGCGGTGATAAACATTAATAATACTAGAGAGTTTTTGGTGCAAATCGGTACATATGAACAAAATTAGAAAAAACATGTGATAGGAATTGCTTATTCTCACGGAGAATGATACATTTTTGTAATTTTGATTTACAAACAATTATATATATATATTATTGATTGGAATATTCGTGAAGATATCATCAGTAAAAACAACACTTTTATTCTCACGGAAAGTGATATATTTTTGTAATGTAATTATATATATTACATTGAAAATTGAGGCGAATTTATAAAAGTAGAGTAGTGTTGGCGTTTTAATAATTTCGAGACATAATTTGCATAAAAGCATCATCAAATAAAATATACATCTTAAAATTTCATGAACAACTTTATTTGGATCAGTTCCTAAAAAATGTGCAAGTTTGAAACAATATTTCATAAAACGGTGTATTTATTTAGTCACAATTAAAACTGAAATACTAACCACATAAGATAATATGTTAGAAATAATAAATATTTAAAACTGAAATACTAACCACATATTTATATAAAAAGTTATTTCTTTCTAGTATATATTATGTTAGAAATGATATTATCTTATTCTTCTGTTAACACTTCTAAATTCAGATAATTCTCACAAATATAAAAATAAATAAAATTAAAAATCAAATATGACAACACCTAGTTGATATTATTGCATAATAGAAGATAGAAGTTGTAGAAAAAAAAAGATTACCAAAATATGTACATAAGATCAATTCTAGTATGTATTTATTATATTTTTTTATAGTCTGAAAATTTTTATTTTTCCACTTTTAAAAAAATTGGAAAGATATTATCTATCATAATCAAATAAAGTTGCGTCCAAACACGATTTACAATAAATTACACATAAATTGAGAAATTAACTATTTAAAAAATGAAAATTAAGTTTGACAATTTATATAATAAAATGTGAAATATTTTTTAACATTCACCTTTCGAAGAATATCAAGTAAAATATAGATTGGTACCGGCTATGTTTTCATCTTTTCTTTCACAACAGAGACAAAACCTGAATGATATGAAAACATATTATGAAATGAAATTAATAGTTGTTGTTTCAATAGCATAAAGTTTGTAGTTGTAATTTTTCTTTTAAATATTTGATTTTCTCTGATCTCTCGTTTTGAAATTACAAACAATATATAAAAACTAAAATATATAATTACTACAAGTACGTTTCCACTCAAACAAATTTTTGAACTATTTTAAGAAAAAAAAAATAGTAAGTTCGATTCACATTTTTAACAAAATATTTAAATTCTTGATCAAATAACATATGAATGATTGATCACATAAAACTTCCGTTTCTCTCATCTGTAACTTCTTTTAACATGCATTGCATGCATCTCTTCCGTTCTATACTTATTTTAAATTTATTAGTAACAATTAATAGAACAACTCGAGTTAATTAAATAACTAAATGTATGTTTAGTTAAAATTTCAATCTATCTTCGTGAAAATAAAAGAAATTAACACAAAGTGGTGCAATATCAATAACAATACTAAATTAAGTTACCTCTTTGATGCTAAATTGCTAATTGGGAGTTGATATATTATTACATAGAAAATTGAGGCGAATTTATGGAAGTAGCGCAGTGTTAACTTTTTAATGAATGCATCCCCAAACTAAATATACTTCTTAAAATTTCATTAATCACTTCCTAATGAAGTTTGGAAAAATATTTCATAAAACGGTGTATTTATTTAGTCACTATTTTGTTACGACTTTGAATATGCAAACTCGAATTTGTTAACTATTCAGTTTGTTTGTTTGTGAGATCAAGAGATTCAAAAAGGTTGAGAAATAAATGTACCAAAGTATCATTTTTCTACCTCTTAATTTCGTACAAAATGAATTGAAAAAATTTAAAAACTTAAAATGTAAATGCTTAATTCCTCAAGTAACTAAAATCAATTAGGACTAATATATAAACCATGAGTATATCTCCCCATGAGTATATATTAATTGGAGGAAAAATGTTAAATTACAAGGATTAGTAAAACAAAAAATTTAATCTACTTTAAAAATAATGAACTAATGTATAAATCATATACATTAATAACATAACCAGTAATCAAAAGATCCAACAAGATAAAAATATCCAAACATTTTTGGTAAGAAAAAGTTCCCGACTTATTCATAAATGTAGTCTGCATCTTCTGCATTAACTCAAAAGAGCATCTTTTGAGTGTAATGCATCTAGGCCCTCTTATTAGTTCAGAACCAATCCGACTCACGTCTATGACGCACATGGTCTTTTAATATTAGTGCAGATTTCAATCAAATAGTCCGCATTTCGTTAATACAGAGGATATATACGAATACATAAACTTCTTTTTTTCTTTTAGCTGCTTTATGTGAATAGGCTTGTACATACACTTTTTCAAAATATACGAATTCATAAACATACACAGTAATATTTTTGAAAGGGGTATATAATTGCCTATATATATGTTTGGATGGTATGAGAATAGTGCTATTGTCAGAATAGCAGTACTATTCTAAATTAAGTGCATTCAAATAACTACACTTGCTATTTTATTTTACTGTTTCAACAAAAAGTAGGAATAACGACTGTTGCAAAGAGTGCATCCAAACAACATTTTAGCTTTTTCGAATAGCTTGAGTTAGCACTATTCTCTTATCAAACACACTTATTTGCTATTCTCAATAGTAGTTATTTTTCCTATTCTATAGTGTATTCAAACGCACTTATTTCAAGTTGTTCTGTTGATTTTTTATATTAAAATAACAAATATTCTGAATGGGCTTAAGATCATCCTAACTAAATGTGAACATATTTTTTTGATGAATAAACAAAATGTAAACAGTTGCATCTCATGGATATGTAGTAGAAACTAATATTCTCAAATGGAGTAGAAGTTGGTGCTTGATAACATATAAAAGAATGACTGAATGTAGCCCTCTCTAATAAGAACAAATTTTGCAAACAAACCCTCCTAAACTAAAGAAAATACTGCTGGATATTGTACAAGGTTTCCAACAACAAACAGTAACTTTTTTAATTGTTTCGCTAGAAGCTCTTGTGCATTAGTACCAAATTATCTTTTGCTCCGTTTATTATAAAATTGTTACTATCCTAGCAAAGCCGGCCAGCATCCATTTTTGCTGAACTTCATTTCCCTTCACATTACAAGAAAGAAAAATGTAAATTATATATAGATCTATAATTAACCTTCTAAATGAGAAAAAAATATGTAAATTTTGTCAAAAAATTATCGATCGTCAATTACCTTTCTTTCAATTCTTCAATTGTAAAAGGTGCTTTTTCTTGCGCAGCGTGGGGCGGGGTTCGCAGATGAACCGGTACATGGAGTTTAAGAAGCACACCATCAGTACCATTGATTGAACTAAAGCTTCGGTTGATTCTCGTCTTTCTCTTATCTTTCATCGTCGCTGCTTCCTTATGCTCTTCCTCTGTACCACTACCTCGCATGTCGGAGCCATTCGTGGCCAACTCATTGTATACACGAAATGAGAACGAGAGGTCTTGATTGGAGTGACCAGCTACAGACTTCGGAACATCGCTTGTGCTCACTGGTGCTGGTGTTATCGTATCCATACTACAGCACATGGCAGGTAGACACTTTGGTTTCCCCATAGTTAATTTCATGGAAGAAAATAGGGTTAATTTTGAGTAGGAAATTTGTGTTTGTGTTTAGTATAGTTTGTTTTTGTGTTTGGTTTGTATATATATATAATTTGTAATTATATGGAGGGTTTCAGATAGAGACGTGCACATATTGATTTTGTTGTAAGATACATAGGTATTATATATATGGATTAATAATTATATCGGATTTGAAGGTAGTTGACGATATTAACTAATTTTATATGATCTTATCTAGAAGCTCATGGATTAATTAATCTATGATTAGCTGTTAACAGCAAAAGGAGACCGGCCTAAACTTAATTACCAAGCATTTAATTTGCAAATTATTCGTAGGAGAAGCATCTGTTGACTTTATAATACCATTGCACTGGAATTTTTATTCTAGCTATGATGTATTGCTGAAAATCTGATATGCGCACAAATTAAACCGTTTTGATGATATTTGAACAACTCAATTCATATATGTATATGCTCCAAAAAAATTAGTTTAATAATTCAACTGATGTAGATATCGAAATCTTAAAATGATTATATACTTTTACACCCTTGCATAATTGGAAACCGTCATGTATTGGCAGAAGAGTAGATTTTGGTTGTCTCTAGAAAGCAAGAAATAAATTTGATTAAGCATATTTTGTTCCTTTAAAATAAAATTAAAAGAATAACTAATATTAACATGAGGATAAAAGAACAATGAAATTAGGATTAGGATAGTCTCAACATAACTCCTTGTTTGTGTATTTTTTATCAGGGGGGTGTGGGGTAATTTTCCACAAAAAAAAAAAAAACAAGAATTTGGAGAATAATTTTGTAACTTAGATTTTTTTTTTTAATTCAGCCACTAATGGCAACAAATTAATATAATTAGAATTACGTTTGTTACAATTAATTAAATTTTTTTGTAAATAAAAAAATCACTCCTTTAAAATTCAATATCTACACTGAAAAATGATTTAAGAGTTTTAATTCTCAAGTCATGTTTATAGTTAACAAATAAGAGGTATATTTCATAGTATCACCCAAAAAAAATAATTGGCTTTTCCGAATTCCTATATTAGAAATGATGAAATGAGCACATAATTTTACGAATTAAACCCATGACAGCAAAATGAAATAAAACCTGTCCTTAATTGAGAAATCGTACCTTGCTTCTACTTGAAGACTAATTCGTTAATGTGAGTTTTGCAAAAACATCCTTGAACAAATTCAAATCTTGTTTTTGTCGTACTTCACGGTTAAACATACCCCATTTAACTCCAACACATTAAATTAATTGTTTAGTTTGTGACAATAATTTGCTCGTTCGTAATTTAGCTTTCAAGACGTAATTTAGTTAAATTTTTTGGGTTTTTTTTTTTCGCTTTTTGCAAAAATGGAACTCATGGGCTTTCTTCTGACTTAGAGCCCACCATCAATTACTACTTTATTTGGGCTTTCTGTAAACTTGTCAGAAAAATGGGTAAAGATTGTTAACAGAGAAGGGTTAGCTTCATGTAGCAAACGAGTCATATGCAGCACTGCTTTAATTCTATAGTCCGTGCGCTGCATGAAGTTAAAATAGATCTGTTAAAATCTTTACCCCGAAAAATGGCGAGCAAGGGTTTTCCCGCCCGCTGGAAAAAAAAAAGAAAGAAAACAAAGCGAAGAGAACAACAATCTAGGAAATCCGATTACGAGAATTTGAGATAAAGAGAACAAGTATAATCGATCAATGTCGAACTATCTGACGGACGATGTAGATCGGTTATTCGCTTGCTTCAAGTGTGGCATCTCACCTCCGCGTACGCTCCTTTTTAATGTGTGCTTGTGTTCTTGTGTTCAACAAATCTCGGCCTTTCTTGGATTGTAAATCTAACTATAATTGAATTGAATTTGGTGGCTTAATTAAGCTCTAAATCAACAAATTTCCATTTCCATAATGCGTGCAATACATTTATGATTTCGGGCTCTATTTGCCTCTGAAATCTTAACACACTATAGGCCTTGTTTCATTTACTGTAGAATCTGCACTTAGAGAGAGGAAAAGGGATAAGAAGGCAAATAGAGGAGAGACACCATGTGAAGGAGAAGTTGACAGAGAAGAAACACCAAGCACATCACACAAATGTGAAAAGAAGCCCTTTTCAAAGGGTAAACATGTAAGTTCTCTTTCTTTAAGTTGATGACATTAACTTTCTTTAAGTTGATTAAGTATGGCAAATTGACCTTGGTATTTCCTTTATAATGTTGAATGACTTTGCTATATGTGTTTGATATTTTCTTCTTATTCTGATTTAGATGGGAGAAATTAATTCTATCACAGTGAAATTAAGGAGTGGAAAAAAGTTATCTCCAGTTGTTTTTTATGGGTCTCCACAAGGTGTACCCGCTAAAAAACCAGTTCATATATTGAGACTGCTGCGTGAAA
Source organism: Carex pumila (assembly GCA_033356055.1). NCBI lineage: Eukaryota > Viridiplantae > Streptophyta > Magnoliopsida > Poales > Cyperaceae > Carex > Carex pumila. The sequence continues at coordinate 216,894 of JARJHM010000287.1, read as the reverse complement.
TTCGCCTCGACTTGAAAAGGCAAAATGACTTGATACGAAGGTCTGACTTGAAAAGGCAAAATGACTTGTTATCTCATTGATTTCAGTACCAATCTGTATGATACACCAGCATGGTATAATATAGGTCTCCAAATTTGCAAGACTGAAACTAAGCCCAATTAGATCTCTAATTTAACCCAATTTATCCTAATGGTATCAGTTCTTTTCAGTTTGTCACAGTACCAGTACTAATACTGATACACCAGCATGGTACCAGTTCTTTTTGGTTTGTCATAGCATCATCAGTTGAGAGCCAAAATATAACATAGTTCTTTACAAACATGTTCAAACACATTCCATTCTGGAACCGTGTTAATAGTAACATAAATATTGTCAAAAAGAAAAACATCTTCATATATTTTTTTTCCAGTAAAGAGGTATGGGCTACATTCCCAAGGCAAGAAGAGGCAATAAGGTTTTGTAACACACATGCAGAGGCATATGTTTTTAGTTATCAGGACCATTTCACGGGTCAAAGGAGATTTCTTGTTTCTACACACGACGAATTTTGGAGAAGGTCAATTCATTTTAAATTTCATTCTTTTCACTGTGTCTTGCTAAGCAGTTCTTTCATGGATCTTTGGTATTTGATCGAGCTATATATAATATAAAGTTATGCCCAAAAGAATACTTTTTATGTGTCTACTGTCAACTGAACTAACTTCATACTTATTGGCATGTGCTGGTACTAGGGAGTATGTATTTAGCTTTTATGGTTTGGTATTTCAGGTACCAAAATATGGACTCAAAATTGCGCCATCACTATGAGGTCATCCAAGAGGTAATATACTTATAAACTCATTTCTTTTTTTTGGATACAAGTTATGTATATTTACTAATTCAGTTTTGCTGTGCTCTTGCAGGGTTTACCATGTCACATCTATTTTGATCTTGAATTTGAGAAAAAAGTAAATACCAACAAGAAAGAAGATGACATGGTAGATATATTATTATCTGTAGTTTTTGACCTTTTATTAGAAAAGTATTCTATACAAGGAAATGAAGATTGGGTTATAGAGCTGGACTCTTCCACTAACAGTAAGTACTACATGTGAATAGTCTCTTTTATTTTTGGATATTTGCAAACATAATCCTGACACGTTACTGTACATCATTAGCTTATGCATGCCTTATATTTCGAATTTGCATTAGTGTGTTGGACTGGCGTATTGTATCAATGTTGACAACATTTTTTTTATAGTCCTTACTAACAAGTCATAGTTGTTATTCTAGATCCTTATTAAACCAAAAACATCAGGGTGCAGGTACCAATTCAGACAAATATCTAGGTTTTTCTAGTTGTCTTATATATTAACTTAAACCTTGATTTTAATTGCTAGATGTTATTTTTGAAATAATTATGAGCTTAGTTGCAAAAAGGGAAATGTGGGTGTCATTTGTAAAAGGTGAAAGTTCTTGGGTATAATTTGCTAAAAGATAATTTTTTTTCTTAATTTATTTTTTTTCTTTTACTCTTTAGGGAAATTCTCACGCCATTTGGTTATTCGTATACCTAAGATTGCCTTCAAAGATAATTTACATGTTGGTGCATTTGTTTCTGAGGTAAAATTTATCTACTTTCTTTTTACTTTTGCTACAGTTCAGTACCAAATTTAATAATATCAAGTACCACTTGTATTGTTTTCCACTGGCTTCAGTGTTGGACCACTATATCTCTATATACATTATGTTTACTTCAGTATTTCTTATGTGTGATAGGTATCTTCACACATAACTGGTATGCGTGAGGTTGAGCCGAAACTGAACCAACTATTCATAAAGAAAGACTCTGGCGTTGCCAATGATATGGACCACCTATTTTTAGACTCAGCAGTATATTCTAGAAACAGGTGCTTCCGTTTATCATATTCTTCAAAGGCTGGGAAAAGCGCGTTTCTTGTGCCAACTGGCCGTTTTAGATGCAGAAATTTGGTACGATTTATATCCTTTACCAAATTATGTAATATTTTTGTGGAAACGGTTGCAATATTCTCCACAAGGTTGAGAATTCACCTGTATATGCCAATTGTAGCAATTATATGGTACGACATTGGCCTGTGGTTTATGTTTCTATTTTTTTTGGGTACTCTCTTAGACTACTACTGGATTGGTACCAGTCAGGTTTATAGTCCATTACTGCTACAAATTGCCTGTTACAGAGCAATTGAGCACAGTAATCCTGGTAATAATTGACTCCTGTCAAAAACATTGAATAAATTGTCTTCTTGGAGCAATCAACTTCGCCAGTGATTTTGAATGATAACAGGACTAAGGCTTATTCTTTCTGCTGATTTACTGATATCGATTTAAATGTAACATTATTTTCTCTATTTGCAGAGCGAAAAAGAAGTGTTCATGGACTCACTTATATGTAAAATCGATGGTGATTGTGAAAAGCTTCTAATTTGCAAATTGGATTTAGATTTTAAGAAAACCTTGTGCTTTGATTCAGAGGTTGGCATTGTGATGATAGTATAATCTTATGTGTAACTTAAATCATCATGTGTACCCTGCAAATACTAAAAGTATCCCTGTACCCCCCCTATACTTGTTTACACGAAAAGAATCCTCAAGCTCTCAATCTTACCTCATGGTCATCCCTAAAATAAGGAATTTAAATTGGGGTGATTTGTGTATATTCCAAAGACTTTTGAGAGTGAATGAGGTGTAGACCTTATTTACTGTACTTTACAGGGGCAGATATGGCATTCATTGCTTCAAGGAGTATACATGATGATTTTAATCCTCTAGACAATGCATGAAATTATTCCAGTAAATATGCAGGTAACAAAACATTATCCTTACAGGTTCAAGAAAGGAGTTCAAATAATATTGTTCTAGATGCATTCAGAAACCATTTCAACGGCTCATGTGTATATGGAAAATCTCCCTTTCCAGCTATTGACTCATTTATTGAATCTATTGCTTCAATTGGAAATGTTTCAGGTTAATGTTATTTTCAAATGTATTACCCTTCCAATGTCTCCTTTTGGTATCTTTAATGATTGTTCTTTTCTTTCGTTCAAATGCAGGGAAAATTAGGTGCTGGTACTGGTTTTCAGAGTATGGTCTGATGATTTATAGTATGTTAAAGAGTAGATATTGCGAGCGAATTGGAAGAGAACATAAAAGCAATCATGGTATGTAATAACTACATGACTATGTATTGTGTTTATGCCCTGTGTTTAATTTTGTGAACTAACTATTGACAAATTTTAATTTTCAGTTATGTTCATTGTCGATTTTCAGAAAGGTGGCTACTATCAAAAATGCTATGATCCTGATTGTAGAGGTTTTTGACCGTCCTATTTTATTGTTTCATTTGAGTTTACTTTTTCCTGCATATCATGTGGATACTCAGAATATCCTATCCCTTAAAAAATAGGAATATAACATCAATGACATCTCTCAATTGATTCAGAAAATACCCAAATTACCCATCATTTGTTGCTTGCTTGCTTGTGTGTATGTAAAGAGAAACACTGAGCAAGCACGAGCAGTGTTGGCATCTCATTAGCAAAACTTTTGATGATTCATTTCCAATTTATTGTATTAGGGGAGGGGTACCCATGTAAGGATAATAGGTTACCTATTCAATTCCCTTTTTCTTTTCATTGAAGCTAACCAAAAAATAATGAAATAGGTTACAAGTCACCACTTCGTCCCTTGCCTTGGGACATAATCCCTGACCTGACACCGGTGTTTGATTTAAAAAAAGATGAAAATGTTGATACACAACAAGGGGAAGAAAAGAACACAAAAGATCATGAGAAGTCTGAAGGTACTGATTCGACTACTGACAGCTGTAGCAGAGATAATGGTTGGTGGAAGGAGGCTATAAATTTTGCCGACCAAATTGAGAAAATGGAAGATACCACAGCTCTATGTGATTCTGTAAGTAAACATTTTTGAATTGTTTATATGAAAATGCTATTTGTATACTATACACGTAGTCAATTTCCTACAAGGGGGGTTGTGTCAATGTACTATTTATTTTATCAATTATAATATTTCCTAATCTTGGCAGGAGGATGGCGACCTTGAATGGTGGATGGATGCTGAAAAACTATTGTCCCAGGTTGAAGAGCAAAAATCAGTTGGTCAAGTTTCATCAACCTAATTTGTGTAATATATTAACATAAAAAGGATATGATCACATACAAGTTGAGTGTATTATCGAAAAGCCGATCTCTTGTAGACAAGATTCATGTCCAGCAACCTATGTTTATAACAAATAATATTTCAGCTCAGGGGGTTTTGTTAAATGCTGCAATGGGGACTTACCTGTGTATAATATTTGACAAAATTGTAGAAGTTATCAAGAGTAAGCTAAAAACAATAACAATTTTGCTTCTTGTGCACAAACCTTGCACCGAATCTACAAAAACAGAGGAAATTAAGGACAAATGCACACTAGTGGTACATATGAAATTCACCCTTATTTTTAATACTAAGTTGATTTGATATATCAATTGCAAATGTAATTTTGTAATGGTGTGTTTCTAATTTTAAATTAATAGTTTTTAACAAAAATATTATTTTATAAATGCTTAATTATTATGTATGGAACAAGCTCACTGAAATTTGTAATATTCTTTTTTTTTTTAGTTGGCTTGTTGCCACTAAGGATTGTATTAAGAAATTTGTAGTCTTATCACTTTCTTATAAAATATTTTTTGATGAAGTTAATATAAGATATTAAATTTATTTAATCTTAGAATATTCAATGTATGTTTGTCCCGTTTTCTGAGCCGCCGCTTTATATAGTTTGCAATCCAGTTAGGATATGCACTTATAATCGAGATTGCATCTCCTAATTATTAATTTGTATGTATGGTCATGGAGGCTATAATATGTCCAGGTTCATTGAATTGGGAAACAACTATTATGTTATCTATATCTAGGTCGGTCTAAGTGCATTGAATTGGGTAGCAAGGATTATGTTATTTATATATGTTGTCTATTGAGGTTAGCATATCCCTTAAATTTATCGAATATTATATCATTTTATGATTTTTAAAGTCGGATATGTTTCTTTGGGAAAATTAAGGCAGCTTATAATACTCAGCATGTAAGCATATATACTGCATAAAATAATAGAGATGAATTCATAGATAGCATTTCGATATCTGCATTACAATTTACAAAATTCATATACATGTTTCCAATGTTTCTAGATTTTGTTTGAGGGTAAAATGTTTCTAGATTTCAAACAGTTAAAATGAATAGCTCAGCATAATCTTCATTTTCATAATGTAATTACAGATCAAATTTTATATTTTATGAAAAAAAAATTATTATTTTTGTTAGATAAGTAAAAGATCACTTGATTAAAAAATTTTGAACCCAGTGACTTTCTAACTATTTAAAAGTAAAATAAAATTAAAAAAAAAATGTAAATTTTGATCTTCAAGTATATTTTTCATATGATGATCATATTGAATGGTTCAAATCAATCATCTGAACTCTAGAAACGAAGATGTAAATTTATAATGCAACTATACAAGTATTGCGAAGTCCCATATTCTCATTCTATTTAAATATAACATTATGTCATTACAACATTTATATAGAAAGGGGTTACATTTTTGCAAAAACATCGATCGCTCAGTGCTTTGACTTAATGCCTTCATTTCTAAAAATTCATAATGAAAAGTTCAGTAAATGTTAAAATAATTCAAATAATCTAATAGCAAAGAGTTTTTTTTCCTCTATAAAACAAGTGTGGGTGTTCGGCTGCAAAGTTTTAGCTTTCTCAGACAAACTTTAGTCTCCTTAGCTGCTTTAAGTTGGTTGACCAGTTGTGCCTTAGACAGGTTTAAAGCATCTTTCTTAAGCTATTTTTGAATAAATTTTTAAGCTAAGGCTTACGACACAGTGTCTCCTTAGAACTCTTTCTTAGCATCTTTATTGCTTTAAGCTTCATTGGTCTATATTAAGGTCAGTCGAACAACTCCTTAACACGGCACAGCTTAAATTCTTAAGCCTTGCAACAAGCTATTTTGAGAATAGGTTATTCTTGAGAACAAGCTATTTGGTATTTGATTGGATTAGAATAGCTATAATAGAAAAATCAAACTTGTTTGTCTTATTAAAATAGTTTTTTGACAAACACCAATTTTGCTAACTTAGCTTTTCTAATATTGCGACCAAACATATCTAAGACTCTAAGCCTCATTGTCAAACACCCTCACAGAAAACCTAAAAGATATGAAAATTTAGTTTTATGTAGATTGTTCTTACATAAATCATATTAAGAATACTTAAATCGCCCTTTAGAACTTCGAAAAGAAATTTTTAAGTCAAAATACCACGCCAGTGCTTTACAAAACGTACAGTGTCGACACTAAATCGGAGCATTTAGTTGATCGAAAGTGATACGGTTTGCATTTAAAATTTTATCTCACTCGGTAATTCTACAAAACATTCTGTACATAATTTTTATATGATGTCTTCAATAATTTTGTTTCAGTTAGAGAAAAAACTATAATTATAAAATGTATTATTTAAGATGTGTACCAAATTTTAGTCCAATTTTAATGTTATATATATTAAATTATTCGAAAAAAATCAGCATTACGTTTTAAACAGTTTATGCAATAAACTAATTGACAAAATTCAACATTAGACTAAAACTAATACATAACAAACAACCCCTCCCCTCCAATATTTTCACCCTGTTTCCCAATACTATCCTATATGCTAAAAATAACTGAGAAATTGACAAGAGTAATCACCTATACTTTCAGAGTTGCAGATATCTTCTCCATTTAATTTTTCTATACTAAATATAATGAAAAGTATATCATCACCGTATGATCCGTATCTAAGTTCCAGATTATGCACAAAAAAGTAATTAAATTGTGACTTGACATTAAAATATGTTTGTTATGATAACTAACTTCCATGGAGAGTAATACAGTAAGATAGAAATCAAATATACAGCAATCGGAGGGGTGTGACAACTAAATGCACTAATATTCAACTTGGATTTGTGGAGAACATAAACATTATATTGAAACTGTATCCACATAAGCATAAAAATATAAAAAAGTTTGACATACCTACATGTCTACATTAGTAACTTGAATCATGTGCATTATACATAGGAAGGGAAGTGCAAGTGCACCTCGCACAAAGGTAATAGCTAATTAAAAGATATCCTTCAACACAATATTTGTAGAATAAATAAGTCACAAACTATAATTGCTCAATTCTGTAATAAACACCATACTACAGCCTTTTCTGTTTACAATTATGTACACTCAACATAAACCTTTTAACATAAAACAGCTAAAAAGTAAATAAATAGAACTTATATTGATACAAAAATAAAATAAAAACATGCTTCACTTCCTATGCAAAATAGCTGAGAAAAAGCCACCGTTCGCTGATTTCTTATGATTGCCTATAGGAGATACCTGTGTGTAACATTCTGATTTCTTATGATTTCCTATAGGAGATACCTGTGTATAACATTTGGCGAACATTCAAAAATTGTTGAAACAAAACAAGTTTAAAAAAAAGCAGCCAAATTTCTTAGTGCATAAAAACCATTGCCTATCAAAGACAAATACACCTGGTAACACGCAGTTATAAAAGACTTGTAACAATCTCTAGTTTTTGAATGCTATGCACGACTTCAACGAAAAATTAATTAAACTCGGAATGTATTTTTACTACTATCAAAAATTAAAAAAAAGACCTCAGAAAAGTACCTCCTTTGCAATGCTGTAGAGAATATCTAATATCTCGGAGAAGTTGGGTCTTAAAGATGGATCAGATTGCCAGCACTTATCAAGCAACTCAATTAGCTTAGGATGGATCCCATCAGGAATTGTGGGTCTCAAACCCTAAAATATTAAATTTGTCAACGCCCACATCTTTAGTTAAATCATTATAATTTTGGTATGTATGTCTTTTCCATTCTTCCTCCATTCTATTTATTAGGAAAAAAATTGCTGAAGAGATCATCTAAGGTTCACCCGAGCGACAAGGGCAGAGCCAGAAAATTTTTGAATGGGGTCAACTATAATAACAAGTGTTGATAGTAATGTAATTATGGGGGTCAACAATAGAACAATTTTGACATTTCTCTGGGACTTAAGTATAAACTTTCAAAAGAAAATTAGTTACATAACACAAAAAATTTCAATACAAGTCTATATGATATGAAAAAATAATGGGGGCATTGACCCGCATTCACTACCTTTAAATCCACCTATGCCGGGCTACTATAAGGAAATTGAGAATTCAAGCGCACAAATTTGATGAGCAAAAGTTTGCACAGCTTCCATCCTTTTGGGTTCATTAAAAGTTTATACAGGGTTAACCTTAACCCTTTTCTGATGTATAAAATTCATGTGCACAGTATTAGAAAGCACTCTGGGAATTTTACTGGTTTCTTTGGGTCAAGATAAGTTTGGAACCCTATACAAAAGTTAGTCTGATTTCGACAAATAAAAAATTTCTGCGTGTGCAAATTCTCAAAATTCATTTTTTTTTTATATTTATTATTAGTTATTTTTATTTTTGGGTTGGGGGGGGGGGGGGGGATGTGTTCCCCTACATTATGAAGAAAGCATGACACCGTAGTAATGTAAATGTATGTTTTTTTACCTTCTGAACTACAGCCACAGCTGCTTGAAGTGGTGTTAGATCTTCATAAGGTAACTGAAAATCACAAAAATGAAATTCAATACAAAGTGAAAAGTTTCCAAATTTATGGGACAGAATTGCATAATCTCGAATCATTACACTTGTCATTTGGATCTGCAAAGCCTTAAAGTCCTCATTTTGACACACCCAGGTACACAAAGGACACAAGATATAGTCAGTTTCAAATTTTTAATGCATAATGACCTATGTAGTGAATATACTCCACTTAAAATAAATCATTTTAATGTAAAGTGATAGGATTCCTGTCCATTTTTTAAGCTGAAAGATGATGACAATTATTATTGCTGATCCCAAAAACAAAAAGATAATCGTACAGGTAAGTTTTTAAGAACGGGATGAGAACTCTAAAATATTATGGACCAAAACAGAAACTGGATGCTATTTTAGAGACAAACATATATAACTACTGGGAATATATTGTAAATGAATGCAAATTAATATTTTCATTTGATTGTACCTTTCCAACTAGCAACTCCCACAGTACAATGCCAAAGCTGAAGACATCAGCCTTGTGATCATATGGCTTGTGCTCTATTATCTACAAATAATTAATTAAGAATAAAACTGAGGGAGAGAGAGAGAGAGAGAGCCTTGGCAGCATCTGCCAAGCTTTTCAAAAAGAGAGGAGGGGGGTGGGGGTGGGGGTGGGGGGGGGGGTGGTTACCTCCGGAGCCATCCAACGGTAGGTCCCGGTTTCAGCAGTCATTACACCAGAATGGTCTCTGACACGGGAAACTCCAAAATCTGCCACCTTTACAACCTGACATATAAACAAACTATTATCTTACATCTACAAGAAAAGTTACTTCATGTAAATTAGATAACATAAACCTCAAGCTCAAGGTAGGGAGTAGGCCTTTGGCTTTGGGAAATGCCAGTTTAGCCCCTAAAATCTTGATTTAACATGCTGATCCTTTAATGTCAGAAATACTACAATAATGACGTAAAAGATTTACATTGAGCTTAACATATTTTAGTAAATATGCCACAAGAAATGAAATTACATTGTACATAGTAAAGTCAACTAATGTTTATGCTTCACGTTATAATTAACAAAATAATTGGGAGAAGAAAGAATACAATGTAATAAAAGGAATATATGTGCCTGTTATCTGTAGCTCTTGCTTCACAAGTAATAAATTGAAATTTTCTCATTTGATAAATTTGAAAAACCCCACCCCATGCAATGGAAAAGTCAAAATTTGTACAGTTGACAACAAATCATACAGACTGGAAGAGTCAAATAATAAAATGAAGAATGGTAAATTTCTTTAAAGGTCAGTAGGTTCTTGCCCTTTGTAACAAATTGGTCACTAAACTTTCAATTTTTTCCAATTAGATCACTCTCTAACGGTCAGGTTTATTCATGAAATGAGCAACTATTTTGCTAATGTGAACACACTTATTGCTGAAATGGACACTTGATGTTAGGTAGCCCGCTATTAATTTTTGGATGAAGAATGTAACAGATTGCCTTTAATCAAAAGTACAGTGGTTTGGAAAGGACAAACTAAGGTACAGTGACCAATTTGTTACCAAAGGCAAACTTTAGTGGCCATTGAAGAAATTTATCAAATGAAGAATGGGTGTCTGACCAAATCTATGTCGACCATGAAAATTGACTTAAAACAACCTGTTGATATATACTAAGTACCTCCTTTTCATCCATTAGAAGATTTGCAGATTTTAAATCTCTATGTATAATGTTACATTGGTGCAAGTAGTCCATTCCCTTTGACACATCTATTGATATGCATACCACAGCTGGTAGTTCGAAAACGCCTCCATAGTTGTGAATAAGATCAAACACACTCCCACCATTCATAAATTCTGTCCATAATAAAATAAATTGCTGAAATCAAAGAAAATAAACATTTTTTAAAGCTAAGTGAAAAACAATATCATACCAGATTGATATAATTAACAATCCATTTATCAAATAATAAAGAGGAAAGAATGACAGAAGGCATTGGTCTGTGCACCTGTAACTATACATAAAATGGGAGGTTTTGTGCAAGCACCAATAAACTGCACCACATTTTTGTGTCTAACCTTTCTGCAGAGATGGAAGATTGTTATTAATTCAGTATACTTAATATCAATTTCATAATTTTGTTACTACTGAAATTTGACACAATTAAATGTGTAGAGGACTACGTATATAATACATTATATGAAATATCATAGTCTGTTAGGAATGCTTCTGTGGTGTACACGTAATTTGTAGGGTCCCATATATAAATATTTTCTAAATAAACAGCTGAACCTCATGATATATATCTCTTGGGCAAACTCGCGCAACATATCTGGGGACACAATCTCAGCCTTCAGTAGTTTAATTGCCACATCCTGGCTGCAATATGTTCCTCGAAAACTATCAACAAATAACAAAAAAAAATATAAGATTAACTACCCAGATAAAAAAATTAACTGAAAACTATCATATATCTGAACTTACAGATCACCGTAAGATCCTGATGCAAGTCTGCTATCAAATGTAAGGAGCTTTGGATCTATTTCCCAATCGTCAGTTCCATCTATAGGTATAGAAATAGAACTGCTTGGAAATTCTTCTACTTCAAGTTTTTCTAGTTTAGGTAATATTGGCTGAGCCACAATCCATGCAGTACTCTGCCAAACGAAAAAGAACTTGAGAGTGTAATCTAATTTTGCAAGAAGACAGTAAATGTTCCTATGTAAGCAATGGAAAGAAAAGTTAAAATGCCCTCTTTTCATGGAACGGGATATTGCGAGATTAATTCCCTGTAGTTTCCGTGTTTATACTAAAAATCTTCATGGATTTTATTTAAAATAAAAAAAACATAGTGCACTTTATGTTCTAGTATTGCAATCTCTGTAAATTCATGCATTGAGGTGTTACCTTAGCCTTGTCTATTTGCTTCTGCAAAGTGACCCTGAGGAGGTCATTTTCCTAATTTTTCAAAAACATAGAAGTGCATTAGCAACTCAACATATAATATTGAATAATTATAAGAGGTGGGTAGATCCTGCATGCTCCTGCAAAAGTTCCTAGTACCATATGCTTCCTCAAAATGTGAAATATGATGGAAACTCCGAAAAACAAACAGAATTATCACATCTACCCTCATTGGCATATTACACTAATCAAATTGTTGAAGGTACTTGTTACTGGAATTGCCCCACTTTATATCCAATATATCTTTTGAGATTATTCACGAATATTGCAAAACAAAACAAAAAAACTTTATGAAATAAGAATATGCAAAGCTCTGTACAAATTTTACTAAATTGATCCCAAGAGCAACAATCTTGTTCTAATTTTTTAAAACAATTTTTCAATCATTGTTAAGAAATGTTGGTATGAATTTAACTAACAGAGTTTTAAGGCCAAATGACATTACGGGTTTCAGTGACTGTTAATAGCTTCCTAGGGCCAACTTATGCATAAGTAATGCTGCAGGAGTGCTCATGATTTGTTACATGCAGGATTACAGAACAAATTGGACTCGAATGAAGTTACAACAGCAAAAAAACTTTCATCTAGGAACCTAATTTTAACCTTGCTCAATGTCATTTCAATCTATATAACACCAACTCCAAAATCTATCAATTCGAGTTCAAATGGTGAATCCAAACAATTCAAACCAATTTACTTTATGAGTGATGCCTTTACATGCAAACTTTTTATATTTTCGAGTTATTTTAGTATCAAAGCAAGCGGCAAAAAAATTGAAAAATGAATGTATTAAAATTAACTTAAAAACTCAAACATTTGACCGCTTGACTTGATATCAAATAAACTCAAAAACTTAAAAATTTTACATGTAAACGCACAACTAATGAAGTAGATTGGTTTGAACGGTTTGGATTCACCATTTGAAATCGATTTAATAGGTTTTGGAGTTGGTGTTATATAGACTGAAATGACATTAATATTATATTAGTCATACTCAATATTAACCTTACTCATGCAGGAGGTCTAGGTTTTACTCCTGCCTAGCCAAAATTAAAAATGAAAGAAAAACTTTGCTTTCTACAAGCACTTCATTTGGAAACTCCAGCAATTCTAACCAGATTTAAAATAAGTGAGTAGTCATACAACTATTTAATGAAAAACTAATCCTCTAAAATATTTTACATAAAAAGAATTTGCCAAATAGTGACTTACCTGATAATGCCAACCATCAACAATAAAAATAGTCAAGGAATAGCCGTCTTTAGTTGAATATGAATGTGCTTCTTGTATATTGAGGTTCAGTTCGGAAAGCAATGTAGTTAGCTTGAGAAACACAGAAGAAAAAGAGACATAAAAATTCAGTAAATAAGTTCAACAATTTAAATTGGATCGAACTTCAATAAAACAGTGTTCTAAAGTAAATTACAGAAATCATCCTGACAATAAAGCTTAGAAGTTCCAATTTTGGCCCTCAAATATACAATTGTACATTCTGCATTTTACCTCATCTCCGCTTGTGAAGGGAAACAACATTACATATAACTGAATGGACTACATGAAATTGGAAGGTTAAGGGAGACTACATGTCAGTAGGGGTGTTCATTGGGTCCAGTTTATTCGGTTTTGAACCGCCCCAATTAGTTCGGATCAAACGGTTTGTTTTTTTCGGTTTAATGGTTCGGTTCGGTTTTATTTTTAAAACCGAATTATAACTTCGGTTCGGTTCGGTTTCAAAAATTTCAGAACCGAAATAACCGAACCAACCGAACTTTTATATATTATGAATCTGATCCGGACCGCCTCAATTTATTTCTTAATACTCCAGTTCTTTAAATACTTAGGTTTATTTCTTAATACCCCGGTTTATTTCTTAATACCCCGGTTTATTTCTTAATATACTTCGGTTTATTATAAATCAATTTTTTAAATAAACAAATTAATATATTTCGGTTTGGACCGAACAACCGAAATAAAACTTTGGTTCGGTTCGGTTCGGTTGCAATGCTAATTCAGTTCGATATGGTTCTATTTTTTAAACCGAATTATAACTATGGTTTGCCTAGTTGTTGAAACCGAACCGAACCGATGAACACCCTACATGTCAGTGGCCGAATTTTTATCTAAATTATTACTTGGGAATTGGGATTCATGGGAAGTAAATCAGGACCAAAGTATGATTTTTTTTGCAATTGACGTACCAGCATGGGAAATGCATAATACTAAAAACGATGATTTGATTTCATTGGCTGGCTAGTTCTTTTTCCAAATTCAAAGGAAATAATAAAAGGAAATCACCTGACTGAGTAGCTTTGGCCTGTCTTCTGATGAAAAAATGATCTCATGCATAGGCCTGCCAAAGCATCAATGGTTCAGAATAAGTTAATTAAAGCGAAATCACACAAAATGAATATATATAGTCACTCAGAAGTACCTTTGAAGATCAACTTCAATCTTAGGACCTACCTCTGAAGTGCAATGATCATTCATTATCTGAAAATAGTTTCATTAATACATAGACGGCGGCAAGATAATAAGAGTGATGTCAAATTATGTGTCTTAGTGAACTAACTACTGTACTTATTGTGAAAGATGTACTTTTAAGAAGAGTAAAGCTACCAGGACTTTAAACTCATCAAGGTAATTTATGAGCTTAACTCAAAATCTATCATATTGACTTCAAATGACGAATCAATCTGAACTTATGAAATGTGAAGCATTTACATATCAAATTTGTGGATTTTTATTTCATTTAGTATAAAGTCAGGGTGGTAAAAGGTTTGAATTTGGTATGCAAATACATCACTCATCAAATATATTGGTTCAATCAGTTTGGACTCGTAGTTTGAAGCCAATTCAATAAAGTTTACCTTCGTGTGTTTCTTAAATTAATGAGTGGTTTTTTATAAGATATGGACATATGTAGTGGCCCTCAGAAGTGGATGGTATTTGGTTAACACTTAAGTGGAGAAAATTAGTTATAAGAAATAAAAATTAATCACCAAAGGATAGTGTTTGGTTCTCGCATACATCCAACTTCTATGTATAACTATTTGATATGAGTATTGTTAAAATTAGAAAACTAAATTATTTATTCCTTAAATATCAAGTATATTAAATTTGCACCAATTTGAAAGCCATTTAGCATTCCATCGTCATTTAGATGAGAACTATGCAGTACCTGAGCAGCACGAATCTCAAAGGCAGGTCGAAATGCAGGGTTACGCACTTGTTGAAGCAACCTCATGTGGATAAAAACATCTTCTGCTGTATTTGAGTGTATATCAAATGCATATCTACACAAAGAAAATTACAATGACAATAGGTTGGCATATATTTATTCCATCATAGTACGTCGCATGTACATCAGTACATCTATATAGAAAACCACTCTTCTATATATTTAGTGGCAAGCGGCATCTCTTTCGCACTGTGGTTGAGGGTTCATCTCAAATTCTCAATAGATCCATTTAATGAAATTTATTATTCCCAACTAATTATGGATCAAAGCATAAACCAGGAAATTTTATTAAGTTGTACATAAACTTAGCTTTTGTCACGGATAAGCCTTCCAATTTGGATAACTGAAAGTTGTACAGAAAATATGGGATAGATTGGGGCAAAAGAAATGAGTCCATATATCTATGTCAGAACGAATGCACTTAACGCCCACCTTCATGCAAACGTTTCAAATGTTATTAAAGAAAATAAAAAGGTTGGAACTTGGAACTGATGGAAATGAACAAAGATACGCAAGTTTTGAGTTAAGCCAGTAGGCGTACACAAGCTAAGTCTAATGTGAGAGGTTCACAGAAAATCCCAAGTCACGAGGAATATTCCATTTTTTTCTTTTCTTTAGATAGAAATGGAGCAAGCGCGAATCCTGCCATGAAGTGACCCGGATTTGACAAAGAAAAAGAAGAAGAAAAATCAGCGAGAGAGAGAGAGAGAGGATCAGAGGAACTATGGCGAATTTACGGGTCCGGTGTGAACTCTTGCCTTTTTTGCCTCCAGTTTTTACCACCATTTTTGTTTGTTTTCATTTTTGAACTTGAGCCCATCCCCTTTATAAACTAGTATTTGCAAACAAAAGGTACAGAAAGCTGTCAGAATACCCCCACTTGGCATTTATAAATGAATCAAGGAACATTTTAAATTTTTAATAGTCTCTTCCCTATCTACTAAAATAGTAATCTTCAGATTTCCATAAATGGTGCTGGAATAGCAGCAGGCAGCAACAATGGAACATTAATTAAGATTTAAGGACAACACCAGATATTTGCATAGATACCCTTCAAATATTGGTATTTGTAATACACGACAGTTGTAGAAGTACAAAGCAGTACAGTCCAACTGCTTTCTGGCGCATTTAACCACATTCATCTCTTTTAACTTTACAAAGCGATATATTACCCACTTGAACAAAAACTACTAAAGAGATTAAAAAAAAAAATCCAGAGTTCAGAATACTGTAGTTGGTGCACTGTGAAAAAAAAAAGGAGAAAGCAACAAGAAGAAAAGATGAGAGGGGGAGGTGGGGTTGGGAAAGAGAAGGGACCTGGAAGGAAGACGATCGAAGTGGGACCAGAGTTGGTCAGAGAACGTGGGAGAGATGGGCTCAGTGCACGGCGCACTCGTGAGCCGTTCTAACACTTCGTTGTAAACCTCTCTCGTGCTCCGACATGTCCGTACCATATTCTCTTTAGACAGAGAAGTGAAGCTGGGTGAGGGGGAGAGAGGGAGATGATCTCTTCGCTTTCTCTCTCTTTCTCTGTCGAATTGTCAATTGTCGATCGATCAGCTACAGGCCTACAGCATATATATCCACGTGAGGAGAAAGAATCCCTTTTCCTACCGCCGATATTTACTGTCTTTTACAAAATTTGGTTTATGTTTTTTTTTTTACTGCCTCAAAAGAATTACTAATTATTTTAAGCGAGCTTGAGAGTTGAGACATATATTTATTTTTAAAATGCCTGAATCTTAATACATTTTTGCCCACTAAATTCAATACAGTTACGAATAAGGTTCAATCCAACAAAATTTTAGTGTGATCAAATATCACAGCTCTTTTATATTTTCATTATTAAAGTTTGAACGGTGATTTTGTCCTCTATTTGTGATAGATGTTCATGTAAATTTTATAATTTATTTTATTTCGAACAATCAATAATTCATAATTGTCAACAAATTTTAGTGAGTCTATTTGTTGGTGCTTGATCTACTAGAAAATGAACTTAAAAATCTATGGAAAAAAAATTCAATGGATTGGATTCAACACGTGCACCTTAAATTTTAAAATATAACTCTTCTCCATGATTATATTGTATACATTTTTTTAGGAGGAGGGTTAAAATGCACTCTCTTTTTTTGTTCCTAACGTGCACCCTCTCCTCATATCTTCATTTTCAAATTTCAAATAGTTGATTCAAACCTTTCAATTTGTTCTTCATATTAAAATGTGCTTTGAGACCAAATTTTACAGTTTTTGAAACTATTTTTTCAGAATTTTTGATTAAACTAAACAATAAAAAAAAATTCAGCAAAATGATGGTTTTCAAAAATTATAAAAAATATATAAAATTTGGTCTCCAAGCACATTTTAATATGAAGAACATGTTGGAAGGGTCAAATTGACTATTTGAATTTTAAAAATGAAGATATTAAGAGAGAGAGGGTGCACATTAGGAGCACAAAAGGAAAAGTGCACGTTAGAAGCACAAAAGAGAGAGTGCATTTTAACCCTCCTCTTTTCTTAGATACAAATTGTATGTATACTTATGTATTGAATTAAACCTTCTTTTTTGATATGCAAGCAAAATTATTAAATAATTTTCAAAATTTTCTTAAATTTTCTTTGAATATCTGATAAATTCATTTTTATAAGTAAAGTATGTTCTACTTTACCGCCCATTTAAACTTGCAATTTATATAATCAAGGGAAGATGGAATATTCTTAATTGATGCTGTTGATATGCAGGAGCCAATCTGCGAGAGACGTGTCATCAATAAATAAAAGTGCGTAGAAATCGCTCATTTAAATAACTTCCTCAATAGGGAGAGGAGAGAATGGATTCGGATCCCCCAAGTACCCGAGATACATCAAGTAAATCTAGACCGTTCTTTTAACTTGACACAAATCTCAAAACAGACACCTATAATCTCTGACAGACATCGGATTGAATGTGATCCGGATGAGATTAATCTGATGCGTCCGCTTATTTATTTCACCCCTCTAATACCTGAGGGGACAGGCACTCATAGGATGGGACGGGGAGACCGGAAGATGCTAACAAAAAGGCATTCTTTTATTCGGGTTTCGAGAACTTACTGCATTTAAACTAAAATAATAGAAATACAAGGTTTCCTTTGAACAATTGTTGATAACATGCTATGATTATTATTTAAGGTTCTGTGTGGCGTACGGAACGTCAGATGTATTGTGTGGCCTTGTCTTATTAACTTTTGGTGCGTCGGATCATTACGATGGAATAGAAGTTAAATGACAGAGTTAGAAATTCAAAAATATTTTTATATTTATATAAGAGATGAGCTACGTTGAGCCATGGAGTAAAATACGTTTGTACTCCACGCCGTATTTTTATTTTGAAAGTCCAAACGACTGATCCGAAACGTTAGATGTAATCTCCATATTGAAACGTGGTTGGAGACCAAATTTTACATTTTTTTGAATTTTTTTATTATTTATTAAGCAATTTTAAAAATTGTTGTTTTGCTGTGAACGGTAAAAAACAGTAAGAATTTCTGGACCATCGGATCAGCGATTTTCAAAATTGCTTAATAAATAGTAAAAAAATTTCAAAAAATGTAAAATTTGGTCTCCAAGCACATTTCAATATGGAGATCATGTTGAGCAGTTCGGATCGGTCATTTGAATTTTCAAAATAGAAATATAGTGCCATGGAGCACTTACTCATTTTACTACATGGCTCATCGTAGCCCATCTCTTTATATAAATATATATTTAATTGTTGAATTGTTGAGAGAAAATAAAATTATGTGAATAAATCAGAACAGTTATCAAATTATTCATAAATTTTGTAAATTTTGTGAATAATATGTGAATAATTCAGAAACTATTTAATTCATTTATTTCTTAGAAAAGGTGCTTGAAATAAATAATTAATGAATTATTCATAAATCTAGTAAAGAATGACAAGCAGGGGAAGATCAGCAAGGGTCAGGGGCAACTACCTCTTCTTTTCTTGAATTTTGAATTTTTATGGAGATTTATAGGTCTGAATCAACTTTGTTCTCTTTGAAATTTTATTTCTCCTCCTCTGAAATTCTGATTTTTAATTAGGGTTAAAATTAAATTAAATTTCTTGAATTATGATTGGAAATTAAAAATTAGAAATCAAGCATTAGAAATTATATATTACCTGATTAGCTAATGAGTTTGAACTCAATTAGTTATTTAAATCTAATTCGCTATTTTCTTACCTCCTGACGAAAATAAAATAGTCTATTAATTCTACTTGTTGCATTCATTATAAATGGAAAATTCTTCCTAAAAAAGGAAAAATCTATATTTCTTGTATTATATATAGGGGTAAACAAAAAATTTGTAGCTCGTGATTCGATTGAATTCAATTCGAAACAAATCAAATTAGCTCGGTTTTAAAATGAATCAAACCTAATTCTGTTTGAAATTGATTCGAATCAAACTCGAATTGAGTTTGACTTGGTTCAAAACTCTTCTTTTTAGTTTTAAACTCTGCTTCAATTTCAAACCAGCTCGGTTTTGAAACTAATTCGAATCGCATTGAATCAAACTCAAAGTCTTCTTTTCAGTTCAAAACCCTACTTTAATTTTGAACCAATTCGGTTTAAAATTTGTTCGAACTCGAACTCAAATTAGGTTAAGTTTGATTCGGTTTGATTCGTTTGCAGGCTTGCAGCCCTATTATATATAGGAAACAAAAAAAATTATTGCTTGGGGCAGAATCGTCGAAACCTAGCACACTCGTGTGTGTGACAGGTACAAAATTTATTACATGTTTCATGTACATGTCTTGTTTTCACTAAGGTCATGTTCGGCCTCCAATTGAGAATGAGCATGAATATAAGAATTGAACTGAAAAGTATTATTTCCGTGAAAAAAAAAAATTTAGTCAGTAACACGACAGATCCTGATAGGCGATCATTGTTAATATTTTGCTCGAAACAACATTATTTAGCATGATAAACAATTTTGGAATGTACTTGGACGGGTACTGAGCAATTATATGATACGGATGAACTTGTACCTTGTAAACGGACAGGTTCAAATGCCTGAACACGTATCCTCTGCATTTACACAGAAGGGAATCTTTTGAATTAACTTAAATGAAACTAACTCGGCCGTTTGATTTTAACACATGAGTCCTTTAATATTAATGTGAATCTAATTCACACAAATTTTAAAATATATCAGATGGTCTAGATGCATTAATTCAAAAAATTATTTTTTGAGTTAATGCAGAGGATACGAATTCCAAATGCCTCGAATCGTATTTTTTGTAATCTATTCGCGTTACTTTAGATAGATATAAAATAACTGTCTTCGAATGATTTTGAATCATTCAAAAATATTTAGTTCGCATTTATTTAAAAAATTATAAATTGGAATATTTACTTGGGCTTTCAAAACTTTAGTTCTCCATCAACTATAATTTAGACCGGCCTAAATTGAAATAACCAATTTATGCCTCCTTATACTTTGTTTGGATGGAGAGTAGAGAAAGGGAGGGAATGGAAAGGAACAAAAACTTTCCGTTTGAATCGTGTTTGGCTGGTAAAATTATGTCGAAAGTGAAGGGTACAGGAGGTGAAAACTTTAACCTTGTATCATTATAATTAATAGAATCGACTTCTCTTCCAAATTGGAGTGTAATAGATGGAAAGAAATTTCGTTACAACTATTTTTTTAAAAAAGGACACAGATGCCCGACTCTATATATTACATATATAATTCCCATACAATATTTTTTCCTCAAACCTATAATAGTCACCAAATTTCTCATTAACCTCCTAAATTTTAATCAACCAAACAAAAATAAGACGAAAAAAAAAATTAAATTTAGTTTCTCTTATTAATCATCTAAATACGAAGAAGTTAAATATGTTAATCTTCTTTTCTATTTCATTCCATTCCTTTCTATTTTCTCTTATTAAACTCTTTTACCTCCCATTATTTTCTCTACTCTCCATCCAAACAGAATGTTTGTTTTAGGCCACAACCAAACATGAAAAAATAGTTAAACAAAGAACTATTCAGTTAATGCCTGAAATACAATGGGATTGCAGCTTCTACAGGGGAGACATTGTGCATGCCATAATTGAAGCACCTGGCCAAAAGCTACATTGTGCTTTGTGGAATGAAAAAATGAGGACCCTCCTATTCTCCAATCCGAATCGTTCAAAATCAATCAAATGGCTTCAATTACATTTGATTTGTTTTAATAGATTGTATTAATATAAAAGAAAAAAAGTAATTGAAACTGTTTGATCGATTTTGAACATTTCGAATTAGAGAATAGGAGGGTCCTCCTTTTCTCAAGAAAAGAAGCATATTTGCTTCCGTGCTTTGTGATCTGGAGAAAAAGATGCATGCAAATTTCCGGAGAGTTGGATTAGGGGTGTCAATGGTACCTTTTTAGCCGTTTATCCGACCCGTATCGTATTCGATAAAGCGGGTATGGGTAAGATTTTTTTCGTTAGCTTATTGGGTATGGATAAGAATTTTTTTTCGTTAAATAAATAGGTAAAGGTATGGGTAATGACTATTTCGTACCCGTTATCCTATAGGGTAATTATAAAATCCAAATATATTCTCAATTCAATTTTCAACCCATTTAAATATATATTTAATTTAATTTATAACCCACTTTAATGTATATTCATGTTTTTGAATTTTTATTTTTTATAAAAAATAATTTTGTTGGAATTGATTGCACATTTATTTTATTTTTTTATTAGAAATGTAATTATATATGTGTTAAAATGAATGAGTTTTTGATGTTTAATTTGTAAAATGTTTAATTATATATGTGTTAAAATATAATAAAACTAATTATTATCCTAGTATTATCCGTTATTCACCCGCTACCGTTTCGTTACCCGATAATATTAACGGGTAAGGGTAGGGTAGGATAAGATCAGTTTTAATGGGTATGGGTAAGATCAATTTTAATGAGTACGGATATGAAAATGTCTCCACCCGACCTGTACCGTACCCATTGACAACCCTGAGTTGGATAAAATCCACACAATACTTGCACAAACAATTAAGGATGAATTCACAAAAACTAGTTTTTGGACAGAGAAATAAGTGAAATGGCATAGCACAACATCTGAGGCTGAGCAGAAGCATAATCCGTAGTTTTAACTTCACATAATAAGTTAAATTTCCTTTTCTTATACTATGTTTATATTATATCATTTCCATTTTTTAAACTCTTTATTGTAATTTACCTAACACCAATAATAACTTTGAAAACAGAGTTAAAAATGTGAAGCGCAAATGAGATATGAGATATTTTTAATTGCAACCCTACCCGTAAATTTAATTTAACTGGAAAATGAGACCCTTTAATTTTAAAAAAAATGTATCTTTTGTAAAATGAACTTTCAATTTTACACGGTCATTGAATTTTCTTTTTTATCTGAGGATTTCGTGAACTCAGCATTCTTAGTAACTAAGATTGTCTTCCTGACTTTAGTCCGGAAATAAATTAATAAAAATATATGTTGGAAAAAAATGAGTTGATAGAAATCTTTATATTTTTTTGACGTTTTTATTCAACTTGCAAAGTATTAAGAGATTATTAACAAGATTTTCAAATATATTTAACATGGAGCTCATTTTGCTCACAGAGTCAGAAAAATAGTAAGATTTGAAATCAAGCATATATGCATCTAACATTTTAAGATTGTATTATATTGTGACTTTGGCGATTAATAAATTTTTCAGGATCACGTACTTTACAAAAAAATGCTGGATAAATTCAACTGTGAGATTAACAATTTAAATTATACCATATTTGCACCATAGAATAATTTATAATCATTTGATTCAAAATTAATGATCTTGATTACTAGAAGGAATACAACAAAACTCGAAAAATTAGAGAGAACCCTAATTGTTTCATGATGGTTTGAGTTTGTTAGAATTTGAGTTAGAATTGAAAGAGAAATAATTTCATTGATTGGTTGATCATTTATTGCTACAAAGGTTCATATAGGCTAATTAGTCATTATAATATTTTCCAACAATTTGTTTGCCATATCTGCTAATTAATATTGATTAATCTTTATCTTCAACTAGGGTTGGGTAAAAAAACTCAAAACTCGTAACTCGCTCATTTACAGCTCGTTTAACTCGGTTCATTTACAATCCGAGTTGACCAACTCGTTTAATAAATGAGCTAAGTTTGAGTTGGCCCCAACTCGCTCATTTATAACTCGAGTTACATAAAGTTACATAGTTTTGGTCACGATAAATCTCAAAATAATCAAACCCGAATCTCTAGATTGTTATTTGTGTTTTGAGATTCGTGTAAAATATATTTGAACTTGTATTGTAATACTATCACTAGTTAAACGAGTTGTGAGCCAACTCGAGTTGATAACGAGTTGAGTTTGAATTTGTGTTGTAATACTATCACTGGTTAAACGAGTTATAAACGAGTTGTGAGCCAACTCGAGTTGATAATGAGTTGAGTTCAAGTTGGCTCTGCAACTCGTTATTATCATCTCAACTCGAATTGGTTCGCTCGTTTATTAAACGAGCCGAATTCGAATTTGGGGTAACTCGCTCAAACTGCTCGGCTCATTTACAGCCCTATCTTCAACCGAGTTAATGTACGGTGTCCAAGAGATTTGTACGCCAATTTTTCCGTCATTTTTATTACAGTAAAATACTATAATATTTTTTATATTTATTGTTTATCATTTTATTACTGTTTGTTACGTAAGTTTTGGTGTTAATATTTCTGACCAAAAAAATAATTTAGTTTAGTTGCTCAATCAATATCATTGATTTGATATAAATCAATCGGTTGAAAGCATTTGTTGTCTTGTTAAGAAGTTTTATATAAATTAAATGCTTTAAATCGAACATGTTACTATCATCAATGCTCGATTTGCACAAGTATAATTAATTAAGAGCGGGGTCATAGAAAATAGAGCTGTTCCGCAACAAATGGGAACCCTCCGAGGAAGTTTTTTATGTATAGAAATTATTAAAGTTACAAGTACGAAAATAGAAATAGTACTTGATTTTTAATAAATTTAGAAAATTTGATATCAGTTTTAATGTTCCAAATTCATAAATATATATATATATTTTATTAAATGACGAAAAAAAAAATTTGTATGCCACATTTAAATTCAATAGAGGTCCTCTAGGGGTGCAAACGGATCCGATATTATTCGTTCGGATTCGTATCCGAATTTTTGTAGATACGGATATTCGGATACGAATAATTTGTGGATACAGATGCAGATATTATTTGTGCGGATACGGATACGTATAAGATTTCAATTTTTTAAAGCGGATACGGATACAGATACGGATAATATCTGTATCCGTAATTTTTAATTAAGCGGATATCTGTGTGTAATGGACCCGGTAAAAAAAATTAATTAATTAAACCTTCGACTTATCTTTTCTGCGCGAGGGTTCGACTTTCCTCTTTCATTGGGACTTGGGGCGGAGGCTCAATTTATTGTTGCAGAAACAGACAGAAATTAACTAATCTTTAGTCATGTATATAGGTTGAAATAAAGTTAATTAACTAACCTTTTTCAGATTAATAGAAAAGTCAGAATATAAATTTAAAATTTTTTTATATATCTCGTTCAAACTATCTTTTATTAATTCAATTTCTTAAATGATATATTTTTTATTCGATTATTTTGAAAATCAAATATTATTTTCAATTAGTATTTTAATTTCAGATTGTGCAGCCTCTTTTTTATTTTAGAATTATATATGTTTAGAGAGTCTTTTGTGTTGGTATATTTTAATTCAAATTATAATTATGTTGTGAATTTTAGTTAATTGGATATGGTCGGTGAATTAATAAATTTTAGTTATGACTATATATATTATGTAATGACATAATATATGTATTTTGAATTAAGAATCCGAATTATATCCGTATTTGTATTCATATCCAAAAAATATTCAATCCGTATCCGTATCAGATTAATATCCGATCCGTATCCGAAAAAAAAAATATAAATACAGATATAATTTTAGCACTATCCGATCCGTTTGCACCTCTAAGGTCCTCCTTTCTAATATTAAAAAAAAAAAAATCTTGGACCGATCCATATTTTTTTTTGAAGCCCGTAGACAACTGACACGTGGCAATCATAACTTTTTTTGGTGAAGCCCGTAGGCAACTGACACGTGGCAATCACAACTTTGTTTATGAACGAAGAACATATGCTCGAATATCCACCCTGACTCTGTCAAAATCGAATAGACCAAGATATAACGATAACATAAAATAATTAAACTCGATCAACGTGCCGAGCCCGAGTAAGATCGTCAATCAAAAATTGCACTGCTTTGCACTTGATAATTCGGGACCACTTCGATTTATAGATAAAAAAAATGTTTTAGGATCCAAATTAAGGTTTCTCTTCGTCAGATTAGGATAAATAATTAATTGTATACATTCTCTTGACCAAAATACCAGTCTCGTGTAAAGTCTGTGGCAGACGTATAATAACCAATGGGTCAACGGGTCAAACCATTGCTTTTGTAATGAAGATAGGAGTTCGACTAGTATAATTTCAGCCTATACAACATCAATTTCAAAACTTATTGAATCGACTTTAAATGGTGAATTCAAACCGATCTACTTTATTAGTTGTGAATTTACATGCAAAATTTATAATGTTTTAAATTCATTCAGCATCAAGTCAAACGGTCAAATGTGCGAGTTTTTAAATTGATTTTAATAAATTGATTTTTCAACATATTTTATCACTTGATTTGATACTAAAATAACTCAAAAATATATAAAAAAAATACATGTAAACACATCACACATAAAGTAAATCGGTTTAAATGGTTTGGATTAGTAGTTTGAAGTCTATTCAATCAATTTTGGAGTTAGTATCATATAACACCGATATCATTCTAGCCGGACACTATAAAAAGAGTTTAATAATCAGCCCTGTATGAATTTACGTTGAAATAATCGTTGTAATACACTATCAAATTTTTTTAATTGCAATTTTACAGAGTTTGAGAGCTTAATTTAGTATATTTTGGCACATCTCCATTCTTATATTAAGCACGTAGATATTCTGCTCCGCCAACGGCTATGATTAAAAGATAAAATTTCATATTGAATACTAACCTCTGATCAAATATCCTACTCTTTTTTTATTCTATGCATCATTTTTATTTTTTTTTACGTGTAGAAGTCTAAATAAATTTAGACACACACTCGCCAAATACAAATTGTATCATCTTTCTAATTGGTCTTAATTTTTCATTATTTTTTAGATGTCATTTAAGAAAATTTCAGATTGATTGGTCATGACTTCATTTCTTTTCATTTTTTTTAAAAAGAATTATTATTTGTCATATTAATTTAATATGTCATTTTAGTATGAGATTTTTATTTGAAAATATATAAAAAGGATAAAGAAAAGCAAATGTGTCATTTAATAAAATATGTTATTTGAATAATGCTATTTACACAAGATATGTTATTTGAATAATGTTATTTACACGTAGAGATATCTCTCACGTTAAGATACAGGAATTTGAATCTTCTAAAATAATTAAAATTTAATCGTCTAATTAAAATCCATATGAATATGAATATATATATTTTTTTAATTCCGATGGAACCGCCCGGATTTAAATTTAAAATTTGAGTTACTTTGGGAATCCAGACAAAGAGGAATTGGTGTCCCAAATAAATCCGAACCGTTCTTTTAACCTAACATCATGTCAAAACAGATCCATGTAATTTTCATAGACACCGAATTGAATATTGAATTTGAGAATTAATCCGATCCGTCCATCTTTTATTTTACCTCTCCAATAACTGGCCGACACGCCGACAAAGATGATAACTTAATTTTATTTTTGTTGCTGATTTCAACCTTGGTTTTTTCCGTACATGAGACAAGCAACCATGAGAAAATCATATTAATTTATAGGTCTCCAGATTACGATGTGAAATTTCTGTAGACAACCGATCTTATCTCAATTCTCATGCCTCCTTTTCAGAGTACTGCCTCTGTCAAATCTTTATTGCTTACCCTTCGCGAGCAAATTAGCTAATCGGCCTTGCGAGGTTTCAAAGGCCACACAATGAAGAGCCACAATTTGTTTTTCCTTGGAATACTTGCAATATAGCCCTCCTGAATAATTATATTATGAATACAATTATGAGCACAAATTTAAAAATAAGAATCGGTCTTTGATCTAGTAACAAAGGACAACATTTTTTGTATAGAAAGTCACGAGTTCATAACTCAAATAATTGATTCTTTGTGAACATTAAATAAAAGTTGGATGGCCTGCCTACTTCATCTTTCTATTTCAAAAAAAAATAAAAATCTAAAAATAAGAATATGCATGCAATATAATCATATGTAATCCAATACAACATAATTAACATAAAAAAAATATCAACCAATAAACAACACAGTTACTATAATATATATAAATATTTTTTTTACGAAAAATAGATATAAAAATTATTTCGACAATGCATAAGCATAATTTATTTTTGAAATTATGTTGATCCAATGTATAATTTAGAGCTCTTCCAAAAAATATTGGGAGACATTAATTTTATTATATTATGTAGCATGGTCAATTTTTTTAGTTAGTTATATATTAGTAAGAGTTTATCGAAAAAATTAATTTTAAATGATTTAGTAAGAGTTTATCTAAACACAAACAATTCAAACATAATTAGTAAGACAACTAACAAAACAATAAATTCAAACAACAACTTAGAAGTCATTTAGAGGAGCATAAGATTTACTGTGATGAATTTTGTGTAACTCAAGGTGTTTATAAGCAAGTTTGGGCATGCTCAAACTCAGCTCATTTATTAAACAAGTCAGTTATCTCTAGCTGGAACTGACTCAAGTTGTAAATGATCGAGTTATGAGTTTAAACGATTTTGTACAGTTCTAGGTTAAATTAAATTCAGTCCGTATTTAATCAAATAAAGTTTGAAAATTGCCATTTTTCTTGATTCAATAAGTCGCGTTGTACGGATCGGATTAGATAAATTGTACTAGATTTACTTAAAAATACGAATTTGACTTATCTTGCTCTTATACTTTTTTTCTTAAAAGTACGACATTGGAGTAGGCGAGTTCGCTTCTCTGGAGGTAGAAAACGATCTCCATTATTGTAATAGCAAGATATTTTCTTAAAAAATAAAAAAAGATTATCCTGAAAATATCTAAAATTTTAAAGTTGGAAATTGATGTATTAGTATCAAAATTATTACTACCGCTGTGATTTTTAATTACTCAATTTTTTTATTATTATTATTCAACACTCGGAACATTTCATCTCTTTACTTCCATTACAGTCTTTGACAAGGAGATCAAATTCTTTGCCTCTCGGGGGCAAGGATTTCCTGTCCCCAGAGTCACTGTTAGTGGACCCCAAATTTAAAAATAAACAGTGACCGGCCTCCTTTAAAAGTGACCGGTTCCAGTTACAGAAATAGAGATGGCAGGATTTTCTTGCACCCGGGAGCAGGGGATCTGCTCTCTTTGAGGAGATCTTACAAATCTATTGCATTGCTCCGGTAATTTTTTAAAATTGCCAAAGCTTGCTCTTCAATGATTTTAACGATTTTTCTCACTAATTCTTACCTCCAAATCAAAATATTGAGAAGTGATCTTTTAATGTGTTCTCTTCGTCTCACTTTTTTTTTGTACGTTCCATTGTGAAACTCATTCTAAGTCAAACTTTAATTTAAATGTGAATTGTTCCAGTATAATGTAGCTCGAATATGAGGTAGAGTTGTAATTGTAAGGGTAAAAAATTAGAACTTTAATCTAAACAAGCTTTAAACAAGCATAATAAACTGAACACTAATCAATTAACCGCATCAAACGAAATAGTTGTAATTGTAAGGGTAAAAAATTAGAACGCGCGATTCTCACTTTTTATTGGGGTCAATATTATTAAATAAACTACGTATAAAAAATATATATATGAACTCATACTTGTATGATCAAATTAAAAAAAGAGAGGAGCATTTGACGTCGTTCTCCACTACTATATCCGGCTGAATTTATTTTAATATGATAATTTGAACTATATATTATATCACAATATATTGTAACGAATCTTAATATCTTAATGTTAGAAATATGTTCTACAGGCTGTAATATTTTGAGCTATTATTAATTGTTAATTAATAAAATTATAACATGGATCAAGTCTTATTGGGTTGCATATGACTGTAGACTTGAAATCTCTAATCTAATTTAATATGATCATCTGGATAAGGTCTTTTGAATAGGCTCGATCAATAGATGCGATCAACAGGTGTGTTGAATTATAAATACACATACATGTGCTATTTTTGGAGATCTCTCTCTCTCAACTGATCATTTTTCAGACAGAAGTGAAAAAGACATAAAATTGAAAATAGAGTATATTTTCGGTTAAGAAACCAAAAAGAGAAATAGAGACAGAAAATAGAAGAACAACATTTTCTGTTTTATTAGATGATACTGAAAATCTGATCTGTCTGAATTTGTACTTAATCAGAAACCTAGAGAAAAAAGCAGAAAGAGAAGGGGACTGTAAGTTGACGCTAGCACTTCAACTTGTAGTTGTTTGTCAACTTGTTCATGTGGATATTGATAGAGACGTGACTGCGGTTGCTGTTGTGTGAATCCAACACGAGTTGTACATAAGAAGTGAAGAAGGTTACTGCTAGGGTTTGAAGTTTCCGCTGCGCGTCTAGTGATAAACTCTATATTAATTTTGAAATTAATTTTATACATGAATTCTGATATTCAAATAGTGAACAAACTGATGAACTGAATCGAATTGTTATACTTTAACTTGTCCGAAATCCCAACACTTAACACATAAACATGAATCTCACATTAAAAAACAACCCTCGCTAATTTTGGCTGCAACTGCTCTGCCAAATGACCACTAATACAAGTTGCGTGTACGACAATAATTTAACCCTTTCACTAATCAAATTTACATAAGTTTTGTTTGAATCTATAAACCAAATTTAAAATAATCACTGATTGCATAATTGTCGGTTAGAATCATTGTAACAAGATTCGCGAATAATTCACGAATTATTTAGATTCGAGCCGTTGGTGAATCAATCCGCGTATTATTCAGTATACTCGAATTATTTACAAATTTTACGAATTATATCTGAATTATACCTTAATTATTCCCTGGATCAAAAAATTCCTAGTATAATTCCGATTTGGACTAATATATAATTTTGAATTATTCTCGAATTATATTTGAATTATTCCGAATCACAAACTTTTGATCTCGCCAAACCTTTCCACAATCATTAAGTTGTCACTATAATCAGAATTACCACAAAAAAATGTAATTAAAATGATTGTATATATTTCATCAGTTTTATATACATTCTATACCAGTGTTGTAAAAAGGCTGTTTAGGCCAATAAATAAGTTATTTAGTCATTGGCAACGACTTTACTATCTTTCTATTAATCGGACAATTATTTTCAACTAATTATCTGACAATACTCTATCCGTCCAACTAATACGTACTGTTATTTACAAACACTTGTCTATACTGGTTTTGTAGTTGATTAGTTTAAATGCAACGAGGAAGTGATCAAATATTATATTAGTACAATGCTATACATCTAAGCCTACAAGTTAGATGTGACCACTAACAGTGACCATAGAAATAAAGATCATATCCTAACTTGTGAAGTACGCATGACCGACTATAGAGACAAAGCAAATAAAATACATGAGAAAAGCTGTACAAATATGGGAAATTAGAAACATGGCTTAGAATTTAGTATTTAATCTTTGGTACGGACTACGGACTAAGGAGTAAGGACTAATGTAAGTTCAATTAAATAGAAGTATATATAGAATGAATGAATGATACCGAAGGAATCGGATGATGCTTTAGATATTTGGAAATGTAAAGACGTAATGATCCACATAATATAATGGACTGGTAAATGATTATAAAGGAGAGCAGAATAATAACTGTAGCAATCAGATATAGTGACGATAGTTGTACTTCCCCAACTTTTTTTTAATCACATTATTGCGTAAACGCAGTAATGGAATTATAACAATACTATTATCCACGAGGAAAATAATATATGCTCAAGTCAAAAGTTCGTACGCCGACAAACGAAAAATATATATTGAAATCAAAGTTTGGCAGCTTGAGAGAAACTTATTGTCCATTTTTCTAAAAGAAATAGAAGAGACTCAAAAGAGTGGAATCAAAGGATGACATGATTTCTACGATTCTAATCTCAACTGTTTACATGTTTCGAGATTCATACACAAAAACTATAGAGTGAGTCTATGGTACTATGCATATCACGGGTTGTTATCGTGCTACGGTTCTATATTTGAGTTTTCAAATTTTAACAGTTGATCCGAACCGTTTATCTTGTTCTCCATATTAATATGTGTTTGGAGATCAAATTTTATATTTTTTGAAATTTTTTTACTACTTTTTTAGATATTTAGAAAACCACTTGATCTGAAAATTTTGGACCATCCAAAAACAGTAATTTTCAATAAATCTTAAAAAATAGCTAAAAAAAAATTCAAAAAAATGTAAAATTTGGTCTCCAAACACATATTAATATGGAGAACAAGATGAACGGTTCGGATCGACCGTTAGGATTTGAAAACTCGAATATCGAGCCGTAGCACGGTAACAAATCGTAATATGCATAGTAACATTGACTCACTCAAAACTATATATATATATTTTTTGACATTCCTGCATTCCACTAAATAAAAGGTTGAGATTAGAATTGCAGAAACCTGCAATCCTTTGAATGGCTGCAGATTTATTTCTTATTTCCCTTCTAATTCAGGCTGAATTTATCGACCAATTGAATCATAGAAAGGCTTGATCAGACTCATTGGAAAAAAATCAGTGACTTAATTTAGGCCTTTGAATGTTACTTTCAGGCCTGTTCTGTCAATTGAGTGAATTGACAGTGTGGAATGTGGACATAAACTTAATGCGGCCCAATAATATGATGCCACTTCCTAACAACAAATTAAGAGCTCAGTCTATCGGGCAGCAAGTTTGAACCCCAAAAGTATAGGAATCAGGAGCGCCTGATGGATATGAGATAAAATTCGATTCGATATCGATATATGATCGTAAGTTACGGTTCGAATCACTCACAGTTATTAAGTTTAATTTTATGTTTAAATTAGGAACTCACAAAGTTCATTTTACAAGAATCCGAAACTGCTGCTATTTCCTCCCCTGATAATTTGTAGTTTGTGAGAGAATTACAGATAAAAACTGAATTTAAGAATCAACATAAACTTGGAATGTTGTAATCAGTGTTGCAAAAAATGTCTGTTTGGGCTAATTAATTGACCGATTAGTTATTGGCGGTAACTAAATTATCACGGATTTTTTATTTATTCGACTGATTATTTTTGATTAGGGAGCATCTAGCTATCCCCCCGTAACAATCCCCCATTTATCCCCCAGATATTAACTACTTAAATAACTACTAACTACCTAGGAGGACCACTTACTATTTGAGGACCACCTAATATTTGAAAGATTTTACAACTGGCATGCGCAAGTATTCATCTATAATGCATAAAGTATTCATTTGTAACATATCAAGTATTCATATCTAAGATATCAAGCATTTAAAAAAAAAAAAAAATAGACACGTTTTTAAAGGGTTTTTTTTTTCTCCGTTCAATCTAATCAATATTTCTGACAATCGGTGAAGAATTTTGCAAATCTAAAACCACAAATGTTTTGTACATAATTTTATCTTTCAAATGAGATCCATGATGATATACTTTCGAGTTGTCCGTTTCACAAGTATTCATCATCATCGAGAAAGTATTCATTCTCATCGTGCAAATGCAAATATAAAAACTGGACACATCACTCATCCATCTTTTACACACATTTATAGAGGTGGATTTTTTTTCTCCGTTCAATCAATATTTTTGACGATCTATGAGAAATTTTGCAAATCTAAAATCATGAACATTTTCTACACAATTTTATCTTTCAAATGAGATCCATGATGACATACTTTCGAGTTTTCCGTTGCACAAGTATTAATATCTTATCACGCAAGTATTCATTCATTCACGTTGAAGTATTTATATCTAAGACATCAAGTATTCATTCATATGCCTCTATTTTTTATTTTATTTTTACTACTTCAATAACTACTTAGAGAGACCACTTACTATTTGGGGATCACCTAATATTTGAAAGAATTTACAACTGGCACGCGCAAGTATTCACATATAATGCATAAAGTATTCATTTATAACACATCAAGTATTCATACCTAATATATCAAGTATTTAAAAAAAAAATTTGATACATTTTTAGAGGTTGGCTTTTTTTCTCCGTTCAATACAACCAATATTTCTGACGATCTGTAAGAAATTTTGCAAATCTAAAACCATGAATGTTTTCTATACAATTTTATCTTTCAAATGAGATTCATAATGACATACTTTTGAGTTGTCCATTGCACAAGTATTCATCCCTTATTGAGAAAGCATTCATCATTTGTCATGCAAGTGCAAATATAAAAACTGGACACATTACTCATCCATCTTTTATACATTTTTAGAGGTGGATTTTTTTTCTTTGTTTAATCTAACAAATATTTCTGACAATCTATAAGGAATTTTGCAAACATAAAACCACAAACGTTTTCTGCACAATTTTATCTTTCAAATGAGATCCATGATTACATACTTTTGAGTTGTCTGTTGCACAAGTATTCATCTCTCGTCACCCAAATATTCATCCATAAGATATCAAGTATTCATTCATATACATCTATTTTTTTTCAAAATTTGTTTTTATGTCATTTCTTTGTAATAAAAAATAGTTGCCACATGTTTCACTATCAAAACAAAAATAACCTATCAAATTTTACAGATCATTGAATTGAAATGTTACAAAAAAAACATAGGAACAATGTTTAAAAGAAATAAAACATACTTCATTGAAGTATTAATTCATATGAGTTGAAGTATTCATAAATAAGATATCAAGTATTCATCCATATAGGTTGAAGTATTCATAACTAAGATATTAAGTATTCATCCATACATGTTCAAGTATTTATTCCTAAGACATCAAGTATTCATTCATACACCTCTATTTTTTTTTCAAAATTTGTTTTTTCTGTCATTTCTTAGTACTGAGTACGCACTACCCTAATTCATGAACCCAACTCCCAATCATAATAATTAAAGTTTTGATAACTACATCTCTAAGTATTGATATATATATGCAAAATAAATGTTATTATGTAAGAAACTAATTCTTCCTGATATAATTATTTCACATTGCATCAGTTTTGCAAGTGTTCATGTGTTCGGACATATATTTATAAACAAAAATATACATACATATAATATGTAAAGTATTCACACCATCTAAATAATCACGAAAACACTATACATTATTCAAATTATTCAAATTAACAACCAAAAATATTAATAACAAATAATTGTTAATTCGGTATCATTGATA
Organism: Carex pumila; assembly: GCA_033356055.1. Taxonomy (NCBI): domain Eukaryota; kingdom Viridiplantae; phylum Streptophyta; class Magnoliopsida; order Poales; family Cyperaceae; genus Carex; species Carex pumila. The sequence goes on along the minus strand of JARJHM010000287.1, from coordinate 182,461 downwards.
CAATAGAGGCTAGTACAATCACAAAATAACAAATAACCAAAAACAAAATTAACACATGCCTTCAAATTCTAGAACAAATCATATAAAACAAACCAACATTAAAATCTTCATACAAACGATTCTAGTCTAAACTGTGGTGGCACAAAAGATCCCTGTTGATTTTCTTCTCCTTCGAGTTCAGAGGTCTGAATCTTACACAATCTGTTACATTTGACATTTTCACTTTTCGATTTCTTTGCAATTTAAATATCTGATAGTGAAAAACTGAAGCAATTACTAACAAGCGCCCAAAGAGAGAATAAGGATAATAGTAACTTTACAAGTAAACTGGTTTATACGTGAGTTTAAACTAGTACCAAATTGTAATTACCAGATTTTGTGAAGTAACTTTAGAAGGTGAAATTAGGATAGTACTTTGTTTGCCTTTTAAGATCAGAAAATAATCTATCAAATTTTATAGATCATGTAATTGAAATATTACAAAAAAAATAATATTTAGAAGAAACAAAACATACTTCATTGAAGTATTCATACAGATACATTGAAGTGTTCATACGTAAGATATCAAGTAATCATACATATATGTTGAAATATTCATACATAAGATATCAAGTAATCATTCATATACATTCAAATATTCATACTTAAGACATCAAGTATTCATTCATACACCTCTAACTCATTAACATTCACATCCAAAAATATAAGAAAAAAACTAACAAAAAATTGAAGTACTAGAAACATATTCAAAAACAAAAATAGTTAACGTTCACCTCTACCACTTTGGTGATAAATAGTAGGCACAAATACTACTTAATGATCTTTATGTGAAGGGTATCACTTTGGTAATTTTCTTTTTCTAGTTTTGTTTATTTATCTAAAACTTTAAGCATTAATTGAACAGTTAACCAAATGAAACTAGTACTGTTCATGTCATGCATACAACTATGTTAGCAAATCTATGCTGGTAAATTGCCTCTGATATAGTGAATAACACACCAATAAAACTATGTTAGCATGACATGCATACAACTATGTTAGCTAACCTATGCTGGTAAACCAACAATAGGAATGCAGCAAGAAAATCAAGCTAGTACATATAAGGGTAAAACTATTTTTTATTTTCAAATTGGAGAGAGAAATTAAAAAGATAACAAATTATGGACATACGGATGAAATATTTAGTAATTAGATCTTGTTCACACAAAGCATATGTACAAGTTGATGGAGAAGCATTTCATCAAACACCTCATGGACCACCTCAGGGGAAATAAAAGAGAAGCAAGGCTATGGCCTTCTCTTTCTCTTATTAATCAATTATTCACTAAAATTCTATAATGACAAGTTAATGAGGCCATTAATTAACTTTCAGAGTTTTGATTTACTCACATAGGTCTTCAGTACGAAGATCGAGAGAGGCAATTGCATTATCTTCAGTTGAAACCACCACGCTCCTCCTTCCCATCTTCTGTGAGTGAAACATTGCATACTTCACCTTCCCTATGTACGAAAATTGCAACGGCAATTCCGAGAGAATTAAGCTCGAATGGGCTAGGTGGTGCTCTAGTTCGCCGTTGCTGGTGGAGGAGATGGGGATGAGCTCGATAGGCTTTCGCCAGAGAGCAGCAGAGCAAAGGGAGGAAAACAAGGCGCACCATCACCTCAAATAACGAAATAGCCCGGATTCGGAGAAAAACACAGATCTGATTTGATGTGATCCGAGAGAGAGAGGGGGAGTGCGTCTGATCGAAGAGCACAATAGAGAAGAGTCTGTTGTTCGGTTTTTGTTCGATCTGGAAAGAGTGCTACGCGGAGAGATGCGGTAATATGAGCAGAGTTGCGGTGATTTGGGCGGAGAAGAAGAACAAGAGAGAGAGAGAGGGGCTGCTGGAGGAAAAGAAATGGAGAGAGGCGGAGAATTGAAATATTAATTTATAAAGTCGTTAGACTTTGATAGTTAAGAAGTTCGTTAGTGCGAAACTAGTTCGGGGGATAAACGGGAGATGGGAGGACGGGGGAAATTATAATTACCCTTTTGATTATTCTCAATTAATTGCTTAGCAATATTCTGTTAGTCTAATAACCACATATAGTTATTTATAACACTGCTTGCAATTATTTCTGTTGTGCGCTCGTTAGCAGGTTAATTTAATTTTCTTATGCATTGAAAAGGTTATAATGGCTATTATTTATAAAGCAGACCACACCAGTTTTAGTTTTGACAAATTTAACAATCTTATTTAGAGAAGATCTATATTATTAACGCATTATGTCTATAAATAAAAAAATTAATGTATGTTTCATCTAACTTAAGTTTCGATAGTTTATAATTAACTGTTAACAATAATAAAATTTGGATAAATTTTAGTTGTTATGCTATGAATATCTTCAATAACATAATTGTAAGTACTTTTCAGTTTTTTAAGAAACTCTAATAAATTAGCATGAGAGTCACCTTCGCTACCGACAACCACTCGGTGATTTTAGGGTTTAGATTTGTTATTCCGTTACCGTTGAGGGTTTCAAAGTCGTCTTCGTGTGCACCATGAGGGTTTCAAAGTCGTCTTCATCTTTGGTGATTTCAGGCGCTGTTGAATTTTCTTGAAAAACTGTGCAAAGGGTCTATGAGCCGCCATACCCAAAAATTTTGGTAAGTTGCTCAATTCTGTTTTCTATCCGGTTTGATTCAGTGTCTCCTCAGTTGAAGTAGTAACTGTCCTAGTTCAGTACCTCTCAAGTATACATTCTTCAAGGCGGTGTAGTCACACTCGCTCGATTGTTATATTTGAATATTAAGAGAAGAGAATGAACGGATCAATTGACTTATTAATATGACACTAATTGAACATTTCACAACCACTGATTTTATTTTAGGGTTTAGATTTGTTGTTCCATTACTGTTGAGGGTTTCAAGGTCCTCTTCGTGTGGACCATGAGGGAACAGTTCAGGCGCCGTTGAATTTTCTTGGAAAACCGTGCAAAGGGTTTATGAGCCGCCATACCCAAAAGTTTTGGTAAGTTGCTCAATTCTGTTCTCTGAGTTGCGTTTGGACTAAATCAGAGATGATGACCTCTCCTGTGCGCGATTTTTGGATGTGCCGAGAGTCAGTTTCTCATTTCTTCAAAGCTTGATTAAAATATTGATTTTGAAGAACGAGAAATTAACTCACGGCTCATCCAAAAATTACGCACAAGAGAGTCAACTCATCAAAAATTTTGAGATATTACGGGCTTACGAAAATAAATCTGCTGTAATTCTAATCTGAACCGTTAGTCTTTCTTGAGATCTGTGCATGAATTTTTTTGAGATCTGTGCATAAAATATTTGAATGGTTGATATTGGAATTTTAAGGCCTGTAATCCCTTCCGGAATTACAGCAGATTCAGACTTTGGGTTTTCGGTTCACAGACCCTTTGTGCGGTCTTCCAAGAAACTTGACGGCTGAAGTGTTTCAAATTATGTAAGGTTTCATTTATTTTTATTTTTTCAATATAATAGAAAGTACATTTGTTAAGATCTATATTTTGTACTATATTTGTCAATGATATGGAGATAATTGATATTAAGATGGATGATGAGGATAAAATTATGGCTCTATTATATTTGTTGATTAAGTTTTATCAAGAGTTTAAAAAAATCATGCTTTACAGCAAGGAACCAATCATTTTTATAGTGACTTGTTAAGAGTTAAAAATGACCATCAAGATGTTGATTTGATTATCGAGAATAGGAGATCAAAGGAGAAGAATTTGACTTCATCATCAACCTATTCAAGCTCTCACTACAAAAATCTAAAATTACAATTATTACATGAATAAATTATACATCAAACTCAACTATTTTAAGCTCAAGGATAAACAGAAGACAGACGAAAATGATACTTTTTTAGGCGATACTAATTTAGTTGAAATTCAAATTGATGATGTGCTTTAGGGGTTTATTTTGAGATTTTATTTCAGAATGAGATTTCAAATCAAGAAAATGATTGTTATGTATGTCTCTCATTTAATCATATATTTACATCAAAGTTAGATTAAGAAAAATATAAAAAACAATAAGTTATGTTTGACAGACTATTTTAAAGAGGAGGATTTTAATATATTATTATATAGAGTATTTTAGGAAGAATCCATTTATAAAATTCTCTTTTCAAAAATTTATATCATTATAAGTCAGTCAGTTATACAACGACCCTTTCCCTTGATATAAATTATCTTAAGAAAATTTTTAAGTAAAAAAAAAAAGTTTTGGTAATGTGATGTCATCATCTCACTTTTTTTTTTTTTTTTATTATGCACTTGTAATAGTAATAGTTACTGAACTATAATATACAAAACCCATTGGTAGACATATTCCCCTCTAAATTAAAAGAGAAACAAAATGTTAGAAATAATTTTAGTTTGACAAACAAATATATGCTTGACATGCATAATTTTTTAAGCTCTCCGAAGAATAAAATAGTCCGATATCTACAAGTCGACATGCAACAGAGAAACTATATTTACAATTTTGCAAAAACAAAAAAAAACAGGAATATTCAAAACAAAATGAAAAATGTGCCTCTCTCCCAAAAGAAAAAAAAAAGAGAAAAAACTAGATTAATGCGTTCTAGTAACGACACGAAGCGCATGAGGTGGAGGCGGCAGCGGTGGTGGCAAAGCGGTTGTAAAAGGGAGGCAACGGAGGATCCACACGCGCATCCGCCGCGGAACAGGCAACGCGTTCGTCAACACCAGCTGTTCGAGCACCTTGGCCACCGCCTCAGTGTACTCTGCCAGTATCTCAGCCATTACTCCGACCATAATCATCTCTTCCTCTTGTCTATCTGATCTTGTTGGTTAATTGGTTTTTCCCTGTGTTTGTCAAGTGTAAATCTTGGGTGGATTTTTAAGGTGGTGTTGGGTTCTAACTTCTATTACAAAAAGAGGTTTAAGTAGAGAGGAGAAAAGTGCCTTGGACTTGGTTGAGTTCCTGTTTAGCAAAGCTGGAGATGTTCCGGTCTTATCTCCATTTTGGAAAGGCCAGGAGAGTGGTGTACTTTTGTTGGTAAATATATTGACAGTATAGTTTTGACTTAATGCAGCGAATGAATCATAGTGCAGCGCTGTTTTATTTTTGTTGTGTGTGTGCTGTATGAAGCAAAATCAACACTGTTAATATTGTTAATTGTCGTGCGTTCTTTTTAAGCTATTTTGGGCAAATGCTATGCCACTTTGAAAAGATATGCATGTATCTTTCTTAATGTGCTCATGATATTAGTTAGAAGTTATCTTTATATAGTAAAATGGGCTTTTTGACTTTTTTTCATGAAGTTTCCGGTAAAAGGTTCTTCATAAAATATAAGTGAAATGAAAGGTTCTTCATGAAATATAAGTGAAACTTAAGTAAAATTTTATTCATATGCGTATATAGTTGGATACTAATTATTCTAGTCCAATTATTTTTCAGTTAAACAAATATAAGTGAAATATTGGGACAATATATATCAAAGAGTTTGTCCAGTATAAAGTGTCATTTCAGTTTATATAACATCAATTCTAAAATTTATTAAATCGACTTTAAACGACTAATCTAAATCGTTCAAACCGATTTACATTATGAGTGATATGTTTACATATAATTTTTTTATATTTTCAAGTTATTTTAATATCAAATCAAGCGGTAAAAATATTAAAAAATTAATGTATTAAAATTAACTTAATAGGTTTTTTAAAAAAGTTAGTCAATCATGTGAAATAATTGGCTAATTATTGCAGATTCTAAAGGGAAAATGGATCCTTTCCATAGTGGAACAAATGGAGAGGATTTAAAAGTTTGGATTATTTGGTCCGTGGTTTTGTTTCTACGGGAATGGTTTTGTACTCTGGTTTCAGTCGTTTTCTTGTTTAAAATTTGGGTTCTCTGTCAGAAGCTTGTCTTACGGGTTTCTTTGGTTCGGTGTGCGCCGATTTTCATCTTCCGATTTTTTAAACAATTTTCATACGAGTACATCAGAAATCATGAATGCGTATCCTCTGCATTAACTCAAAAAAGAAATCTTTTGAGTTATAATGAATCTCAAATTCTCAATTATCTAATTTTAAACGGAGCTCATTCAGTTTCTGCTTATGATATAGAGAATATTTAATATTAGTACAGATTTAGTTTGTATGAATTTTAAAACAGATTGGATGGTCAGGATTCGTTAACTAAAAAGATTCTCTTTTGAGTTAATGCAGAGGTTACGAATTCAGAAATCATCCACATATAATATACGGCCATTTTTATTAATATCCCAAAATAAATAGATAATTTTAAAAATAACCTCGTTTTTTTTTTTTATTAATGCCCTAACCGCTTGGAAGCGGAGCGGGCCAATATCAACACCAAACCGCCCATCTAGTGGGCGGTCCACTTTTTTTTTTTTTTTTTTTTTTTTAAAAAACAGAAATTTTTTATTTTTTTTATTGAAATATTAGAAATGTTGAATATATTTCTTTAGAAATAGATGTAATAAAATATAATTTGATTTATTAGAAAGACTACAACAAATAACCCGGATCAATATTTTTCAGGCCGGATTTTTCGCGGCTGTAAGAAAAATTAATATATCTCTTTATGTGTTATTGGACAAAAATAAAAATGCTTAGATTCTGAGTTATTGATCCCGGTTCAAAAGTCAGTTCTATGTAATCTAGAAAATATTGTGATCCTTCTAGGAAATTTAATTTATAAAAAGGTGTATCTATTTTGAGAATTCTTTTTTAATAACAAATATTAAATAACTTAATTTTTTTTCAAAAATAAATGCAACTTTTCATAAATTAAATGTTCTAGAAAAATTACAATATTTTCTAGATTACATAGAAGTAACTTTTGAACCGGGATCAATAAGTCAGAATCTAAGCATTTTTATTTTTTTCCAATAACACATAAAGAAATATATTAATTTTTTTTACAGCCGCGAAAAATCCGGCCTGAAAAATATTGATCCGGGTTATCTGTTGCAGTCTTTCTAATAAATCAAATTATATTGTATTCCATCTATTTTTAAAGAAATATATTTAACATTTCTAATATTTCAATACAAAAAATTAAAAAAATTAAAAAATTAATATTTTTTTAAAAATAAAAAAAATAAAAATAAAAAATAAAAAATAAGACAACCGCCCCTGTCAGGGGCGGGTTGTGTGTTTTTTTTTTATTTTTAAAAATATTAATTTTTTAATTTTTTTAATTTTTTGTATTGAAATATTAGAAATGTTAAATATATTTCTTTAAAAATAGATGAAATACAATATAATTTGATTTATTAGAAAGACTGCAACAAATAACCCGGATCAATATTTTTCAGGCCGGATTTTTCGCGGCTGTAAAAAAAATTAATATATTTCTTTATATGTTATTGGAAAAAAATAAAAATGCTTAGATTCTGAGTTATTGATCCCGGTTCAAAAGTCACTTCTATGTAATCTAGAAAATATTGTAATTTTTCTAGAACATTTAATTTATGAAAAGTTGCATTTATTTTTGAAAAAAAATTAAGTTATTTAATATTTGTTATTAAAAAAGAATTCTCAAAATAGATACACCTTTTTATAAATTAAATTTCCTAGAAGGATCACAATATTTTCTAGATTACATAGAAGTGACTTTTGAACCGGGATCAATAACTCAGAATCTAAGCATTTTTATTTTTGTCCAATAACACATAAAGAGATATATTAATTTTTCTTACAGCCGCGAAAAATCCGGCCTGAAAAATATTGATCCGGGTTATTTGTTGTAGTCTTTCTAATAAATCAAATTATATTTTATTACATCTATTTCTAAAGAAATATATTCAACATTTCTAATATTTCAATAAAAAAAATAAAAAATTTCTGTTTTTTAAAAAAAAAAAAAAAAAAAAAAGTGGACCGCCCACTAGATGGGCGGTTTGGTGTTGATATTGGCCCGCTCCGCTTCCAAGCGGTTAGGGCATTAATAAAAAAAAAAAACGAGGTTATTTTTAAAATTATCTATTTATTTTGGGATATTAATAAAAATGGCCGTATAATATATGTATCTAAAATCTTCATTTCGGTGCAACATTAAGAGTGAAGCTACTTGCTATGCATAGCTTATATTAATATGTATTATAGAATAATATTTTTATTTTCAAAATTTAAAGAATCTTTTTAAATCATTCAAAATGATGTCCTATAAAAATATACTTTTTGATTAAATTTTATATTTTGTTTAGATAAGTAGAAAATTACTACTTTTAATTTAGAATCTCTATATCAAGTGATTTTCTATCTATCTAAAAAACCAGTTAAAAAAATTGTAAACGTATATAATTTACTTGAGGAGAGTTATAATACCTCATACTTTTTTATATCTCATCTTACATCATATTTTATATCTTTGAGTTCAAAATTCAAATTATCGATCCAAACTGCTCACATGATATTCGTACTAAAATATAATTGGTAATGAAATTTTATATTTTTTGAAAAAAAATACTATTTTTTAGATAGGTAGAAAATCATTGTTTTTGAACGGTCCATAAATATTGATTTTGTACCTATATTAAAAGATCGTTAAATTTTTTTCAAAAGTTATAAAATTTCATCCCCAAGCATATTTAATATGTATATCATGTTGAGTAGTTCGAATCGATAATTTGAACTTTGAAAACAAAGATATAAAATATGCAATATGATGAGATGAAAGACGCGAGGTATTGAAAGTTTGGAATCCATCTCAATTTACTTGGCAAGTAACTTTTTATATAAAATCCGTCTTAAACAATTTAAATCTACTGTTTTAACTTTTATAACACAAATAAAATATTTATAACACAAATATTAATCTATAGTACGAATTAATTTGCGGTATGCATAGTACCATGGCCTCACTCCAATATTAATACTATTTAATAATAAATATTATATTATGTGATATCACCAGAACTCATAACGGGTATGGAAAATCAAGAAAAATTCAAAGATGAGTCATATACTCATATTGGACACAAGCGACAGTTTCCAAAATGTAATCCAAATTAATTGTAGCAAAATATAATTGATACGCAATTCTATAAATAAAAATTGAAAGAAGAATAATTCAAAATTACAAAAAGAAGACAGTTTAGAAGTGGCATAATTACATAAATCAATGATGAAACGGTTGTGCCAAGTAAAGGAAAACATGACAGTAAGTGTGATTATATAAAACAATTATGTCCAGAGATTCTGATTTATTCCTGCACATGATCATATTGCTTTGTAATCGACAAAACCAATCAGTGCATAAATAAGTTGTACAAAAGCACATCCAATAATAATGAACAATTGGGGCTTTCAACTTATATAATAATTAATATAGTCAATGACGGACATGAGAAATTTTACTTTAGATTTAGCTAATAAATATTGATGGATAAGTAGTTCCAAGTATAAAGTTATTGCCAAAATTAATATTTTATCATGTATAGTTTTTATTTTTATTTTTTTATCAATATCATCCTGAGTTCCCGGGGAATAAAATTAATTAGTACAATATGGGTTCCGCATGATGGTAGAGTTTATAATTTTGTATTTCAAGGATTTTTGTAATCTTATGGGCAATTTAAAGATTGAAATGTGAATCTAAACCTTGGTCTTATCCGTTCACAGAACAGGTCGAAGTCTGGCAACCTCCACCCATAGAATGATAGAACCCACGTCATAATTTCGGACCCAAAACCATTAGCTTGGTACTGGAGTTGTCCGGTACAAAATGGGAACAAAAGGAGAAATTTGGTACTGGAGTTGTCCGGTACATAGTTAGTCCTTTTGAAGCTGGTACTGCAGTGCTGTCCGGTCGTGTGTGTTTATTTGATCTAATTCCAGCGGAACAAATCTTATCAATTCCGAATCATTTCAAATATTTCTTTCTGCTGGACATGGCATGGCACCTCACAAGGAGGTGTAGTCTAAGAAAGAGGATTTAATAAGAAGAGTAGAACTTAGGGTGTTCTTAAGTTCATCAGATTTTTTGGTGAACTCAAGTCTAAACTCGTTAAATCAGCTTTAAATGATGAATCCGAATCGTTGAAACCCGCCTATCTTATGAGTGATGTATCTACATATGAAAATTTTAAACATTCGAATTAATTTAGTATAAAGTCAAGTGGTCAAAAAACGTTTAAAAAATGAATGCATTAAAGTTAATTTATTAACATTTTAATTTTGACCGATTGACTTTATACTAAATTAATTTGAATATTTAACATTTTCACATGTAGATACATCACTTGTAAGTTAGACAAATTTCAACTGTTCAAATTCGTCATTCAAAACTGATTTGATGAATTTTAGACTTGAGTTCATCAATAAGCTTGATGAACTTAAAAACACCCTTGTTCTACTCTAAGAAATACTCAAAGAGTAGACGAATAAACAAAATGAATAACATAAATAAGACTGGTCTAGGAGAGGCTTGATTAGAGTAGAACGTTATTAAGCTTACCAAATTATTAGTGAGCATAACTCAAAAATCTATCAGATTGACATTAAATAACGAATTCAAATTGTTAGAAGTTAGAACCGATATACTTCACAAGTAGTGTGTTTGCATGTCAAATTTATAAATTTTCAAATTGATTTAATCTACACAGTTAAAAAAATTATGAAAAATAAATACATTAAATTTTTGTTACCACTTGACTTTATAGTAAATTAAATCTAAATTCATAAATTTGACACAAACAAAACAGGTCAGTTACAACTGTTTGAATTCGTTTTTTTTTAAGTCATTTTCAATAGATTTTAAAGTTAAGCTCACTAAAAGGCTCGATGAACTTAAGAGCACCGCAGTTCTACCTGGCTTAATTATGGTTTATAGCATCCATTTTGCAGAAGAAGAAAAAAAGGATTTTTCAAAACCTTTTTTTATGAAGTTGTATATAAAGATTTTTGTTTAGTTTTTAGTTTGCTGAATATGTTGCAAAATAAAGAAAAATTAACACATTCAGAAATAGTAAGTATATGTATTAGCATGATTAATCAATGGACTAGGCGAAGTAACAAGCTCATCTTCTTATTTCTTGGATTGCCCTCCAAGAAATAAGAAGATGAGACATTTATCAATACAAAATGAAATAATACATTTTCAATATTTTGCGACGAATCTCTCATGCATCATAATAAACCTTACAATTTGCCTAATGTAACTTCCAAGATGCTGAACTCAGCCGGTTCCGATTATCTCACTATAAGTAGACTTGATTTTGTCAACCAACGCTTCCCTATAAAGAAAATTTCAATTTGAAGCATTAGTCCAAGAGAATTGGAGATATAAAAACAATTGGAAATAGGATTATTTATTAGGTTGCGTGGCTGCTACCATTGTTTATATAATTCAGGGCAGTTATACCAGTATTGTTTGGTTCATACCAGCAGTGTGCATAATCAGTACCATGCTGCTGCTAAATTGGGCTATCAATTAAGTCTTCTAAGTAAATCCAGAGATGGGAAAAGAATTAAAATCGGAGGGGCTGATTTGAGTCTTGCAGCAAATACATACATGTTGGACCATACTAATACAGTTATTAGAGTGAGGCTACGGTACTATGCATAGCATACATCGGTCCGTACTATGGATATATATCTCCATTTTCATTGTCCTAATGGTCAATCTGAACCATTCAACATAATTTCTATTTGAAAATATACTTGTAGACCAAATTTTACATTTTAAAAAAAAACTTTTTACTATTATTTTAGATAGGCAGAAAACCACTACTCTCTGATGGTTGAAAATCTTCAAATCAAGTGATTTTCAACCTATCTAAAAAAATAGTAAAAAGAACTTAAAAATGTAAAATTTGGCTTCCATGTACATTTTCACATAGAAATCATGTTGAGCGGTACAAGTCGAAGTGCACTATGCATAGTACTGTAGCCTCACTCCAGTTATTATGTATCACTTGGTAACTTCCTGCACAATAATATGGCAAAACAGATAAACTTTGAAATACAATACCTTAGATAATGGTACATAATTAGGTCCAAATGGAATGACTAAAAAAAAAAAACAAATATAGGCAAGACAGTCTTACCTGTCAGGCTTGAAGACCAGATTGCTATACACAAACCACTATTACAATTGAAAACAAAGAGACAATTAGATTAAAGTTAGAACTATAATTGATATTTTATCGAATATGCAAGTGAGAGAGAGAGAGAGTGAGAGAGAGAGAGCCTACAGCAGTATAGCCAATCCCTACAAGCTCAAGGACACCTGGCACCACCGGAAGCCTATCAATGGCCTGACAAAATCAAAAGAAAAAAAAAAAAAAACTAATACAATGTCTGTATTATACATGTGCAGAATTGCAAACACTTTGGATATAATATTGATGTTGCTACAAACAGTTTCCCACCATAGTACCACTAATCTAAATTCTAACGGTTCTGAGTTGCTAATTGTAATACAAAACAGCGAAAGCAAGAGTCAAATTCAATTTAAGTTTTCATAACAGTATCTCAGACTCATGGTAAAACAATTAAAATGAATGGTTACAAAGACACCATGTCTCACATATGCTAAAAGACTTGATATTTTAAAAAATGTACCAATTTCACCTCTTACTAGATCACAATGAACAGCTTGGATCACCTTTCCAAAATTAAGGAAGTGGGTGGAGAGGTATTAATATAAGTGCCTTTTTATTAAAAAAAAAGTAGAATACTGTGGTCATGCTAAATTTAATATAACCAGTTCATATAAGAAAATGATATCCACAATTGGCAACCCCAAATTTTTCTATGGACAAGTATAACGATAATTTGAAGCATAACTTCATCACCTAAAAGAATCACTCACCGAAATCATACCAGTAGCACTCCAAAGAACAATGATACCGACAGCACCTAGTGCAGCCACTGCATACTTATCCTCCACTTTATCCCACTGTCTACATAAATTTTTACAGAAATTATAACCCGTAGCATAATTTGAATACAAAATAGTTATCCACACAAGAGAAAGCACAATAAAAATACAAATTAGACACAACATACACACAATGGCAAATTTCTCAATTTTCATTGAAATGATTGATACACTTGCCAAGAGAATTTCTAGATGTTGTGAATCAATTGAAAATGAGAAGCTATTGTACTTCCAATTATTGTCCCTATTGATTCCACCATTAAGCTAAAAATAAAGGAGCCAAATTGCATATAGAAAAATCTGACCGTATTTTGCAACTTTGTAACTATTTCGGGTAGCTCGGTAGAAGCCTCCTCTCCAGTGGCCTTCACTGACACATTATTTGAAATTCTCAGACCTAAAATAGAAAGGATCAAATCAACAAGGCAGCATATTTCAGCAGGGAAAAGAAGTAGTCAAATGCTCAAAAAGTAATGTACTCTGGGCTCGGTTCAACGACACGCCACCAAGTGGCGCTATGGTAGAGAAGCTGACGTGGCGTCGAAGAGGCCTTGCGCCGGAGAGAGAGGCAGAGGCGAGGCCAGTCGCGAAGCTGGTGATGGCAGCTGTAGCCATTGTTCTAGCGACCTCTGTTCTTTTTGAACTTTATAATTGTTTCGTCGTCAAAGTTTGTCGTAATTTGTGAACGTGAGAAATGTGGGTTGGAGGCACAGTAGAGGGAAATCGTAGGTTGTGGCGATGGCGAGAACGAATGAAAGAGAGATCGGATAAGAGGGGCCCAGTGGATCTCTATTCGCCACGTATATCCTCTTCAGGTATTACAGTACAGCCCAATTTTACGTGTGACATGAAAATAGCCATTTTAAATGTCGACACGTAGGCCTAAAAATGGCCCAAACCGGTTCTCTCTCTCTGGACCGAGTCCTCTGTTGAAAATACTACATAGCACCTAGTGTGGCGAGTCGCCAAACTTTACAGCGCACTATCTTAGATAGACACAACATTCGCGAATTAAACTCAAATTAAATCTGAATAATTTGTTTTTTTGGTTATGTCGAACTGAACATTGAATTATTTGATTGACTGAACTTTAACTGAATTAAACCCAAATTGTCACACCCCAAGTCCCGGGTCTGACAGCTTGTTGTGTGTATTTATCAAGCATCACATATACACACAAGGCAGTAGATCTTTTATATGCATTACCAATATCCTCATTTGCTGCATTCGAGAAATAAACCTGAAAATAATCATAGGGTGGGGGTGAGAATAAATTCTCAGTGCGAATTTACCACATATGAATTATTGGACTTGCAATCAAACTCTATATTCAAAAATGAAACTCAAACAATAACAATGCAAACAGATATATAAGAAATCATAAATAACAGAATGCCACTACTCGACGACAGTTAATCAACCTGAAACACAGTTTACGGAATTTCCAAGATGAATTTCAAACACGAGATATTTTGGCTTAACTCAATTCATTAGGGCTTGTAGCAATTACAGATGTTCTCTCGAGCTGAACCTTTTATCAAACCCACATCTGTAGGGTTACTGACACCTACAGATGGCCAACCAAGCTGGAGCCTTTATCTGACACCCATCTGCAATCGCTTGGCTTAACAGTTTATTAAGGTCTGGTTCAAATTATATAAAAAAAATCCTCTTTGGAATCATTTCCAATGTTCGTAATATTCAATCGATCGTTCAAATGCATTAACACGTAGGAAAATGCCATCGAGCCATAGACGTTACACAATAGTCACCCACGATTCCAATCCACACATCTCATAACATAATCACCCTCTCTCGTCCCAACCGGTACTGGGAATATCAAGGGTCGTTCACCTAAGGCCATTAGGATCCTGGGAATCCAAGCCAGCATACGGCTCGACTTGGCAAATTAATTGGATCCAAGTGCTTAACTTCGTAAATCCATTCACATACATTCACATACATAGTTTGTGGTGACTTTCAATCAAAATCAGATCATGATAGATCGACACAACCTATAACCATACTAGCATGCAAATCATTCAAGTCACATCAATTCGAGTTTAATTTGATTGGGCTATGCAAATGCTTTACACAATTTACTTATGCAATCAATGATATTCAACATGACAAATGAATACACAGTTTAATTCCTGAAAATAAAGTATCAAACAAGTCCAAGAATCTCGCACCTTTATGACGAGCGTACCGCTTAATTTAAGGATCGGGCGTCTCGAATTACCTCGCGATATCTTGCTCGATCGAGCCTACACCTATATTATACGTATACTTGATTTAATTCGGTTACATCATTAAAACTTAAATTTCAAAAGTTGTTTTTTAATTCGTCAATTCTTCTATACCTTTCGGCTCATTTATAATCATTTCAATTCAAGTCCAATTTACTAAGGCCCAAAACAATCAATCATTTCAATTCGATTCAAATATATTCCAACCGCAAAGTCACGGCTATCATTCATATAAATTCACATATTTTTCATATTGGTCTCTAATCAATATAATTTCATACATTGGTGTCTACTTTGCAATTCAACCCTTTTTATTCCTCTTTATTACTTAATATTTATCCAATCTCACATAAATACATATATATGGTCATAACGAGTTATTCCAAAGCCTATTTACCAACATTTCAATTTAAGGCCTCTTTACAATTATTTAAATTCACATATGGCCGGCCACCATTTCAAACAAATCATTTCTCACATTTTAGTCCCTTTAATTCATACAAATCACAATGGTCCTATATTTTACAATTTCGACCATTAATAACAATCATTTTGCAATATAACCCCTTATACTTAATTTATTTACACCATCTAGGGATAATTTGCATAACAACCCCTAAACTTTTAACATTTCACAAAATGGTCCCTGTCAGTTCAAAGTCTGGTAAAACACATCAAAACCGTACCAGTAAATTACGGGACTGGTACACTGGTACCAGTCACATGCACCATTCAACAACACATCATCCACATACACATTATCAATACAGAACCAGAAAAACAGGTCAGAACATGCCAGCAAAACAGGTCAGAACAGGCCAGCAAAACAGGTCAGAACAGCCTCAACAAAGCACAACAAGGCACACACCAGAACAGCAACAAGGCAGCACCTTTGCCGGGAAAATCAATAACCCGAGCAAAGGTGTATTTAACGAAACAATCCGACATGGCAAGAATCTGATCAAATAAACGAGGGACTCGGAATTTTACTCGATTAAGCTATCACGAGATGGATTGGGAAAAGAACGGCTGGCTCCAACTAAGCACCAGACAACACCAAGCTGAAACCAGCACGGCATCCAGCGAGCACCGGGTCAGCACCGAGCCAACCCCTCAACTCTAATTTCTAGGGTTTCATGAGAGGGGAGGGGAGGCAAAAACCGAGAGAGAGAATGGGGGCGGGCTGGGGTTTTCCGAACCGAGAAGGAGAGAGAGGAGAGCATGGGCGTGGGGCGTGGGCGGCTCGCCGGTGTCGGGAGGGGGCGGAACCCCTTTTGCCTCTTTGGCGTAGAAGAGAGGAGAGGGGACGGGGCTTGGGGGGGTGGGTCACGGACAGAAACAAAGAAGGAGAGGAAAGAAATAGAGAGGTTTTATTAATTGATGCTTCAAGATTTGTGCTACAAGGTTTGAATGGTTGAGACTTTCCAAAAGAAACAAAGTTTAATTAATTGATACATAGGGTGCGAATTCACCTCTGACGGGAAATAAAAGCAAAGTTTCAAGATTTTTAATTTATATATTATTGAAATTTATTGTTCAAATATTTTTAATACATAGCATGCTTTCATTATTTGAAGATGTATTATGTTACAATTGTTAGAATTAAGTCTCGTAAAAATTATTATATATTCGTTATAATATTTCAGATATTAAATTCTAAATTTCAAATTCGAATAATTTCGATATCTATTTATATAATTTATTTGTACGAATAATTTCGTATAATTATTCTCTTATTTGGAATTCAATTACTTATTTATTCACACGAATCTAATTAAATCAATTTCTTCTTTCTAACAATTAAAAAGAATTGTAACAGATTTTCTAAGTTTCTAATTTACCGAATAATTATAATTTTATTCCTAGTGCTATATTTTATTTTATTTCTAAATCTCTAAATTTTATTATACATAATTTCATACAATATTTATATCTCGAAATTTTAGTTTCATTTTAGTCTGTTAGAAAATTTCTGAGCGATCGTTAAGTTAATTAAACTTTTTATTTAAGTCAAATGATCGATTTAGAAATTTTAATCATGTTTTAAAATTTCAGAATGTAACACAAATAATTTGCGAATTTTACGAATTTTTTCTAGAACATTTTTTTTGTTTTATTTTTTTGTTTTGCTCTCTTGCAGGACTGAGATTTCTGACCCGAATAATTCTGAATCATTCCCAAATTATACCTGAATTATTTTCGAATCATGAATTTTTGACCTCACCAAACCAAACCCAAATAATTCATTTATCACTATGCTTAGAATGAATGTTTGTTTATCATGACGATACATAGTTGTTTATTATGCCGATGCATAATTTATCTATTGCTCGGTACATACTTGTCTATTTTATTTAAAACATAATTATTGACAACTATTGAGTAATTATGACCAAACCAAAACATGTTCGAAAATTATTGACACCTATCAGATTTTCCAAACTTATTATTATAATTTTCTCAAATGCACATTTGGATATTACATCAGTATCCATTTGACTATTGCATAGTACACTGACATTTGTTTAATTCACATTTGAATCCAATATATACTTGATTATTACAAAATGCACACTTATTCATATTTTTTTTTAAAGTTGGAAAAAAAAAGGTAAAAAGGTGTTTTGGGATTGAAGACTAGGGGGGTGCATATAATATTCTTTATTCCATTGAATAACCAGGAGGTTAGATAAGGAATAATAGTACACAAGCTTCATTGCTTAATGTAGTTCTTGGACATATTCTCTAACCAAATGTCAAGCAAATCAACCCCTCTTGTATTCCTTGGTTAGTGCAGTCGCTCTAACTATTTTGTTCTATAGAGCACTTCTTGAATTCCTAATGAATTCCACTTCATTTTCTCCATTACCAACTTTCATCCAAAAACATGGATCAAAATCAAAATCTCACCGCATTCTCTCGCTTCGCCAAAATTTTCTCGCACCAAAGTTCTACCAATGCAACACCTCAAAATGTAAGATCCAGCCTAAGTACTCAAAACCCCTGTTAGTTGCAGCACGGGGAGGCAATGCAGCTCATGAAGAGCCTCCTTCCCCTTTACAAGATTTGGTACATAAATTTTATACATATATAAATAGTAAAGATGTGAGAAGATTGGAGAAGCTGTTTGATTCGGCTTGTGTAATAGAAGATGAAGCATATTACCAACCTCTAGAAGGACAGGTAATTAAGACATTCAACAACATATATTATCCTTTGTTCCATAATACATAACTAAATGAAATGTGTATTTGTATAATTTGAGTGCAGAAAGTTCACAAATTCTTTGAGAAATTAACACAAGCCATGGGTCAAAATGTGGTTTTTGCCATAGATGACATTTGTGAAGGAGATGAATCTAGCATTGCAGTAACGTGGCACCTTGGTACATATCCCTATTTCAACAAATAAACAAATAAAAAAAAAATTCTATTATATTTTTCTTTTAATTTAAATAGTTTTGAAATGTAAATCAAATACTTATGTAGAATGGAATGGAGAGTTCATCCCCTTCACAAGAGGCTGCAGCCTGTATACATGTTCAGAGTACGGTGGAACATTTCGTATAAGGTACGTACAAAATTATCAGGAACATATTTTAGGTGAAAAAAATATCTTTGTTCCATAAATAACATAAAGAAATATTTAACAGGAGAGCTAATGTGTTCATGGAGTCACCATTTAAACCTGGAGACTTAGCACTGGTAAGCTCCCCATTCATGCATACCAGTATCAGTACTGCAAATGCGCACTACATGTGGAATTTTGATACAGTATCGACTGAGCATAGCTCTCAATGAAATTAAATTAACACAAGTACTTAATAGGAAACTTTTCAAAGGATAGAAAAATCAAACTGCATACTGCAAATTTTACACAAACTGTTAGAGTTAAGCTCTGTACTTGCCTTGACTAATGCATAAAAATGTTTAATGAAAAATTTTCTATTATTTTTCTCTCCCTTTATTCCAGGAAATGCTTAAGATAATTATTGCTCTATTTGATCGCTTTCCAAAATTGGCTAGGAGTATGTATCCTTTTACATTTGACCAGTTTATTAATTCATATAATAACTGGAATACTGAAATGATAATATCTGATTTAATTTAATTTAATTTTTGTTTGTAGGTTTCTTGAGGAAACCTACTACGTTGGTGTTTTACGTGGTTAACCTATACAAGTTCATAGTGGAGCCACTGATGCGCCCGGTTATAGCATATTATAGCCTTATGTTGGGATACGCAGTCAAAATACTAACCACTGTGGTTTCAATTATATACAGCATATTGAAATTATTCTTTTAAGCTTAGAACAAAGAAGAAAAATGTTAATTTCATTTACCTTTTTTCTCTTCCATACTGCAATTGGCAGGTAATTGTATAGAATTGTAGTCTGAATATCTTCGCCTGAGATAATTAAGGCCATGTAAGAGCTCAATTGAGGCTTAACTTCAAGATACATATTTCAAATTTAAATTAAAATGAAAATCTAAAAAACGAAAACAGTATACTACAGTTTTCATTCAAATTACTCTATTTAACATATTGTCACGATTACATCACCCCACCGGTTGACTTTGATTTGCGACGCTTAAACCTAGCTCTCTAATCCCCTTTTATCTCATCAAGACATGCATTTGCTCTGTCAAATCACGTCTACCCACGTCATCATACAAACCCGCTAGCAGCCTGTACAAACTCGGATCTGAAGGATCCAACTCAATTCCTTACATTTGCTACATATATATGCACCAAATACCAGATTTCATGCAGCCTACACCAATCCAACAGATACCTACAAATGGACAGGTCCATTTCACATGGCATAGTCTCCAGTCTCCACCGTGCATGCTGCCTCCTCGAGCCAACCAGCACGACCCGATAAGTTTAGTAACACTTTGTAGTGTTTGCATGCTTAACGGCTCTAGCCATTGAATATCTCTCATTGACTTGAAATATTCTATACCCACATCCACTGAGGCAACAATGTTACATGAATGTAACACCACTAAATATTGTCTCTAGCGAATTGACATGACCCAATTTTTGGGTTTAGCATCTCCACCGTTTCTTTTATTGAAGGGCCTGCCCTTTTTTTTTCTTTTTTTTCTTTTTTCGCTTGCTCAACGCCCGCCAATCAAACTCGGAGACAATTTCAAGATTCTATTTTTGTCCGCTCCTCCCCCCATTTTCCGCTTTTCTCCGCTCTTCCCAAATGTAACTAAATTGGCACATTTTTCTCCGCTAATTTGGGGTTGATTAATGGGTAGTGGGATGTGATGAAGTTTAAATAATAAAATCATAGCAAATGAAGCTCAGGGACAAACAATGAGTTTCTAAATATCTAAATTATGAGATTTGGAATGTCAAATTCGGCTGTGATTTGCAAATCAATAAAGGCTTCTTTTATTGTTGTAAAAACAAAATCTTATAATACATAATGGGGTTTTTATTTCAAATAATTGGTCAGAAGCATTATTTGCATTGGTTTTTATTTCAGATTCTTGGTCAGAAGCATTACTTGCGTTGGTTTTTATTTCAGATTCTTGGTCAGAAGCATTATTTGGAATGTCAAATTCTTTTTATTTTTATTTTGCATGAAGTCGATAAAATGAAAGATGTCTTGCATACATGGTTAAGCTAGTTAGTGTCATTTGCTGGTTTTGTAAAATGAGGACTTTAGAAGGGCTTAATTGCAACTTTTAGGCATTTGGTTGCTTCTGATAAGGTAGAATCGACCATGCATTTATTCATTAAATGTGTACATATAGCAAGAGTGTGGGCTAGAGTTAATTCCATATTGGATATATCTATTATGCATGAGAAGGAAACAGTGCAAGAAACTTTTGCTGCATCTCGACACAGAGCAATTCGAGAAGGGTTCTTTACAAAAGCATGGCAGGTGGTTCATGAAGAGACTAAATGAGAAGGTGCTTGCTGAGCATGTGGTTCATGAAGCACTGCTGTGGAGTAATTTTTGTCAGAGTTACAATTTAATTTTTCAAAGCTGTGATGTAATAGTTGAACACAATTTATTTTCCTGTAGAATTGACAGCCACTGTCAATATATCAAAAAAATAAAAAATAAAAGAGAAGGGCTCATCCGCTACCAGTACATGGATGGTCATAGATGGTTTGGTTGCTTTGGGAATTTGATTTTTCTCAAGTGAAATCCATAAAACTTAAGTGTAATCCATAAATGTGGTATTCATTAGTATATTTCTGTTCATGTGCTGGGAGTAATCGAATGACCGGGTAAAACGTGTTGGATTAGTTACAATGACGGATACTAAACAATTTAAGAGAGTAATCAAACTACAGTTTCTGTGCATATTCTTATACGAATTCAATGGTATACTATTTTTTTTTGTTTTTAATGATCATGGCCGAAAATACAATATTTGTAGGATTAGATGTAAGGACCAATAATTCTATATAATACTTTCTATGTACCAATAGTTACTGGGAGATGCTACATTATTGATATCATATTTCTTGAGTGTCATATGTAGGACTGGCAAAAAAGTTTGTGGCTCGTGGCCTGTTTGGTATTTGTCCGTGACTCGATTGGTAATAGCTTGTTCGTTAGTGGATCAAGTTAAAATTAGCTCATTCGCTACATACTCAAGCCATAATTAATGAGTTTGAGTTTGGCCTGGCTCGGCACAAGCTAGCTCGGTCGTTAACGAGCTATTTAATATACATAGTTTAATAGTTTAATTGGATTCGTTCACTTCAAATTGGAGATATTATGATCTATGGATGTTATAGCTAATGTTATGACAATTGCACTTTGGACTGTGTTTAAGTTGATTGGTAATTTTGTATGGGATATGTGTGAATTAATTATAAGCAATTAAGTTAATTTGTATGAATTTATTTGATTCAGTATACATGAATTTATTTATGAATATGTTTGTATGAATTTAGGATTTTGATATATTTGTATGTATGAATTTAGCTGTAAAGATTACAATTGAATCAAGAGTATTCCTCAGTAATTAGTCATATAAATATTAAGATGGTTTAAATGCACCCAAATTTTTGTGCACCCCAAATGTACTCTATCTTTCAAATCATTTTTCTCCGTTTTCAAAGTCCGAATAGTCAATCCGAACCATTAGATGCGATTTATATATTAAGATATGCTTGGAGACCAAATTTTACATTTTTTGGAATTTCTTTACTATTTATTAAGCCACTTTGAAAATCGCTGATTTTACATTTTCTGGACCATTAGATTAGTGATTTTTCAAAGTGGCTTAATAAATAGTAAAAAAATTCCAAAAAATATAAAATTTGGTCTCCAAGCACATCTTAATATATATATCGCATCTAAAGATTTTGGATTGATTATTCGGACTTTGAAAATTGAGAAAAAGAATAGGGTACATTTGGGTGTACAAAAATTTGGGTGCATTTGAACCCTCCTCTATTTTGTTTTAGCCATAATTGATAAGATGTGTTATAAAAATTTAAGATACAACAGAAAAGAAAATATACAAATTTATAAATCTGCCAAGCTAGTAACAAGCTAGCTCGGCTCGCTCAGACAAGCCACAAGTTGGTCTTGAGCAATAATTTTAGTTCGGGACCTAAAATCCAAACTCGCTTACTCAGCTTGATACGTGAACAAGCTAAGTATGAGTGTGATCTAGCTCACTCTTTAACAGCTCATTGCCACCCCTAATCATATGAAAATTTTAAGAAAATATTGACAACAATCATATATATCGTGAAGCTCTATAGAAAGCAACCCCATATTAACAACAATTGAAGAAAATATTAAAAGAAATTACTCTCTATATTCCACAAAGAATTCATTACAAATTTACAACTCCAGCTAACAAAGGAAGTCTTCCAAATTTAATTAATTATCCAAATAAATAAATAAAATCATGGAGCAACCCCAGTTTACATTGATAAAGCATACATCTAATATTTAATTAAACATGTGTTGAAATATTACATAGCATTCACTTATCATCCTCATTCTATGCAAAAATTAATATTACTATTCCATTCTATACAAAAATAAACACTATCAAAACAAGTTTTCCTCTTCATGTTTATGCTCCTTGGAAGTTCGTGCTTGATCCTCGAGTATAATTCCATCCTTGTTTTTCTACAAAGAGTTTTAAGAGTAATGATTAAATAAACTGGTTTTAGCAAATATTTGACACAAATTATTAGCAAGTAAACTATACTTTGGACATCAACAAATGTGGTAACTTGGTGAAACCATGTACATTATTTGATTTAAGATCAGGGGCAGAACTAGAAAATTTAAATTGGGGGGGGGGGGGGGGGGGGGGGGGTGGCTAATCTATAAAATGCAATATGTTAAAAAGACAAAAAAATGTGGCTAGTGAAAATTGAACCCATGACCTTACACATAACAACAAGAACTCAAAACACTAGACTACAAACAAACATTTATTTATTTATGAGGGGTGCTATATTATATGAAAGTTCAAAAAATTCAAAAGTTTAATTGAAATTTAATATACATAATTAAGAATTTTAAAATCATAGGGTGGCTTAGCAAATAATGTAGTATAGTACATGTATACTCACCATTTAAATTTAACAAGAACATGTATACTCACCGTTGAATAGCCAGAAGGTTAAATAAGGAATCACAGTACACTAGCTAGTCTAGTTTCATTGCTTCAAGTAGTTCTTGGACAAATTCTCTAACCAAATGTCAAGCAAATGAACCCCTCTTGTATTCCTTGGTTAGTGCAGTCGCTCTAACTGTTGTTCTATATAGCACTTATTTCTTTAATTCCTAATGAATTCCATTTCATTTTCTCCATTACCAACTTTCATCCAAAAACATGGATCAAAATCAAAATCTCACCGCATTCTCTCGCTTCGCCAAGATTTTCTTGCACCAAAGTTCTACCAATGCAATACCTCAAAATGTAAGATCCAACCTAAGTACTCAAAACCCCTGTTAGTTGCAGCACGGGGAGGCACTAACAATGCAGCTCAAGGGCCTCCTTCCCCTTTACAAGATTTGGTACATAAATTTTATACATATCTGAATAATAAAGATTTGAGAAGATTGGAGAAGCTATTTGATCCGACTTGTGTAATAGTAGATGAAGCATATTACCAACCTCTAGAAGGACAGGTAAGACATTCAACAACATATATTAGCCTTTGTTCCATTTCCATAATACATAACTAAATGAAATGTGTATATGTATAATTTGAGTGCAGAATGTTCACAAATTCTTTGAGAAATTAACACAAGCCATGGGTCAACACGTGGTTGTTGCCATAGATGAAATTTGTGAAGGAGATGAATCTAGCATTGCAGTAACGTGGCACCTTGGTACATATCCCTATTTCAACAAATAAACAAATAAAAAAATATATTTTCTATTATACTTTTGTTTTAATTTAAATAATGTGAAAATATAAATCAAATACTTATGTAGAATGGAATGGAGAGTCCATCCCCTTCACAAAAGGCTGCAGCTTTTATACATGTTCAGAGTACGGTGGAAAATTTCGTATAAGGTACAAAATCACCTGGAGCATATTTTAGATGAAAAAATATCTTTGTTTATGAATAACATAACGAAATGTTTAACAGGAGAGCTAATGTGTTCATGGAGTCACCATTTAAACCTGGAGACTTAGCACTGGTAAGCTCCCCATTCATGCATACCAGTATCAGTACTGCAAATGCGCACTACATTTGGAATTTTGATACAGTTTTGACTGAGCATGGCTCTCAATGAAATTAAATCAACACAAGTACTTAAAAGGAAACTTTACAAAGGGTAGAAAAATCGAACTGCATACTGCAAATTTTACACAAACTGTTAGTTAAGCACGGTACTTGCCTTGACTAATGCATAAAAATGTTAATAAAAAATTTTCTATTATTTTTCTCTCCCTTTATTCCAGGAAATGCTCAAGATAATTATTGCTCTATTTGATCGTTTTCCAAAATTGGCTAGGAGTACGTATCCTTTTACATTTTACCAGTATATTCATATAATAACTGGAATACTGAAATGATAATACTTGAGTTTGTTTAATTTAATTTTTGTTTGTAGGTTTCTTGAGGAATCCTGCTGCATTGGTGTTTTACATGGTTAACCTATACATGCTTGTAATGGAGCCACTGATGCACCCAGTTATAGTGTATTATACCCAGGGGCGGAGCCAGACTTTCCGACTATGGGGGTCAATCGTGAATGGGAGTCAATTATATAAAAAATTTATACTGGAAATGGGGGTCAATTTACCGTAATCGTAGCAATTTACTCTAAATTATATAGAAAACTATGTATAAATACAAAAAAATTTGAAAAAAAATGGGGGTCAATTGACCCCCATTGACCCTTACTCCCTCCGCCTCTGATTATACCCCTTTGTTGGCATACGCAGTCAAAATACTAACCACTGTGGTTACAATTATATACAGCCTGTTGAAATTATTCTTTTAAGCTTAGAGCAAAGAAGTAAAATGTTAATTTCATTTACCTTTTTCTCTTCCATACTGCAATTGGCAGGTAATTGTATAAAACTGTAGTCTGAATATGTTCGCCTGAGATAAATAAGGCCATGTAAGAGCTCAATCGAGGCTTAACTTCAAGATACATATTTCAAATTAAATTAAAAGTAAATGGAAAACCGGTACATTAAATTGCAGTTTTATTGGCAACTTTCATTAAAATTACTCTATTTAATGTGTCGTGATTACATCACCTGACCAGTTGACTTTGATTCATGATCCTGAAACCTAGCTCTCTGATCCCCTTTTCTCTCATCAAGACATGCATTTGCTCAGTCAAATCCCGTCTACCCGCATCATCATATAAACCTGCTAACAGCCTGTACAAACTCGGATCTGAAGGATCCAACTCAATTCCCTTTTTTTTGTGACATATTCACCAAATACCAGATTTCATGCAGCCTACACCAACCCAACGGATCGAGACCAACAAATGGACAGGTCCATTTCATACGGCATGGTCTGAACCATGCATGCTGCCTCCTGTAGCCGACCAGCACGACCCGATAAGTTTAGCAATAGTGATTGCTTAACGGTTCTAGCCGGTGAATATCTCTCATTGACTTGAAATATTCTATACCCATGTCCACTGAGGCAATAATGTTACATGAATGTAACACCACTAAATAGTGTCTCTAGCGAATTGACATGTCTTCAGAATAATGGACAGAGTATAAGAGTTGGGTTCAGCTCCCAATTCACGCTTCTCAGCCAATATAGAAAATGCCTCTAGGCAGTGACCATGGTTAACAAACGCTGATATCATAGTCCAAGAAATTACATTTGGCCCACTAATTTGGTGAAAGGCACGCAACCTGTCCCAAAAATCAGATGAATATTTATTGTATAAACTATCAAAGAGTTGCCAATGGATAATCATGCTCTAATCCAACTCCACAATTCTCGAGTGGATCTGTGATCCCAAATGTAGTCCCATGTTGGATTAACAAGCACTGATGATTCCTGCACAAGTAAAGATATGTCATGGCTATGTAAGAAATTGCATCTCTATGGGGCATTTCATCGAACACCTTTCGTGCAGAACTGGGTTCCCCAAGCCTCTCAGTTAGAATTTATACAAAGCGCTCGAAGCAACTGAATTCAATGCAACCCCGTGTTTTCAAAACAAGCCCATGTAATTATGAGCCAAATTCAAATGGCGGGTCTGCTACAAAATTAGTATAGCAGCGCAAAACAGTTGAGCGCATGTAAAGAATTCATTAGGAATAGCACCGCATTGCAACGTTGTAATGCCCGTATTAGTTATGGGACAATTTTTTAGTAGTCCATGATGTGATATCCTTCCGAGTAAATTCATTGAACAGTCTATTTTTTTTTTTTTTTGTTAAAATCCCGTAGGTAGAACGATTTTTGAATAAAGGGACAAGAGATCTACAGTGGGACTACGCTCAAATCTCTAAAACAAGGGAGAAATCAGTATCGTATATTCGCACTGGTTTAATTCGAATATACGAAATTTAATTCACATATGAATAAGCAGTTAAGCACTTAATTTTAAAAAATTCAGTAAAATTTTAAAAAATGTTTGAATTAAATTTCTTAATTTCTTAATAAAATTAAAAAAATATTTGAATTTAGGTATTGTAGGGCCCAGTCCGAAACGGAAGGCCCTTCCAGAAATTCTCAGAGGCACACGGACGAGCCGCGGCCAATGAGGGGGTTTGGAAATAGTTTTCAACCAGCAATTGACGCGCTTCGGTATTACCTCACTAGCTGCGTCATTGCCCCAAGCGCAAAGATGCCTTTCACCATCCCCCTTCTTCGCCTTTTATAATTCCGCTACATGAGAGGAACTTCAGTCTAATCAGTGTGGGACTATATGCGCTCCGGAGTCCGGACTATCGTGCTTCTGTTCCGGAACTCAATAAGCGGGCAATTTTGGGCCTGGACACTTGTTTCCTTTAATTTGATATGTGGGTCTTATATTCAAATTCATACCTCTATGCAATTCATTTATAAGCATCTGTTTTACATTGTTTATTAAACAGGATTTGATGCTTTTCTGAACGTTGAAAAGCAGACAGGAGAATTAATTGGTTGATCAGTAGATTGAAAGACTTTTGTTCAAACTTGTTTTTTAATCTGTAGTTTTCCATTTAAGGTTATTGCCAAGCATTTTGTTTCTATTGTGAAGTTTGTAGAAAGGACAAGCAAAATAGCATTTGACATCAGGTTTGTCATTTCCTCAATTTCAAAATTTGATTTTTTATAGTAACTTTGAGAAGTAGGACCTTCAAAGTGTTAGCCACTTTCTTTGGTTTTTTTTTTTTTTTTTTTATGAGAAACCCGTAGGCCTATATTAATTTATATAAAAAAGTTTCAGCAGTGTTGTTACAAAAATTGAAAAGTAAATGAAAGTAAAGACATCACAGTAGTCGGAGATGGCACAATGTGGTATGGGAGGCAGAAACTTGGGCTTTGTGGAAGGAAAGAAATAAGAGGTTCTTCTCCAACAAGCGTAGGCCGGTGAACATCTTAGCCAATGACACAATACATGGGATTCAACTATGGTTGCACAATGTGTAACAGAAGAACGAAGGGTCTACGGGAGCATGGAGAGGAGTATTGTACACTCCTCATGGAATAGGGGCGAGTGAGACCTAGTTTTACTTTTACTGTTACTGTTACTATTACTGTTACTGCTTACTGTTGATTACTTAGTATTTAGTTCTTTATTTCTCATTTTCTTTTAAGACATGGGACTTCCTATGATCTTCTCCAATCTTTTTTGTAAATAACTCTTTTTTATATATATCTATCAATCTGTTGGCGGCACTTCACCGCCAACCATAAAAACGAAAGAAAAAAAAGACATCCACTTAACTAACTATGCGTAAATTAAGAAAAAAAAATAGTAAAAACTATCTTGTGCCAGTAAAAGAAGTGAAGCTGCTTGTACTGGTACTATAGTTATCTAATCATGGTACTTATGTAGTTCCATTTTTCTTTAGCATATTCAATTGTATTGAAAGATCTGTCTCTCAATTTGTGTATCAATTTCCATTCTTTCTCGGAAACCATCGCTCGGATATCCATGGAATGCCATTTGATTTTTTCTGGCCCAATTTGCTAAGTTATGCGCCTGCTTCACATACCTCCTTCCAACCTTTTGTACCGTTATTTGACCTTCTCTCTGTTTGATTCTCTGAATAGTTTTTTCCACTATTTGTGCAGCTTCCCATGATGGCAATTTGTCTATGCTCTCTTCTTTAATTGCATGTGCCAGTACACTTGAGTCTGTGAGTATGAGGTATGTACCTGTTCCGTGGGTAATTCATACAATGGCTTGATCAAGTGACATGGCCTCCACCTGCAACGGGTCTTGAGTTATGCAATTTGTACATTGTACCACTTCCAATATGCCTTGTGTGCTGTACCGTGTCATCCCTATCCCCGCTTTTTTGGATACCTCCCATGATCCGTCTATCTGAATTACTCTCGTCCGGTTGGTATTGTTAACGCCTTCTCTTGCCGTGTTTGAGTCGGTGATTGTTGATCTTTCAATTTTTGTGTGTATTCCAATGATCTCGCTTTCGTCAATGTTACAATTGGATTGGCTTTGGTTCCCCGAAATATCTCCTCATTTCTCGCCTTCCATAATTTCCAAATTATATTACAGAGACCCGGTATCTGTTCTTCCTACAGGGATTTTGTAATTACTTGGAGCGCTTTTGTGAAATTTAATGGCAACATCTTTACCCGTATCGGATATTGTGATGCACACCATGTAGCCCGTGCTGAAGGGCATGAGAACATGATATGTGAGGTGAATTTGTTTTCTCTTTCACATCTTTGATAGGTTGGGTTTATTTTTTGAATTCTCTTGTGCATAGCCATTTGAGTTGGGATTCCACCTGTTAGCCTCATAGAGCTAATTTCGCTGATGTCCAAAGGTAGATGGACTTAGTGCACAAATATTACACTACATACACCATACGGGCAGTGTTATGGTTCCCCCATATAGCAAATTCATCCAAATGAGGAACCATTTAAACGAAGTTGCGCTGGGGCGCTTTGATCCTTCTCATGCATATAAACTCGGTTCACCAATCCAAGGCGCTGTGAGTCGAGTTGTCAATTCCATGGCTCACAATGGAAACATACCATGCAAACAAAAGAAATAAGTTAATGAAGAAGACACTGTTGCTATGAGAATCGTCCAGCCCTCGCTCCATCATATCGAAGGTGGTTTGCGTACAAAAATCTACTGTCCAATCATAGTGCTTGCTTAGTCTACTCAACACTAAGTATTTTTTGAATACATATAGTCTCAAATATGAATACGGATCGAATAATTTAAGTACTTTTCTGGATTTGGATTCGGACGAAATCGGATATTATCCGATTCATTTACACCCCTAATTTAAGGAATAGGATTTTAATCATGAAATCCTGCTTGCTTAGTCTACTCAACACTAAACCTATTATGAAGAATGCAACGAAAATAGATGTGGACCAGTATACTTCATGAACGACATCAATTTAGCCCAATGGGCCTTTTCATATGAAAAGAAGTGTGCTCTCTCTCTTCACAAATTGCTCTTCTCCTCCCAAAAGAGGAAGCAATGTATCCAGGGGCAAGTCTAGTATTTCACAGAGGTAAGCTTGCCTATTCCTGGAATTTTTTTTTTTTAACCAGGCTTTTATTACGGTCTGCCTACCCCAGAAATTATTCATTGCCTACCCTAGGTCCATAACCCAGTGCTCTCTCCTGCGCTAAGGAAACTTTCTTTGCTCGGTCACAAAGGAACCCGTCCCCTGTGCGAAGGAGAAGAAACCCTCTGCGGCTCCACCTGTGCTAGCTGTGCTTCTACTGCAGTACTGCTATTCGGTAAATCCCTTCTCTTCTGTTCTTTGCTTCTTAATTTGATTGGTCAATTTTATAATCCAATTGATTGCAAAGGTTGCCCTTTTATAGGCAATATTGCTCAGAAAGAAATTATGACCTTTAAATCAAGAGCTTGGTTAATTAATTTGCTTGAAAATTTGAGTTTAATCCATTGTGTAATTGTTTAATTTGTAAGAAGGAACCCACTACAATTAATTCATTAATCCATTACTTACAAATTAATCCATTAATCCAAAGATATAGGCAGTTGCTGTCAGGGGCAGAGCTACTGTTTATTAGAGGTAGACGACTGCCTACTTTTGAAAAAAAAAATTGAACCAAATTTTCTAAGGCTATGCTCCACAAACCGAGAGTAAAACCTCATTAAAGGGAAGGGAAGGGAGGAGACAGGGTGGAAGTTCCCCTTCAAACAATAATTTGTACACTCTGATTTGGGAGGTAACGATTTCATCAAAACTGAACACAGAGCTCACCTCCGAACAGTGTTTTATCCCCTCTCCGATTCTCTCCTTCTAGAGCAAGTAAACTCGCCTGTTCAGATCCGGTCTAGTGTGCGTTCACCTCCGCACAATAATTTTGCCCTTCCCCTCCCTCTGTGTACCCCCGTCTGGAGCACGCCCTAATAGACCTTGAAAAGTTTGCCTATCCTGAATTTAAGTCTCCCTACCCTTGCCCAATTGTTTGAATTTTTTTTCATAAATCATAATTAATAAAACAAATTTTATGGAACCAATATGATTAGATTTTTTTTTTCAAAAACCATAAGGACCGTTGGTTCCTACGGTCTCTAAAATTGCATTTTTTTCAGACCGTATGGACCATACGGTCTTACCTTTTTTTTTTTTTTTTAAAAACATAAATTTTTAAATTTTTATTTTTTGTATTAAAATATTAGAAATATTGAATATATTTCTTTAAAAATAGATGAAATATAATATAATTTGATTTATTAGAAAGACTACAACAAATAACCCGGATCAATATTTTTCAGATCAAATTTTTCACGGCTGTAAGAAAAATTAATATATTTATTTGTGTTATTGGAAAAAAGTAAAAATGCTTAGATTCTGAGTTATTGATCCGGTTTCAAAAGTCACTTCTAGGTAATTCAGAAATATTGTGATCCTTCCAGTACATTTAATTTATGAAAGTTGTATCTATTTTTGAAAGAAAAAACAAAAACTTTAAGTTATTTAATGATTGTTATTCAAAAAGAATTCTCAAAACAGATACAACTTTTTATAAATTAAATTTCCTAGAAGGATCACAATATTTTCTGGATTATCTAGAAGTGACTTTGAACCGGGATCAATAACTCAGAATCTAAGTATTTTTTTTTCCAATAACACATAAAGAAATATATTAATTTTTCTTACAGCCGCGAAAAATCTGATCTGGAAAATATTGATCTGGGTTATTTGTTGCAGTCTTTCTAATAAATCAAATTATAATATTTTATTTATTTTCAAAGAAATATATTCAATATTTCTAATATTTTAATACAAAAAATTTAAAAATTTATAAAATTTTTTTTTTTTTTTTTAAAAGGTAAGACCATATGGTCCATACGGTTTTAAAAAAAAATACAATTTTAGAGACCGTAAGGACCATATGGTCCTTATGATTTTTGAAAAAAAAAAACAATCATATTGATTTTATTAATTATGGTTTATGAAAAAGAGAAATTTGTATATATCTCCATCAAAACTTCTCTTTTTAAATATATCCCCATCACAACTCTAAATTTAGTTATATCCCCATCAAAACTTAATTGTTTTATTTATATTCCCATTTCTTCATTTGACCTCTTAAAATTTAAGAAAAATATTAATAAAATGTCTTAAAGACGTTTTTGCCCTGCGTTAAAATTACAGTATTAATTCTCCTTTTTCTGTGTCATTCCTTTCCTTCCCGTTAAAACTTACTTTTGTTTTATTTTATCCAGCAAACCTCTCCGTTCACACCATGCTTAAATCCCATGCGAAGACTTACTTTTCATATAGTATTGTTACTATGCTTAAATCCCATGCGAAGACTTTTCAGATAGTATTGTTACTGGAGATATAACACTACTATTGATTTCAACCAGTCAGAGATCGTAGCAACTAGTAAGCTCGCAAAAAAAAAGATCCAGTCAAAGATCGCGTTGAAGAATATGAAGACGCGGAGCTGGTCGGTCAGAGAGATATCAAACCAAATTTAGTGATTCTTGTTGTGTTAGGATCATGTGTAAATAAGGAATGTAATTGTGGAGTCAATTTGAAGGGATTGTATGATTTCCACCTAAGACTTGGCATTTGCACCATTTGTATCATTTTTTTGAGATTTAATCATATTGATTTTGTTTGTTCTTTGTTCAATCTTACATTCTTTGATCAATTGCAATCATGGGTGTTGTATTAACCGTTGCAATTAGTATTCTAGGTTGGATTGAAAAAAAATAAAAAAAACTTGTCATTTGGAAGCTGATTGGAAATCTCACTTATATGAAATTAGTTGTGTGAAATTAGTTTTTATGATATAGACATCTTGGTACAGTACATGGATATGACTAACATAGCTTATTTGGGCCTCAGTTATTTCTTAATTAAAACCAATTTACCCTTGATTTATCAATATGTCTATCAAGGACTATAAAGTATGGAAAGGAAAAATGAAAAAAGAAACAAAAAATGGCTTTAATAAACCAACCACAATGGATAAATATCATTTGGTGACCTCATGTTTATCTTCTTAACATGATTCAATCATGCCAGTATGTTATCTATAAACTGTACTAGTATAGATAAGTTGAATGTTTTTTTACCACTTGAAATCAAGTTAAGCTAGATAACATACTATTCTTTAGCTGATATTTAAATCTTATAAATTAGATTTAAGTATGTGATATTTAAATCTTAATGGCCAAAGTGGTACGGTCTTTGTGGAGGTGCAGAAATGACATGGCATACGGAGCAAAGCAGCCATCTTTTGAGATTTTTAATTTCTATCTCAACAAGATCTCATCGAAAACTATGCTAGCAAACACCAAATTGATCAATAGAGGGAGGAAGACTACTGTTGCAAAACTCAATGCTAGCATCTATCCCTCTGTACTTTATGACATGTTTTATTTTGCCGAAATGGGTTATTAACCGAATTGATGCAGTCAGGAGGAGGTTCCTTTGGGGGAAGTCAAATACTCAAGAGAAAGGCATTTTCCTTATCAATTGAAGAGGCACAGCAAATCGTTGAAGAGGTGGTGCTTTGGAGGAGATACTGTCAAGGGCGAATTACCAGAGAGGGCATAGGCTAGTTGATTTTATATGTTTAGTTTAGTGTGTGGTTTGCTCTCCTGGGATGCGTAAGCATTAGGGAATGAAATCAATTCAGAGAAAAAGAAAATGAATTAGTGATGAAGGGCAAAATAGTATTTTAAATATTTTACTAATATTTATTTTAAATTTTAAGAGGTCAAATGAAGAAATGAGGATATAAATAAAATAATTAAGTTTTGATGGGAATTAGGGATGGCAATGAGCCGAACCCACAGGTATTTTGTCAATCCCAGGCCTGGCCTACTTGTTAAAAACTAACAGCCCGCTTGCCTGGCCTGGTCTGATAGGCCTAAAATTATTGGCCCGACCCGCCCATGGGCTTTCCCATCATTCTTGCGCCTGCCTGTCTGCGCCAATAGGCTGCCTTACCCAATCCAATATCAATTTACACATCAATTTACACAAGTTTCTTATACACCAAATTTTAATTTAACACTAAAATACCATACAAACAACTACAAACAATACACAAACAATGCAAATATCACTAAAATCCATACAAATACAATCATTGCACAATCAAATTACACAAAATAAAATTTAACACCAAATGACATAGTTCAACACTAAATAACATAAATTTAACACTAAAATAAATTACACAAGCACATTCTTTGAGGCAATCAGATCGATGCCGCATAATTTGACATTGCTTTTCTTTCTCCAATAGAGAAGACACCTAGCAAAATCACAACAGCCTTATAAATTCATTTCAAGTTCTATTTATTATATTAATTTAATATCACAAGTCCTATTTATTCTATGAGTTCAAAACCACAGCCTTAGATGCATAATAGCCTTATAAACATCAGATTTATAAATCATAGCAGCCTTATAAGTAAGTTATATACACCTAACTATGCAATTTCAGCAGCCTTATAAATAACTATGCAATTCAGATTTATAAATCACATCAACCTTATAAGTTCTATACACATGACACATCAGATTTTATAAACTTGAGAATAAACTTACTGTTTCATAGGCACTATTTATTCTCAAGTATATGAAGGTATTATTTATGCAATTTGGCCCTTATAAATATGAAAGTAGAAAAGATAATAATTATTCATACCATTTATTCCTTCAAGAGTTGATAACTCCTTCATCATTAGCATTAGCTGAACAATCATTTTCAGCTACATCTTCACATTCATCTTCACCTTCATCTAAATCATCACAATATGTCTTGAATGGATTACGATTACTCAAATTTGAAAAAATAACAACCAAGAGTGAAACCGAAATACAAGCATATATAATTAAAATAATACAAAATGAGACTATACAACATTTATTTCAGTAACTATATTAGAAAAAAAAAAAACAATATTTCAGTCAGAATCAGAAAAAAATGAAGTCAAAATCAGAAAAAAGAAAAAATCAGAGGCTGCAAAAGCTGAAAATCTGATACCTCCAAGGAGAAGAAGCTGGGCTCTTGTTACACTAATGGAGGCGGATTGGTGGCAGACTAACGGGGTTCGTTTAGGTGGAGGCGGAAAGAGAGAGCAGTGCCACTTTTAAACTTGTGGTGAGGCTGTGAGATTCGATCGATTCTCTGGTGAGGAGCCGCGAGAGGAAAGAGAGTGGAGCGAGGCTCTGGAGTGGAGGAGTCGGACAGAAAGAGGACTTCTGAGTTCTGAGGAAGAAAGTGACTGTGGAGGCGAGAAGAGAGGAAGAGAGGAGTGCGGCGTTGGCTAAACCTAAGGGGTTTTCGAGTTTTCGTAAATCAGAGACGGGGGCAAAATAAAAACCTAAAATCTCATTCATTCAAATAAATTAGGCCCAGCAGGCTGCCTTTGGGCTTTGGCTGAATCCCATGCCTAACCTGGCCTGTTTCTAGGCCGGCCCTATCTTTCCTGCTATAATAATGGGCCGACCGGGTACAAGTTTTTTTTCCATCGGGCCGGTGGGATTGAGCAGGCTGACAGGTCGACGGGCCATTTTGCTATTCCTAATGGAGATATAACTAAATTTAGAGTTGTGATGGAGATACATCTAAAAAGAGAAATTTTGATAGAATATATACAAATTTCTCTATGAAAAAAATTCCAATTGTTTCCCAGCCCGTTAGGAGAATGGCGGTCTCTTCGCTCCGCTCCGTTAGGAGAATAGAACCACGCGACTGACTGCCTCCGCCTAACCCTAAACCCTGCTTTGATCACGCACGTGACTGACTGCCTCCGCTCCTGCCTCTGAGCCTCTGACCACGTCTCATCCCCTCCGCTCTCCGCTCCTGGCTCTGATCACGCACGCCTCATCCCCTGCGGATCTCCGTGACTGTCAGTCTGTCAGTGAAATCTCTGACCTCCGCTCCTTGCCGTCCTCTACTGGTTAGTTTCTTAATTGATTGATTTATTTGAAATTGGTATTGGGGAGAGAGAGATATCTAGAAAAGGGTCAATTCTATTGTGCTCAACATGGCTTGTGAATTTGTACAATTTGTGTTTGGATGATCCTCTTAATTGATGTTTGGATAGTGAATTTGTACAATTTAATATTCAAATGAAGGATTTGTCTTTGCTGACATGCATCATCCCAAATTAAATTCATTAATTTATGCCTTTTGTTGGTATTTTTCTATAAAAGTAAGTATTTTTCGTATCAAGTTCATAATTCTACTTCTCCTGTCTGGTACCATTCATGCAAACCAATTAGATGCTTGATCTTGTTATTTTGGCTAAATTCTAACAGATACAGTCAATTGTATGTTGAATCAAAAAGAGTGATGATATATTGGATAATTTGAATGAGAAATTTTTATATTTAAATAAAATCTACGCCACTAGTTGCTGGTGTTTGCAATTAATCCAAAGATATGGGCATTTGCTGTAAAAAGTCACATTTTGTTTTGTGTACCCAAGTCGTTATTAGCAGCTAATTTTATAAATTTATATATATACCTGAGATCCCCAAATTGTAAGAGCACCTTTTTTATGTTTTCTTTTTCTTTTTCTATACCTATTCTGGACCTAGTAGACGTATACTGCAACAAAAAAAAACTTCAGTTCAGCAAATATGAATTAAGTGAAAATTAAATGGGTTATTTAAGAATTTACTAACATTAGAAATTGTTGTCAGAACGCCACGAATGCTTCTTGGAGCTGCAAAGTGATCCGAAATCAGCCACAAAGTTATATCCTGGATCAGGCGATACCCACTTTTTGTAATTTTTACCCAAAACTTATTTGTTATTAGTAAATCAGACTGGTACAGTTGGTACTGACATGATTAGTTCCTGTGAAATTTAATGGAGAACCTTCCAGTATAGCTCACTTTCGAGTCCATATTTCTTGTTATTAGTAAATCAAACTGGTACAGTTGGTAAATCAGACTTTGGAGTTCATTTTGGAGTACTGATATGATTTGTTATTAGTAAATTAGACTGGTACAGTTGGTACTGACATGATTAGTTCCTGTCAAGGCAAGCATTGACTTGATTTTGTAGCATTAATATATTTCTTGTTTTTTGATATGGAAAAGAATATTTGTTATAAACTTTTGACTTAGTTGAAACCTTTGATGTTCATTTATGTTAAATTTTTTTTTTACAATTATTTATATAGTTATGCTTGCCTACCCTTGATTAAATTCCTCGCCACTGAATGTACTGAACACAAGCACGAACAAAACACAAGAGAAAAGGTAATTAATGGCAGAGTCGGGAGACCTACTGGCGGAGGCGATAGGCCACAGTCCGCCGGTGGGGCGGGTAGTGTTGATCGGAGACTGCGTGGAGATCAGTGGGGCCTTCGTGCTGCACCTCCTCCTCAAGCGCTGTCTCTCCCTTGATTCTTCCTCTGTCATCTTTATTGCCCTCTCCCATCCCTTCTCTCACTATGACCGCATCCTGCGAAAGATGGTAAGTGTATGGGTTAAGAGTTGGTGGTGCTGTTCTTCCCATTTAACTTTTTAAACAAATACCTGCTGTGGTGCACACATTGTTAGTTCCTAGATTGATGAAATTGAAGTGCCAAATTTAGGTCAATCAATTCTACTTGATAAATTATTGGTTCTTGTAAAGGGTTAAGTGTGGTGAGCATTAAACTACACAATCCATGTCTTTATGCCTCTTTTTGGTTCAGTCTTTTTCATAAACAGCTTCAGCGCAAGAAGACTAACTAATGTTAGTTGACAACTCATGAATCTTTACACTTGTTTGCTTTGCTAATGTGATGTCATGTTTACTAATTCCACTCTTCAGGGTTGTAATCTATCAGTGCAAAGGAAGAATGAGAAGCTGCATTTTCTCGGATTGCAAGATTTCTCAGGTGCAAATCTAGTTCTTTCAGTTGGCATTGCAAATCTAAATTCAAATAATCTATGTTTAACAACATCTATCAACAGCTGGCTGTAAAGGAAACTCAATTGATGATGGCTTCCGTAAATTGTACAATGAGATTCGAAAGGCAGTGGAAGCTGCCAGATCAAAGGAAACCAAAGCAGGCTGTGTTTTTATTATGATAGATGATCTATCCATTTTGGAAATAACGGGAGATGGATCTGACAATGATGTATTAGACTTTGTGCACTATTGTGCCACATTTACCTCTGAAATGGTAAATAGCATAGCACTTCATCAATATTTCATTTACTCGATGCTGATTTAACCAATAAGAAAATGTATCAGTAAGAAAATGATACTTCTAAATTGCAACTCATAAATATTTTATTGAATTAGGATTGTTCGTTGATAATTCTAAACCATGACGATGTGTATTCAAGTGAAGAAGCTCCTGGACTTCTGACACATCTGCAACACATTTCAGATATAGAAATAAAAGTGGCTCCCTTGAACACTGGTTTGGCTGCTGATGTACATGGACAGGTATCAACAAATTCTTATTTCATTTTGACTGTTTCCAAAATCTAATTGAGCATGCTAACTTGTATGAAATTGGTTTGGCAGTTGACAGTTGTAAACAAGGGGTTATTCAGTGATGTTAGGAGATCTGCACACAAGATTTGGAATTTTCAGTTCAAAGTGAAGGAAACTTCTGTTGATTTTTTTTATCCGGGAACTCAGCTTTGAGATTTAAGTAGTTCATTATCTAGTTTAGTGTTTTTTTGGTGTCAGATGCTAAAAGAAAACTATTGTGCTATAAAATATGAAATTTTAACTTGTTTTAGGTTTCACTTTCTCATACCAATTTGCATTGTTGATTGTTGTGTCAGTTTCGTAGTCTGAATTCTGAAATCCATTCCGAACCTGTCAATGGCAACACTTTGTATCTCTTCTTTCGTGGAAGTATTTTCTCATCATTGTTTCCTATCTTTGTAATTGTCAATAAACATACTCATCATTGTCATAGAGCTTCCTGCATGAAACAAGGCTTTATACGAATAATTTTTAGTAAAGGGTCTCTGAGACTAATAATTGTTATAGAGTATGTAAGCTGATAATTATAATAATAATAATAATTACATAATAGAGTACATGCACACAAAAATATCAATAACCTTGTATTCAGGAATTCGAAAAACAAAGGTAATTTTGGGCTTCTGGTCCTTTGGGCCATTTTGGAAGAAAACAAATTGAAAAGTATTTGTTGGACTATAATTATTACTCAGAGGCTTAATTTAAGGTCATATGGTAGTTTTTGGTTGAGACCTAAGTTGTTTATTAATTTAAATCAGTTTAAGTTATTTATGTTAAGTTGAGGTCTAAAGTTATGTATGACCTAAGCTATTAAGAAATAGTATTGACTAGAAAAGGGGGAAAACAATAAATAGTTGTTTACAGTAGGGCCGTAGGGAGACTTAAACTTTTAAGCTACCTGGAGAGGTGGTTTAAATTTAGAGACATAATTTATATTTTGTTTGTAGGGTACTTGTGTGTTTTGGTTGAAATAGGTATGTGCTTTACTACCTTTAGTTATTTGTCTTTTGGTTTGTAAGCTGGTACCAGAGTGGTGGTACCGGGTCTGACAATATGTAATGGTTTTCTGTTTAATGAAAATCGATGGGGTTACCCCCATTTTCTCAAAAAAAAAAAAAAATTAGAGACATAATTTTAGAGATAAAATGATAAACTGATCTAATTAATTTGCATTTAATAGAATAGACTCTTATTGGAATAACTAAGGTCTAAATCCCTTATTCAATAATTTAGGTCAAAACAAACAGCACCAGTAGACTTGAGTGGCTTGAGATAATTCAATTTAGGCTTTCAAAACTCTTTTGTATGCTTGTGTGAGGAGCTCAAGTGCACCACCTTGCGAACCCTAAACCCTAATCCTCTTCTGATCTTCTCCTTTCTTTGTCACTGCCCACTGAGCTTGCTTGTGGCTCGACACCTATTCAACAAGGTTTTCTCTCTGCTTCTCAAATGAAACAATAAGGCTGCGTTGCTGCAGTATATTTCCTTTCTGCTTTTCTAATGATAGATTATGGCAATGGTACAAACTGAGGTCCATCGTGTTCTATGATATTGTTTGATCTGGTACATGCATATACTGGTTTGTATGGTGAATAATTCATATATTATTCATAAAATTTGCCAACTTGTTTAGTTGATGGTGCAATTTGTTACTAGGGACACAACCATGTGAAGCTAATTAATTACTCTTTGCTGTATCTAGTGATTTGGTTTTATTTGCTGCAGCTCTCTTTGTGGGGCGAGCCCCAATTGTCTAGGAAAACTCACATTTACATAAAAGACCTGAGTATATTTAAAACTGAAACAACCCTCTTTAAAAGCCTTTTGGTGAAAAGGTCAGGTACCCGATGTAATACTGAGTAACTAGAATTGCTGACAAAATATTACTAAATAAACTATAACATGATTTTTTTATTGGCACTGTGAAGTGCTCTGAGTGATCAAATACCAGGATGGAATTCCAACAGATGAAATTGCAAACATACTGTACACTTCTTGAGTTTATTCTCCTTTCTCTCTATCTGTTCTTTCAAATTTAAAAGTTACTATACTAAGAAAATAGCTCCTGATCTCAAAATCTGTGTTTCATACCTTGTTTTAAGAAGCAATTTTATTCCGGAAACAGGACTACTTATTGGAAAGCGAGTTGAAATTTTTGATTGAAATAGGGGCTATTAAGTTAAATACAATATCAAGAGATGTACATAAATTTAAAAAACAATCACACGTAATATAGAAATTATGTCATGCATTGACTGAGATAGATCCCATACACAGATGAAACAATCCATGAAAACATCGAATGCATAATTTTATAATACAAACAATAAACTTGAAAGTTTGGATCGAACAGATAAAACCGTACAAGATGTGGCATAACTAATGAGATAGAAAATCCAACTTTCTTTAATGGTTATAAATTTTCCCAGAATAACTTTATCTGCAATTTGATGCTTCTTTATTATTTAATTCATTAAAATTTTGTTTTTATGGTGAAATATCTTATGATTGCTCTCCTCTCAGTATATTCTTTGTTTCTAAAGGAATGTTTTTATTCCGGCCGCTAGTTCCATACAATCCAGCTAGCATATTTGAAAGAGACATCAGTCAGCTAATAATTAAATATACCTATTAATTTGTTCTATCCACCAATTGTGTTGATTATCGAAGATCAAAATTATGTACCAGTAATGTTATAGTCAATGTAATATGTTCTAGTCAGTGTTCTTTTACTGATTTTTTTTTAAGTTAGTTTGAGTTTTTCCTTAATTTTATACCCTTCGTAGTTTGCAGTTACTATATACAGCATGACTGTACCAGTTTATTCAGGTACTTGCATGAATCAGTGACAATGTGGCAAATTTTTCTAACAAGCACATTGCAGATCAAATAAAATGGATCCATTGAATAAGTAATAAATTATCAAATTACATCCTTCAAAAGCATTGCAATGATACAAAGAACGATATGAAGGGAAAAAATAGTCGGTTATGTTTTCAAGTTGCGATGTTTTTTTCCGACCATGAGATAGTTGCTGCTCAACTCTGAAAGGTTATGCGCGCAACAAAAAATCCTGAAAACTAATACTTGCAAAACCCATAAATCATTCTACAAATGGGTTTGCAAAATGCATGAATTTAAAAAATTAATAAACAAATAAATAGGCATGTTATTTCCTTAACATTTCCAACGTTCGACGCATGAAAGATGCATCACAAGGCAGTACCAATGGCCCATCACTTGATATGCCGTACTCTTCTTCAGCGAGTTTTAACAGATCTTCGAAATTTTTTGAATTCAAATATGAAACTGGAACCAAGAACCGTTCACCATCTCGTGTGTAAGCCGCAAAATGGCCCTTTGGAGAAGCCGGTGTCTTGCTTTTAGTTTTGTTCAGTGATCTTCTTGGAATTTCTACTAGCCTTATTGGGTTCAACATCATTTAGCAAATGCGTTGGATGTGCATGTGTGTAAGAGAGAGAGAGAACAGATGATCACTGCAAGAGCTGGCCAAAATGGAAAGATATAAATAGAAGCAAGGAGATACTGTAGCACTGAAATTGTGTGCACCCAGATTTGGAGGTTTCATCCAAATTTTAACAAAATGGAGGTGGTATCTGCAAATATATTTTGAAATTGAGAAATTTATGTTTTAGTTTTTTTTTCTTCTAAAATGTTTGTATTTCCCTTCCCTTTTAAAGCGTTCAACAAAATGTAATTATAGACTATCTTCTCTCCTCTTTTCTCTCTCTGACTGTCTCATTTCTAATTACAGATAAACAAATCAATCTTTCAATGAATGCTTTTTAAAGTGAAACAAGAGATT
This sequence comes from Carex pumila, assembly GCA_033356055.1. Lineage (NCBI taxonomy): Eukaryota > Viridiplantae > Streptophyta > Magnoliopsida > Poales > Cyperaceae > Carex > Carex pumila. The sequence continues at coordinate 139,880 of JARJHM010000287.1, read as the reverse complement.
TTATTCATTCATATGGGGTCAATTGAACCTATTATTTCTCGATAAATTTTTATTCATGTCATATTTTTACATATTTTAAACAAAAATGTCATAACTATTCTAAAATTGACCTTCAAACTTTCTAAAAGAATTTACATGATATATACGACTCCAGCTAGTATAACATCGGTGTCATATAACACTAACTTCAAAATCAATTAAATAGACTTCAAACAACTAATCCAAACCAATTTACTTTATGAGTGGTGTGTTTACATATAATTTTTTTTTTTGAGTTATTTTAATATCAAATCAAGCGATATAAATGTTGAAAAATGAATGTATTAAAATTAACTTAAAAACTTACACATTTGACTGCTTGACTTGATACTAAATAAATTCAAAAAATTATAAATTTTGATGTAAATGCAAAACTAATGAAGTAGATCGGTTTGAACAATTTGGATTCACCGTTTAAAGTCGATTTGATAGATTTTGGAGTTAGTATTATATAGATTGAAATGACACTGATGTTATACTAGCCATACTTTATATATAGTTATATACATATACTTTTCAGCAAAAAAAAATTAGTTGACTTCCGTAGTTCAAAATTGAGCCTCTCCCGTATAAAATATATTTTCTTTTGTAATGGATCCATAATCATGTGATCTCAAATACAATTAAGATGCATTTATAAGTGAGTTTATTGTTTACAAGTTCGTTATTATTTTCATTTTTATCAATTTGGATTTTTTTAAGGAGCATAAATACAACATAGTATGGTATATTAAAAAGAATAACATGTAAGTAAATTTCAAAAGCGCTCAAATAAGTGAATGAGAAACTCTTATGTAATTACCAGAATAACAAGAATTAAAGGATTATCAGATTATTTATTCACCAATATTATTTTTAATTCGAGAATTAGTACTTTTCCGGTCATAATTAATATATAAACTTTTAAAAGTAAAATTACAAGTTAGATTGTCAAATTCTAAAACATAGTCTTGGCAAAAAAAAATATAAATTATATATAAAAAAAGACTTAAAATATTATGTCAAGGTTTTTTAATGCAAAGTTTTCCTTTTTGAATTGCATTCATGTTATGTTAGTCAAGAGTTGAACAACTTGTATACCAGAAATGGAGAGGATTGGAAAATTGGAAGCCCATAGTACAATGGAGAGGAGTTTAGAACCAAGAAAAAAATACAGTTGAAATAAGCACATCGACCGTGCAACATCACGCAGGAATTAAGGGGACAAATGGGAGCAAGTACATAATTGGTGTGTGGGACCATTCTTTCCTCTCTCTCTCTCTCTCTCTCTTTGGATAGAGATGAATGAATTTTCGTTTTGGATAAATTTTAAGTTGTCCTTTGAAGGCAAACTCAGACCATACCACATAAGACGAGTCTGTCCTGCAGGTACCTGAGGTGCAATTTTAAGAAACGAATGGCTCAAATTAATTCCAGTTAAATCAAATTTATTTCGGTGTCTATTAAAATTATTGGGGTTTGCTTTGAGATTCGTGCCAAGTTGAACGAGTGGTCTGAATTTATCACTTGCATCTCAGGTAACTGGATGATAAAGATTTACATATGATAACCACTCTTTTAGGTCCTGTTCAGCGCACCGATGAGAATGGGTGTGGGTATAGAAAAAGTAAAAATTTGAACAGCTTTTTACTGTTCATAGCGACTAAATTTTTTTTTTCCACGAGAACAGTAATGTAGCCGAATAGAGCCTAAACATATTTTTGAGAGTGGAACAATCAACACTTTTTTAAGAAAGAAATGAGACGGAAAGACTACAAAAATTTCATTGTATTTTTTACCTCTTCATATGGGGGTGTGAGTCTAATGGATATCAGATTAAATTTGATTTGATATTGCCGTCCAATTCGCATTAAGAGTTGTGCTTGCTCACTTCATTTGTATGAATTTCAAATTGTTTGCACAAATTTTGATGTGGATTAGACGGTTCTTATCTGATATCCAACCGAATTTGATTCAGTATCTATCGAACTTAGGATTTAGACCTTTAGTATAAATGCTGATTTTTAAATTGTGTTACCACGTATATGACAATGTATACTTTAGTTATTAAATCAGACGTGATTTTTGTAGTGAATTTATTATTACTCTGGAAATTTAAAATCTGATAGTATATGAATTATTTCTTATGAAAAAAGGGACAGAGCAACTTTTGCTCTTTTCTCCCAAGTGATAAAGTGAAAAAAAAAAATCCTAGCCGCCACCGTCATTCTCCTTCAATTTTCTACACCTCTTCATTTCGTCTCTTTCACCTCTTCTAGTTTTCACCTTCGATATAGTGATACTTTCTCCTCTTTCTCGTCTTTATCTCCTTAAACAGAGAGAAAAATGAGGGAGGGGGGAGGGAATCAAGCGGAGCCAACCGGAGCTGAGAGTACAGTATTATCGAATCTCGAAGCATGGAGCCTTTACTACCTCCATCTTGATCGAAACACGACGGTGAGCGAATTCGGCAGTTGGAGCGCGGCGGCAATCGGACGAAAGCGAATAAGGTCGTGGAAAGAGATGGAGAAAGAGGTAATATGGTGTTTAAGAGTAGATACTAGGATTAAGTTATTAGAGTAATTTACGAGATTTTATGAGAATAAATTAGTGTAGATCTAAGAAGGAGGGTCATTTGACTCGTTGTAAGTCCTTTTTCTATTATCAATGATATTGTTAATAGACATTTAAAGCCACTAACTTTCAAAAAAAAATCTAATAGTATATAAATAATATAAATCAGCATCTCAAACTAATTTGTTAAGAATAAGATTTGAATTCGTTTATTTTCTCAAAAAAAAAAAACAATTAAGCACCTTGCTTTTAGAGAGAATTGGGAGAGAAAGAAAGAAGAGAGCAGATTTGAATTCATTAAGAAAGTTATTAACTTTTATTTTTGCTATGATAGTTCATTATACCTTTTAATTTGGGGTTTTAAACGATTAGGTAATTGACAAAATAATTTTTGACAAGGATCTCAATTTAGTACTTTCGTATGTGAGAATTTTTTTTTTCCTTTTTTGAGAATACTGTATTTGAGAAATTTAAATATTGCATTTGGATTTCGAACTGAAACTCTATGCATTAATTCAATACATCTGACTATATAACAAACCAACCGGAAAGTTATTATGAATACGTTCGTCGACAGGAATATTTTTAAGAACAAAAAATTTTGAACATGAAAATGAGAATATTAATGCAATATTTGAAATTCTCTGTTCAAAGTTGCAATATCATTGCAAACATAGCTCATGGTGAACTGCAGTATATCTGGAATAATATAATACTTGCTCATTAATTATAACTAAATTCAGGCCTTTTCAGTACTGGTCCTAAAATTTGAAAGGGACTTGTTATTTTTAACCAAGAAAACCTTTTACATTTGACAAAAGTAATGTTTTTTGTGTGAAAAGCTGCAGATTTGAAATCTAAAAATAATATATTTTTTATAAATATTAAATAGTTGAGTAACTTGACATTCAATCTTTACTTAAAAAAAAAAAAAAAAAACTTTCACACTAAAATATAGTTAACTTAGACTATGCTCCAGAAGCTTGTTGCACAGAGGAAGGGGACGGAAGACAAAGGAAGAGGAACGCGCTCGCATTACTCCGTCTACACCCCGAATCGAGGGGTACGAATTTCACAGCTTTGTACGCTTGATTTCCCCTTGCCACAGTGTCGTCTCCCATCCCCTCCTCTCCGATCTCCTCGTTTTTGGAGCGAGTAAACGAGACGGACAGCAGCGATCTGAGCACATCTCCCCTCCCTTCCCTTTAATGAGGGACTTCTACCCCGATTGGAGCACGCCGTTAATAGTAGGATAGTAATTTTTTTTTTTTAAACATTTGCATAAGTTGCGAAGTCTTGAGAGAGAATCGAACTCTCAACCTTTAAGTATAACAATTTTAAGATCTTTTTTCTAGCCAACTACACTACCTCTCATTTCTCAAGAGCAGGACAGTAAATTGGTGACTATTTTTTAAAAGAAAGATAAAAATCAAACCTCCAAATTCTAATAAATTGGTGAATGTGTGAACGTTGGATATGGATTATCTTAGTTTCTTTTTAGGATCAGATATATAGTAGGTCATGTCATATTATTCAATAAGATGCTTCTCAGATTAATTATCTATACATAAAACAGAAAGGGACCCTCTGTTCTGGGCCTTGTGTTTTCTATCTGGCAGTTCTAGTTTGGATAGTATAATCGTGTTATATGACTGTGAGCATTAATGGGACAGAGCAAGTGTCGATTTATTTTCTATAGCAATATAAAAATAAATTTATGATATCGAAACTTCCATGTTCAAGAAAATCGTTACAGGTTGTAACGAATTCAGACTACAGCAAATCTATTACGGATTTTAGAGTTTGAGAAAGAAACATAGATGAGATAAGGGGGTAAAGATTTTAACAGAGTAGCTTTTGCTTCGTTCAACGTACGGATAGAATCAAAACAATCTCTCCCGCATATGATTGTGCGCTGCATGAAGTGAAAACTATTGTGTTAAAATCCTTTATCCATATAAAGAGAGTTTGGCTAATATAATATGAGTGTCATTTTAGCCTATATAACACAAACTCTAAAACATATTAAATTGACTTTGAACGACTAATTCAAACCATTCAAACTGATTTACATTATGGGTGATGTGTTTACATACAATTTTTTTTTTTTATATTTTCAAGTTATTTTAGTATCAAATCAAGCGGTAAAAATATTAAAAAATAAATATATTAAAATTAACTTAAAACTCACACATTTGACCGCTTGACTTAATACTAAATAAATTCTAAAAGTTATAAATTTTGTATGTAAATGCACAACTAATGAAGTAGATCGGTTTGATTAACCATTTGAAATCGATTTGATAGATTTTAGAATTAGTGTTATATAAGTTGAAATGACACTGATGTTATACTAGTCAAACTCAGATAAAGGAGAGTCGCAAAAATAGGAGCCAATTAACAAGGAGTCCACATCGTCTGCATTAACTCAAAAGAGCATAGTTAATAAATATGGACTGTCCGATTGTAAACGGAGCCCATCCAACTTCCACCTAAAATATAAGAGGATATTTAATATTAGTGTGGATCTAATTCGCACAAATCTTGAAGCTGATCGGACGGTCCATCTGCATTAACTAAAAAGACTCCTTTTTGAGTTAAGGCAGAGGATACAAACTTATTAACAAGAGAGTTGCTGCAGTTTTATGTACTCTATTATTCTGATATTTTTATGAATATGAAGATTTCAATATTCAAGATTTAAATTTGTTTTTATGTTATAGAAAAATAAAACAGGAGCAAGTGGCTCTCATGTTGCAGTTGTACGTACAGCAGCATTGACATCATCCCATTGGCCATCTTTCTCAGAGATATTCAGCACCTCATGTGCTCTTTCTCTCTCTTCCTCTCATGGCCCATCATCACATGCAGGGTCTCTCTCTCTCTCTCTCTCTCTCTCTCAGGCTCTCATCCACCGTTATTTAGAATTTAGAAAGTTTTCTAAAATTAATTATTGTTAAGAAACAGATAATTCACAATTCATAATGGTTTTGTGCTCTCTTGGACTTGGAACGGGTCAACACTTTTTTTAGCTATATATCATAATCACAAGATTCGTGAATTAAATCTGAATAATTTTTTTTTTTTGGTGATGCCGAACCGAACGCTAAATTATTCGGTTGACCGAACTTTGACCGAATTGAACCCAAATAATTTGTGAATTTCATGAATTTTTTCCAAAATTTTCGAATTATTCACGAATTTTTCTCATAACATTTTGTTTTTGTTTTTTTTTGCTCTCTTGTAGAACTGAGATCTCTGATTCAGATAATTCCGAACCATTCCCAAATTATACCCACATTATTTCTGAATTACAAATTTTTGACCTCGCCGAACCGAACCCGAATAATTCATTTGTAACTATAGCTATAGATAGATTCTACTAGAACTCAAAAGGTACAATTCTTGAAAAATAAAATAATAATTTTGTTTTTGGGCTATCTTACTTTCCTTATAGAGTTTTAATTATATGGTTGTTTCTAAAGTAAAACAACATTAAGCTTGAAATCCATTCAGACGAAGCAAAAAAAAAGGATATATCAGTCATATTATGCTATATTGCTATGGCTCACCACACCATGTGCTGAGGTATATCTGTCATAGAAAATCCTGTAGATTATACTTTCTGGTCACAAATGGTTGTATCTGTGGGGTCAGTAAATTGGATCTAAATGTGTGGCTACTAGTTAGGAATGCAATTTTAGAAGATTTTCATGAGTATGGCCCATACTAACGAAAATTTTGGTCATGACACGTCACGTGAAAAATTAACTTGTTTGTGGCACAGTATGATATTAGATCAAAGTCACAGCGTATTAATCATAACACGGTACGACACGTTTTTTTCACTCTAAGTATGAAGGAGTCGAATTACCTGTCTTTATGTGAGCACGAAATTTTTGTCTCTAAAATTACTGATACATGTGGATTAATTTAAATATTAAATATAGTTTTATCTTAAAAGTCAAAATTTGTATCAGATTCACCTGTTAGTGACTTTAAAAGTGAAATTTTCTACTCGCAAAATGACAGAAGATTCGATTTGATATTTTACAAACTTATAATACATTACATGGTAAACATATTTATAACGTTGTTTTGGCTTTGTTTTATATAATATATGAATCATATTTTATTATTATTATTTTGATTGTATTGTCTGTACACTGCATCTGTCAATTATCCTATTACACCACTTGTTTTGTAACAGTTTTACAGCGAGCAATTACCAATAATTGGAGCTAATTAATGCCAAGTAAGTTGAAGGTATTTTTTATAAGAAAATATATTTAGAGTGACATTTATATTTCAATCTTACAAATCATGAGCTCATTAACAGCTGTATTATCTCAAACATCGTACAAATTATTGGTATTTGGAAGTTGATTGAAGAGTATATCTTATCGTTGTCGAAATAAGCATCTATTTAATTTTTGCAATCTCTATAGAGCTATAATTCATGTTATACGGTCTCTTTCGAATTTTAGTCTCCCTATCACATATCAGCTAGCTAGCATACATCTAGTACATTAAATAGTGTTTTTGTTTTTGTTTTTTTGAAACCAGCTTTTGCACTTTGATATAAAGATAAAAATAATATCTTTTGTGTAAGAAGTCACAAGTTTAAAATTTAATTGGAGAATTCTTAATGAATGCTTAAATTTGAAGGCTTGATTTCCATGTTAAAAAATAACTCTTCAGAATGTTGAATCCATCTAATGACCTTTGCAAAAAAAGAAAAAAAAAAAAGGATATTAAAAGTGATGAAAACTTGTACATTAAAAAAGAGGAGAGTTCAAATGTTTTTTTTCTGTGTCATATCGTGTGTATTCTTTTGTTTCTAATAATAAAATCTAAAATAAATTTGTTAATGTGACTTGTATTAATTTCTCTACATGCACACAAATTATTAAATTTTTTTATATGAATTAATAAGTTGAAAAATCAATATCTAAAAAATATTCACTTCAATATATTTTTATTAGTTTTTATATCAATCAAAACAAAACTGAAATGTCATACTCTTTCAATGCGTGTACAGAAATAATGTTATAATATTTAACAATTTTATTTTTGACATTTGTATTTTAAATTTTAACTTATTGAAATTTTTTTAATAATTGAGACACAATAAAGATATAGAAATAAAAATATTCGACGAGAAAGTTTCTGAAATAATTATGGCAAATAAATTTGATAGATTTTTTTTTAATCTTTGTAAAAATTATGAAGTCGTAAGAGGAAATCAAACTCTTAATCTTTAGATACAATAAATCTAGAATTTTTTTTATAGCTAACCGTGCTACTCCTCTTTCGAATTTGATAGATATATAACAGAAAATAATTATGAATTTGGCACAGCAGAATTAGATGATTTGACACACATGGCAAGCTTTGTATAACCTTTTCGGCTTCTCTTACCGCCAACAAGATTACAAGAGATTGGTAGTTCATTCTTGGATTGCAATTCAAGAAATCCAAGGATAATAAGTTCTTTATTAAAAAAAAAAATTCTAAGGATAACGATGCCATGTAATTTCTCAGGGAGCATATTTTATTCTCTATTTGATTGATATAGTTGAGTATTCACCAGACAAAATATTAAAATAACTTTAATTATCATCTCCATTTGAGTACTAAACAGATGCATCCATTGTTTACACTTCAAGTCAAAATTTGACTAAAATTTATGCGAATAACTTCATAACTATTCATGTGTTTTGTATCATATAAAGCATACAAGTGTGTGGTACTTTTTGAGAATATATCCGAAATAAATAAAATAATTTAATTTTGAAATTCGCTAACATAAGTTTAATCTTCTTGACCGAGTATTCTGTTTTTGAATTTGTGTACCGAATTGAAAATCTCTTAAGAAATTATGAATAAGGCTATGGTGCTACGGCTCAATATTCGATATTTTTTGAAAATTTTTGCTACCTATCAGTTGATCTAAAAAATCCTGCACCATTCAGATATTTGATTTTCTATCTATCTAAAAAAATAGCAAAAAATTTTCAAAAAATGTAAAATTTGGTCTCCAGACACATATTAATATAGAGAACAAAATTAACAGTTCGGATCGACTGTTAGAATTTTAAAAACTCGAATATTAAACCGTTACACCGTAGCCCTCTATGCAACCCATAACATTGTAGCCTTCACCAAATACAAATATTTATACTGCTACGAATCATCCTTTCTCTCGAAACTTTCCTATTTTGGCTCCCTTGTATTTTTATTTACTTGCAAATTAAACAAATTGGTATTGTGTGAAGACATTTGGGACAGTTGTCAGTTGACGTGCTAGACTGAATAGTCAGTTGCTTTATGTGTAATTTATGTATGTTATTCTTAATAAAATTTTATCATTCACCTCCCCTTATTATTGAAACATTTGTTTAATTAAAACGACAATTATATCTCGCCATAATAAGTATATCTAATTAATTATTATTCTTTATCAAATTCAATTCTCAATATAATAAGTTTCTGATTTAATGCATCACCAGTTCACCCCAAAAGAAATCTATCCGATTGGCGATTGATGCAACATATAGATTACATACACAGTTGGGATGTTGGGGGACCAAATATCTCAGTGCGTATCTGTTGGTATAAATTTTCAGAATATTATAAATTAATTAAAATAAATTAAATTGAAATAGAGTTATCCGGATTGTGTACGAAACACTTTCCTTAAGCGTATTTCGTCTCATTGTGCAAGATGAAACCGCAACTAAAATAATCCGGGATTGTTGCTCTTTAGACACTCCATGAAAACAACTGACAATAACTTCACAATATCCAGCATAGATCAGAATTTGATTAATTGGAATAAGATACAAATGGAGGATTAATCAAAGAACTTTGTGTGAGAGTAAATCAAAGAAACATATTTGGTTTCTTTTCTCAGATCTTTTTTTCAAGAGAGAAGAGATGTACCATTTATAATATTCAAAACATTAGCAACTTATTCGCTGATTAATTGTCTTAAGGAGAGATTAATAGAGAGATTAATGAGATACAAAGGTGGCTCTTCTGTAACGCCTTTTGATTTAATTATTAAATTAAATATTTTTTATTTTCTAATATCAATCAAGGAGAACATAATTCATTGACTTTATTGTGCTTCAGTTATTTCTATGAAATAAATATGAGATTTATTCAGTTTAGCCCCTCAAGCTAATTAATATTACAAACAATGATTTTAACAATTTTGAGTTTTCAAATAAAGTTCCAACAGTATCCTCTGAGATACCTCAAATTTTGTGTGACCAACGTGTCCGGTGTCTATTCGGAGATAGCACAGGGGCCAGTATCATTTGAGCCTTGAGATTCGTGTCGGACGTATTTGAACGGTTGAGATTTTCCAAAAGGTCACGCAAAATATGAGATTTCTCAAAGGATGCGAATTCCAAATATCTTGCATGTCTATGGTGAAATTGGGTTTTTTCTCTGTGTTGAAAGAATTAGAGTACAACTTGGTATAAATAATGGCCTGTCAATATATGATGTGCTATCTGCATGCAATGCTTGGGCTTATAAAGGCCAGGTTGGTAATGGTCCATATTGATTAGGGAGTTGGGGGCAGTCCAATGTCCGGTTGGAAAAACATCAAGATTCGTGTACACTTGATCAGCACAGATCTTAAATCTGTCTGCATGAATCTTGATTTGTTGTCTAACACAGTCTATTAATTATAATCTGACAATACTGATGCTAGTCTATTAATTAATTATAGTTGACAATACTGATGCTTGAACTGTACCACAACAAACATCAGACCAATTTTTCAGAAAAATTAACTAAAAGCAAACAGCAACCAAATTGCAATGAGAAGGAACAAAAAAAGTTAAGCAGAGTTTAATTTTCCTTTCAAATTCAATCCTTTAAAAGCCACCCAACAAACAGCATTACAGCAGTGGAATTTTCAAAATATTATACCAATCAAATATATCACAAACCTAATAATATCAACATACAAAACAGTATCTCCAACCAACTCAGAGTGAATCACAGCAAATCCCCAACCTAAACAAAAACCAAAAGTAAAATGATAATTTTTCACTAATGACTCCAATTTTCTCAGAACCTCCTGGCTACTGATCTTGTACCAATCCTCCTTACACTGGTACCGACACTACTCTTATCATCAAAGCTGAAACTAGTAGTATTCTTTTTCATCTCCTTACTGGTTCTAACCGATGATCTCAGAGTTGGGATGCGACTCACTGACATATCACCTGAGATCGATTTACGTGTACTTTCATTTTTCTTTGAAGTTTTCTTCTTGGCCAACTCAATTGCAACTGCGGGATTTTGAATTACCTTCACTGCCTCAGTCTCTTCCAGCAACTCAAGTTGCCGCCTCCTCAGCCGTTCATTGCGTCTTGCTGAGTAAAGGTCGTAAAGACGGCCTCTTTCGAACAAGGGGCTGGTAGATGGCTTGGGTGCAACTGGGGTAGTTGGAATAAAGAGATTTTTGTTTTCTTTCTCATTTTCTTGGTACAGGTTTTCTTTGAATTCTTCTTTATTTTTGACTATTTCAAGTAACTCATAAGAGATGAGGTCGGGATCAGTCCGAAAGAGAGATGCACCAGAGACAGAGGCACGCAACGGCCGATTTGCTTTGGAATTTGTCACTGTTACAGGAAGCAAAGTCAAATGATGAGTCACAAATTAGTATCAATTCCGTAATGTGAAAGATAAAATTCAAAATTGAGGATACAAAGACCAAATTTCAGATTACTAAATTTGAATAACAATTATTGGTAAATTACCACAATCCCTAATAAGTTGGAATTTCAAAATTGGGAGAGAGGGGATTAATACATGTAGTGATGAAATCATGGATATTTTAGGCATTTTTTTTCTATTTCAACAGATTGTAAGAAAATAAACGAATTTCAAAGAGGGAGACAACAGAACAAACATTTTTGCAGTTGGCAGTTGAAATATAAAAATGCACTTCAAAAAAATAAAAATAAATTCTTCCTCAAGAAAAGGGAAAAAAGTAAATTTGAATTTCCTTTTTTTTTTTCCTCTTCCACTTTAAAATTACCTGGAGATTTCTTAGCAGTTGGAGCGGCTGGATGCCGAGGTGGAAGGCGGGGCCGAAGCCGACGGGGCGACATTGCAAGATGAGGCCTCCTATCCATTTGAAGATCCAATCTTTATTTCTAAACAAAAAAATATATATGTAAAAATAAAAAGAAAAATATTATCGTTTTCCTTCCCGTAAAGAACCTTAACAGTAAGTGGATCTGGTTAGATAAGTCGGTACTGGGACATCAGATGTGACACTGGAGGAGAAGACCTCAAATCTAGGGTTTGATTGAAGAACGTAGAGAGAGAGAGAGAGAGAGGCAGTTTACCTTTGTTCTTTTTGTTTCGTCGTCTCTTCTCTGTTGGTCGTGTAATCGATTTCTTGTGTTTTTTGCTCTAAAAAATACTTGTGTCTAGTTTTCTTTCTTTCTTTGTTAATGGAATAGAGAATTTTGAATGAGAGGGGGAGCCTTGTAACGGCTATATTCTTTCCGATCTGAAGTATCGCCTCCACGAGAAAAGTTTACGAGCATCTACCGAAGTACACGTGGCTTGATTTTATTGGTCGAATATGCAACATTCGGAAGAAAGAGTAATGTACAGTAGAATTTGTATATGTATATATATTTTAGGTACTTTTCGTGGTACTGGGAGATATTTTGCCAAAAAACGATAGTTTTCTTACGAATACCCAGAATGTCCCCAAGTGCAATCGATGACGTATGTAGTATACAATAATATTTACCGCGTCAACATCAATACTGTTTAATTGCGACGTCTGAAAAATACCAAGCACCAGATCTTTCGGATGCGATTATCTTAACTAGCGGATCACCAAATTTTATGACAATTCATTGAAGTTGAGATCACCATATCTTGGTGATTCACTGAATTTATGTATATGAATTATGACAAATTAATTAGGATTAATTAAGATAAAGCTCCATGCACATTTTATAATTTTATAATTTTATAATTAAGATAAAGTTCCATGTATAGGAGAGTATCAAAATTCTACATGGAATAATTTATAATTTTATATCAAGATATTTTAGCAAATTCAAATTATGATTACAAAAGGACAACAATAAAGCATTAAATGCAGGCATATAATTAGCGTAATTTCATTGGAAATAAATCTGCTGTTATTCCGATCCCAACCATTCAAATTTGTTCATGCAAGAATCTCAAGGAAAGAAAGTTTTTCATGCGCAAATCTCAAGAAAGATCAACAGTTGAGGTTCCTGTTATTCCTTTGTAATAACAACAGATTTATTCCAATTTCATTATGGTAACTCTCAATTGAAAGTAAAATGCAGGGTACTCTCAATTAAAAACTAACTCCACATTTTCAAACCAAGAGATATATTTCTTTTCTATACATTTAGTACACGACATCACTAGCCATAACTCATATGTGTATATATATTATCCGATTAATAAATATTTATCAAAAATGGACAACAAAGAAAAGATACAAATTCAACCTAGGGGAGCCAAAGGTGGAGAAAAAGAATATAATTCATATATTTTTGTAAGGTTAAGTAAATGAAAATCTTGAAAAGAAATTGGTTCCACTATCTGGCACGGGGGCTGCCTGGCTCAAAGAGTCTCTTGACACTTTGTGGGCTTGCTGACACTTCTTTGTCTACAATAACAAATAAGTGTAAGGTAAATACGATAAAAAGCTAAAAAACAATGAGTAATTTATTAGTTCTATACCTCTTCGGGGCTGAATTGTAACAAAGTTGCAACAACAGGGAGCAATCTGTCAACTTCCCCTACAAGAAACCCAGAAGTTAGTAAATGCAAGATGTCTGTCTGTTTACCTTCATATTAAATTGCAAGGAATTATTTTAGCCTAATAATATTTTCCTTCTCTTTAGTAAACATTTTCATTTCCATCAAATGAGGCAAACGGTAACTGGCACAAGGTAAGCCAGAAATTGTGAAAGGGATATTGAGGTTATCAGATTAATGGTGAAGCATTTATTTCCATTACAATTGTTCTAATACTATATCTCAACATTACTCTTGTGGATGCTCATATTAGGGAAAACAGAATATAATTGCTTTTTGCAAAATGCTCAACTACTTCAATATTCTTTTCTTTTTCATTCTCAGCATTGTTAATTTATTCAACCTGTTTCAAGAAGTTTAAGGATGACATTTTTAAGGTAGGTCATATCGATGCCTTCTCTCTTTTGTGACCTTTCCATGTTTCTTAGCTCATCCTTTAGCATGGCCTCCTGAAATATCATCATAAAGTTATTATGTACAAAAGAAAATGCAAACTAAATAAAAAAGTCAATCAATAAATCATTTGAGAAATTAAAACCTGTTGGTGGTGGAGACGGTTTTCACGCTCCAGTTCTTCAATCTCTTCCTGCAGACAAAATTTAAAAACATATAAATATAGAGAAAAGAATAAGGAGCAAGTCTAATCTGAAGTTCACTAGGGAGACAGAGAGAGTGATTATTAATTCTAAATTTTTTTGCTTACTTGAAGTGCTAAGATATGTCTCTGTGTCTGAGCAAGTTCTTCCTCTCTCTGAGCTTGTTGTCTTGCCAGCACCTGAAAATTTCAATTTAACCCTTGGTTTAAATAAAATGGAGTTTTTCAAAATGATGTCATATGTTCACAAACATAATTACACACATATGAGGGGAGAGAGAGAGAGAGAGAGATGGAGATAGACAGATAAAGAGGGATAAATACAAGAATTTGTTGTTCGGCGATTTCAACACTGAGACCTTGGGAATCCTTTTTTGACATTACTGTAAAAAAAAAAAAATGAGATCCAAGAAAAAAGTAATAAGAAGAAGACACTACGAGAAAAAATAGTGTAAATATTTCAATACCAGATACTTGTCTGTCACCATTTTCAACCTGAAAATAAGGAAACAAACCACAAACTATTTCAACAAAATTCTTACTAGAGAGAATAGAAAAATGCACTTTTTTCCTCAATTTTCGGTCATTAGAGTCATTTAGGATATTTATTTATCTTTTATTATTTGTTATTTGGACTTTTCATAGAACTAAGTTTGTATTATTTTCTTTAGGGCTCATACTAGACAACAAAGTAGAACAAATCAACCAACTAAAATTGAGGGAAAAAAGAAGATTATTAAAACACTGACAGTAGGTCTAGCCTCTAGAGAGGTATGTAGGCCCTTGTTTTCTTCTTGAAGCCTTGCAATTTCCTTTTCCTTCTCTTCAATCATTCTGTCTGATATTTCTCTGAATGTATCATGTTCTTCCTACAAAAGAATCAAATGATTTAAACAATTAAAGGTCAAACATAAAATCACCATTATATATGTAAAGACTACCTATGTTTAACTATATTTATTTCAGTTTTCTGAGTTTGTGTTGGGTCCTCCAATAACTAAAGTAAATGTATAATAAAACCTTTAATTTCTTGTATTTGATCTTGAGCTCATCTAAATCCTTCTTCAGGTCATCACCAGTTTGGTCCATCTTCTGAGCCTCCAGTGTTTGGTACCTCACTGCATAATATTTATATTAAAACCAGATTGGCATGAATAAAGAGCGATGATCGTGATGATGAGAAACAAATTTTAATCAATCCACAAATTACATCTCCAAGTTTCTTCTATACTCTCTAAATTTTTGCGCCAAGATTCCTTCTCTGAATTGTACCGCGTATTGACCGAATTTAATTTTGAATTAGCATTTTTTAGAAGCAGATGCACATCAGCAAGAGCAGCATCCCTATATTAAAATAAATATTAGAATTACGTCACATACTAACTCTATTAACAAAACTTACACAAGATTTACCTCTCCGAAATTTCTTTCTCATGCTTCACCAAAGCATCTTGTAATTCTTGTACTGCCTTATCTCTCTCTGCTAAGGCGACAGCCACCTCTCTCTCAGCTTCCTAGAGATAACATGGTTTTACTACTTCAAGTTTACAATTTCAAATTTTTACAATGAAATTTAGAAGAATAGAAGTCGATTCCATACTTTGACAGCCTCCTCTTGAGCTTTGAGCTGATCGGTACTTTTGGCAGCCACCAGCTCAGCATCTTTTTTTTGTAGAAGCGCATGTGCACGGGCCTTATATGACGAGAATTCGCTCTCTAACCTACTAATCTATGTATGATAATATATTTATTATAATCGATTACTAACATAACAATAAAATCATAATGGAAGTTGTGCCTAAATATGAGAACCTTTTACTTGCTATTCTATCCTGTCCAGCAAATAAGGATATACCAAAGGTTGAAATTTCTAATTTACTGGGGGAGAGAGGGGGGGGGGGGGGGGGGGGGGGGGGGGGTGGGGGGGGGGGGTATAAACAAATTTCACACAAAATCACTAATCCTTCAGTACCTCATCTTTAGCTGCAGATAGCTCAGCATCCCGTGACTGTACCAGTTGGCTTTGCATTTTTATTTCAGCCTCCAACTGACCTAAATTCAATCAAAGCGCCAACTGTTATTTCTAAAATAAGGAAAAAATTAACCAAAATTATATGTGACAATATTTCACCAGCCAGTTTTTGTATCATTACATACAAATCAGTAACAATCACAATATCTGATTTTTTATTTCTTTGTTTTAATTGGGGCTCTTAATTGAATGAGGACATAAATATCACTCAAATCATAATGATATTTTTTACTCTTAAGAGGCACAGCATGTACAAGGACATATTACTGATCTATTTAATTGATCAAGTATCATCAATTTATGAACAAAAAAATATACTTTTTGCTTTAGCAGATTCAATCTCCATTTGCACCAACGCATTCTCTGACTCATCCAGTTTAGATTTTAGTGATTTAAAATTTGCCTCCCAATTTTGCCTCTCTTTTTCCTTGAAATAACAAAATTAAGCAACATTAAAAAACAGCACAGCATACTCTTTTCTTTTTTTGTTAACAAAACAAAACATAATGAAAAATGTAGCTACTAGCTAGTCTTACATGGTGACTGTTAACCAGTAGGAGTTCTCCTTTCCATTCCTCCATTAATGCCTTTAGCCTAACAGTTTCTCCAGTTGAGGCAGCTTCTATCTCTGCTATCTCAGTATCTTTCTCTACTAGTACTGCCTATATATTTTAGAAGGATTTAGGGTTAAATCCAACATGAATTACTTCTCAAAATGCCAAAGTTCTTAGAATTCCAGTGACTACTGCAGGCTTTTATGGTGTTTAATCACTTGAAATGTAAAGATTGGGTTGATGTTTGTGTCTTAAGAGAGAGAATTTTATTTAAATAGTACGCTGCATGGTCAATGGTGAAAAAAATATGTCAATGTGTGCTCATTAAAAGCTTTGTATTAGAGATTTAGTGTGTGTAAAATTTGGATATCATTTTGAGAAATAAAAAAGGGATGGTATACATTAAATTATAGAGAACTAGATTGATTTTAAGGTTAAAAGGGTATGTTGTGTTGTTGATTGCAAAATTTTTGGTAATATTGCATTTCCATCTGACCTGAAGAGAAGAAATAGTTTCAGCAGCTTTATTTCTCTCTTCCAAAGCATCTCTCAGCTGTGCTTCTAAACTTTCTATTTGCTATTATACAGGATGTAACAAAAAAGAAAGAAAATAATCCAAATTATCAAAAGAAGAGATACCAAATAATACATAGTTCAAAAATAAAAGCAAAATAATTACATTGGCTCCAATATTGGTACTTGGGGTATTGTGGTATTTTTCCTAATATTTAACTATTCAAGTGACATCAACTTTTCTCACCAAGTAGCTAACCTGAAGAGCACTATCTCATAATTATTAGACAATTTATCAAGTTACTCAGAAAAGAAAATGTAGATTATAATTTAGGTTTACATATCTAACCTTTTGATGCTTAGTCGAGAGCTCTGTCAGAGAAGCTTGTCTTTTCTCTTCAGCCGATTGAATTGAACCTTTGATTTGATCTATCATCTAAGGATGCATTCGATTAACAATTACAAAAAGACAAATTATAATGAAAAAAAATTCAAAAGAAGTATTAGAGCAAATTAGCAATAAAAGGGTACCTCATCTTTTTCATAAATAGTCTGTTGTAACTTCTCCATGGCATTATCTTTGGCTTCTGATGCACGCTGCATCTCTTCAAGAGAATCCTTCAATCTAAATTAAACATATAAGCAACTTCCATGGTTAGACTGCTTAAGATACTCTTTATAAAGTCAAAACCAGAGCATAAATTTCTGATTTGGGCTTAATTGTCAAAACCTTGTTAATTACAAGTATTGCCACACCAGAACTTTGTACCTATCTCAACCAGGTAGAGAAAAGAACATTAGAAAACCCTAATTATATAGTATAAATGTTCCAAATATTATTGTGCCGGTATGGACCAACCCATAACAGCAGGAAATTGATGACCTGAGCTGATAAGCTTTTGTCACCACTCATTGCTAGACCCAGTTTCAAGTGCATAATTCCAAGAATTCAAAGTACACATGAAAACTTGTTACAAAGCTTCATATAATCAATACATGATTGTATGCTTCGACCCAAAAAGATGCATGGGAGAGTACTCGTTTTTATAGAAAAGAGGGATTTCCGAATTAGGCAAAGAGAGAATGGTCAACGGGATAAAATGCAACAATTATATAAGGTTTTCTGATGAACTTAACCCCAAAAGTTAATGGCATGGGTGAATCTGGTAATCTCAAATGTAGGATAGATAAAGTTGAGAGGATTTAAACTAGATAACTGATCTTTAGAAGGTCAAAAAATTTAGTGTTAGAGTTTTATGCATCAAACTACACATTTAAAAACAGTGCCAAGATGACAATTTGAAACAGCTGCACCTGACTAAATATTATTTGATCCAACTGATCTTAAAAATTCATAATTTCTTATTTGAGAGCTTACTTATTATTAGCTGCACGTAATTGTTGTCTCTCTCCATCGAGGGCCCGCAAAGCCTCATTAGCCTGGTGACGAGCACGCTCTAGCTCATGTTGTGCAGCTTGCTTCTCTGCTTTTACAGCTTTCTCTATCTTCTCAGCCTCCTCAGCCTTATATCGTGATTCCAGATCATCTTTTTCCTAACAAAAACAACAGAAAAAATTATAAAACCAATCAATAGGATTTTGTCGACTACAAACACAGTTATGCATTGACGTGAAGCATAGTGACTTTATTCTTGGCTTTCTCAAAATAACTCAAGCTGTCGGACCAAATCTAGTGATAACAATAATTTCAACTCTACATTACCCAGCATCTGAGCTATACTTGCACAATAATGTATCACAGGCATATGTAGTTTATTTTAAAGAGGATATGGCCAGCAATAAACATATCCACACACACATAAGACCTCACAACTTTTATTGATTTGTCACTCAACAATAAACACTGTTTCATCCACTTCGATTCACTTAACTTTGTAAGAAATTATCCCAATCTATCAAATGTGTGTTATTTACATTTCTGAAATTAGGTTGGAAAAAGCCGGTTACATAACCAAAATGAATACTATTTAGCTCAATTTCTGTTTACGGTCCAAAGACCACCAAAAAAAAATAAAAGACAATATAATAAATTAATTAATTACAAGTGTTAGCAAGAAGTTTTAAAATGGATCCAATGGTTGTGACCAGACTAGCAGTCTGTGCCGGCACTGGTATGGTTCAAAAAGCAAGAAAAATGAATACCTTTTGAACTTCTTGGATGCGTTGTTTGGCACGTTTGTGAAGCCTCTGAAGTTTGGTGTCCAATTCTACATACTTTTCATCCCTCTCTTTTATTTCTTGTTCCAATTTCTTCTCAGCTACATTAAAACAAAAGGAATCAGTTAACGTTTGGAAATCGGGGTATTTTCTAAAAAAAAAAAAAACTTTAACAATTTGATCTTTTTGTTAGTTATGACAACTAATAAAAAAATCGGGATATTTCCTATAAAAACTTAAAGGACTCAATCATATGATATGTAAAATACAGGATTTCCAATACTAAAAGAAAGGACATAGTCAAATTTAGCACCTCTCCTATTGAGGACAACTGGGTCTCATTACTGGTCCAGTACTGCTTAACTCTTATGAACTCTAGACAAAATTAAAAATAAATTTTAGTTCCATTCTCTAGGCTAACTCGAATTTTGAAATGGTGATGCAAATAAGGCAAAAGAGACATTAACATTTGCATATCCAATGGTTTGAGATTATTGTATTCTGATAGTTCAATTCGATCCAGGACAAGTACAAGTAAGAACTCTTGATACCATTGCTGATACATGGTCCTTAACAATAACCTAATTGTATTGATCTTTTCTTTGCATGGCCTATTTACAATATTAGGTGAACCAAAAACAGTTTATGAAGTTATTAAAATAACTACAAATAAACAAATATATACACAGAATAACTGAACTAACCTTCTAAAAGCTTTTTAGATAGCTCCTGAGCCTTCCCATCAGCTTCAGCATGTGAAACTCTAAGATGTTCCAAAGCTGCTTCGGCCGCCTTTTGGGTCTCCCTTTGTTCACTAATTTCCATTTTTAACCTTCTTATTTCTTCATTTAATCTATTTACTGCTCCTGACTCTTTTTTTTTCCTTTTTGAAAGCTTCGCAGAAGCTGCGGAGTCTACTGCTTCTGACTCATCGTCAACTTTACCAATTTGCTCCTCTCTGGCCTGAGACTCCTCCACTGTCTGCATTGGTTGCTCATTGACCGTCTCGTCATTCTCTGAACTGGAATTTACAACATTACCGTCTGTAGTTTGGTCATTCTCTAAAGGTTGCTCTTCTATGTGATTTTGCGATAATTTGTTCTCTGATGGTTGCTCTTCTATGTGAGTTTGTGATAAATTGTTCTCTTCAGGACCCATGTTTTATTTGAAAAGAAAAAACTTAAACCTGAAAAATGTACGGGGCAGGTTGAGAGAAAAAGAAATAGTAGAAAATGTAATATTTTTCCTTAAATATGACACTTAACATAACTGACATATAAATGCAAACCTCAGAAAGTTCTAATTCAATATTCATTCGAGATCCAAGGGGAACTCTTTTTTAGATCCAGAATCTAACAAATCATAATTTTAACTATAGAAGTCAATAATTTGCGGTCACAATTGCAAAACGGGATCTGCTCAATAGTGCGTCGCCTTCTTTCAACTGTCAGATTGAAATTACTTCGGTGATTGAGACCGAGATTATGGAATTTGTAGCAACAAAATCGAGAGATCTGCGATGGAGCTGGGGTTTTAGTGTTTTTTACCTTGTCGCGAGAAGTGAAGTCCAATCCAAAGGAAATAAAGAAGAAAAAGAGGTAATTTTGCTAACTAGAAAACTAAGGGTTCCTTTTCTAAGTCATGTTTGTACTTACGGTTACCGAGGAAAACCATGTGGAGAGATTAAGGCGCACAGTTGTGCGAATTAAGCCTCAGGAGTTGAATTCGTATCACCTAAGGTAACATAATATTTCTGTTTGGATCTGAACCGTCCAATCATCATCCGCACGATTATTAAAGTGACTCCGTCCGTTCCATCTTGAACCGAATTGGTCCGGATCCCGATCGGACGGCTACGATCCAAACAAATATTTTGTTACCTCAGAGGATATGGATTCCTAACAGTTTACTATTTGCGATAGTATATTTAATTCTAATAGGAGATTGCCTTGAAAAATTTTCTTTCATTATGCTCAATTTATTTATTTTAAGAATTTTTAATTATGGTAGGCACTTAAGTAAACTTGTATCAAATATGTGAACGGAAATTATTAATATTTGAAATAAAATGGAAGAATGACTTAATAGTCTTTTATTTTTATTTTTTGGTTGTATTGCTATTTTGAAAGTTGAATGCAAAATGCAAAGCTTTTTTTTATGTTTTTATATCAAATTTATCCTTAATTAATATCTTTCTAATAAGTTTTGTGCATCAACATATTGTTTTTCTATAAAGCATCTTTGACATTAACAGACAAAAATATTTTGTGGCGACTACTAAAGTTCAATAAGAATCTGAATTGAGAAAAATGGAATAAGGGGCTTTAAAGCCCAATGAAATGAGAAGAAGTGAAATAAGGGTTTTCTAAATTAACAATTATGGGCATTAAAGCCCAAAATCCTAAGAGCACTCTTTTCTCAACCGGTTTGGATCCAACATTATTTTGAGCTTTAAAGCCCACAATAGTTAGATATTTGTTAGCCAATCGGCTCTAAAACGGTTAAAAACATTTGGTGAACAAGAGTTTTATATCATGTATGAAAATTACAATATAATATTCGACTTTCTATCTTAAAAGTGAGTTTGGCTAGTATAACATCAGTGTTATTTCAGTCTATATAACTCTAATTCTAAAACATATCAAATCGACTTTGAACGACTAATTCAAACCGTTCAAACCGATTTACATTATGAGTAATGAGTTTACATACAATTTTTTTATATTTTCGAGTTATTTTAGTAGCAAATCAAGCGGTAAAAATATTAAAAAATTAATGTATTAAAATTAACTTAAAAACTCACACATTTGACCGCCTGACTTAGTACTAAATAAATTCAAAAAGTTATAAATTTTGCATGTAAACGCACAACTAATGAAGTAGATCGGTTTAAACAGTTTTGATTCACCGTTTGAAATCGATTTGATAGATTTTAGAGTTGGTGTTATATAGATTGAAATGACACTGATGTTATACTAGCCAAACTCCTTAAAAGTCTCTTATTAAACATTTTACTATACTTAATCTAAATTAAAACTCTGGTACGATGCTCAAACTTTGATCTAAGTCTCTTGTTTCATTTTAGGTTAATTAATTATATTCTTATAAATTTTGCCTACTTTATAAAAAAAAAATTAATTTTCAGAATAAAATTTCAATTTTGTAAATGATAAATATAACTTTATTGTTGCTGAGGAGTTTGGGTATTGGTCATCTATTAAAGAAAATGCTATTTTATTTCATTTGAAAAGTTATCTCAGCTGTAGATGCTTACTAATATATTCATAATTCTTGACATAAATTATGAAAAAATAATTTAGGAGTATGGCAGCCGTTAGATCAAAAGTAGCGTTAAATACCATCGTTACTCCAGCTATTTTGACCAATTAACATTTTTTTTTTTATCAATCTATATTCGACGAAAATATTTAAACTGAATAATAAAGCAGATAAGCTGCATTTTAAGGCAGTTCAATAAACGAAATTGTAAAATAGTAATGCAACCTAAGACTTGAGAGACAAATTAATAAGCTAAATCCAGTATTGCTCCGGCTAATTTATGACGAAATTCTGACTACACATTTAAACTGAAAAATGAAAGTCATAATTATGATGAATACCAAGTTCAATAAATTGAACATTAAAATATTGGCAAATGCTTCTGTGAATACAAACAAATTTAAACCGTTCATTTGTTATTGATCGAGCAGTTAAGTGGTCATGAAAATAGGAGCGGACTTAGTGTAGTTCGAGGGCAGTTGTCTCTTCTTTGGATTTTGAAGTTTCATACAAATTTATAAGTTTTGTTTGATTTTATCTTCCTCTGAAATTTTATTTGCTTCTCTGAATTTTTGATTTGTAATTAATGTTAAATTTAGGATTAAAATTATGATAATTTTTTTAAATTCTAATTGGTAATTAGAATTAGAAGTCAGAGTATCAAAAATTAGAAGTCAAAGCATTACAAATTAGAGCATTTATTTTTATCTAATATCAAATTAGCTAATAAATTTGAATTCAATCCGTTATTTTTTTTTCTCTTTTTAACAAAAATTCTGAATTCGTCCCTCTCTAAAAAGATGGATTTAATTATATAACGTCGTGTTAACTTAAATATATCAGATCAGATGTTTCCCAATTTAATTTGTGCCTTGCATTTGAACAATCGAACCTACGCCGCTATGTATTTCTCGGAAAATCAACCTCGCATCCAACGGGTCCGGATCCTCTACGGTAACTCAAACATGAGTTTGGATCCGAACCGTCCAATCAGAATCAGAACTAATTCGACACAGATTAGAATTTATTAATCTCTTTAATATCCGTGCAGATTCTAATCGGAATTCAAGGTCAAAGTCTGACACTCTGATCGGAACCACCAGTCCCCTTTCAAAATGAGAAATGGAATTGATGTTTTTTTAAATTCTCTGATCGAATCAGCATGAGTGGCAGGAAATGACTTCTTTTGATGCGATTTGGAGATCAACTTTTCCTCCTACTAATTTCTGGGAAAAATGAAGAGATTTAACGAGAATTCATTTTAGAAATTGACGATATTTTATTTCCATTGATACCCGTCGCTCCTCTCGCTCCCTTACTGTGGTCTCATGGTCTCCATGAAAAGAAGCGGAGAGAGGGTTAGAAGGTTCACCGATTCTCATTGATTCCCAACACTTCAATGCTCTCTTCACGAAAGACCTAGGTGAGTATTGATCTACTAATTGTTCACTTTTTTTTTTGAATGAAAGTCTGACAGTCAGTCCATTTTCATTTGTACTTTGGTAGTGATTTGAACCGTATTGGATATTGCAAGGAAATCCATTATTTCAGGGGATTCCCCTTTGCTTTCATGATGAACTTTCTGATTGGATAATCATGAGCAAGAGGGTATAGATCGGCCTCGTAATTTTTATTGATAGGAAAATAAAAATTAAAAATACTAAAAATAAAAAAGGATGCATAAAAATTTTAAAAACAAAAAGGGGTACGCAGCCCATGGCGTCCTTGAGGGACGCCATGCCAACTTCCAATCCGACAGAAAAAAAATAAAATAATTAAAAAAAATCATGGGATGCCATAGCAATGTCTGGTTCAATGGAAAAAAGAAAAAAAAAATTCTTAGAAACTGAGACGCCATTCTAATTCTTGGGTCCAACTTTTCCAACACGAAAAAGTCCTTTGCTCACATGGAGTGCTGTTGATTTTTTTAATTTTTAAGTCAAAGAATCAACAGTCACATGGCATCCCTCTAGTCCCATGACGTCCTTCTCTTTGGTTTTAGAGGGGTACTTGACTGAGGAGCACTCCATGTAACCAAAGAATCAATAGTCCCATGGCTTTTTAATTTTTAAATTTTTTTCGTCAAACTGAAAGTTGGCATGGCGTCCCTCAGGGACGCCATGGGCCGTGTACCCCTTCTTGTTTTTAAAATTTCTACGCATTCTTTCTTATTTTTAATATTTTTTAATTTTTATTTTCCTATCAATAGAAATCACGGGATCGGGCCTTTATGCCTAATCGTGATCTTTTTTCTAAATACAAACTTAGATTTGTTGTTCGTACAATAATTTTTGACGTCTATTTGACTAATTTGCAAAAACATACAATTATTGAATTTTACGATTTCTTCTATTTTGAGAATATGTAGGTCCAAGAAGAGTAAAAACTGTTAAATAATAAGCTTGGACTGAAGAAATCATGAAGACCTTTATCAAGAATACATATTGTAAAATCGAATGCTTGGTAAAGTATGTGTGAGGTTGATTAAATTGAGATAAAACGTTATGAACGTTTTTAAAACGTTGGTAACGTTTTATAATAATCAGAAGCCTCAAAAGAATCAAGTTATAACGTTATAACGTTATACAACCGTTGTAACGTTTTACAAACGTTATAACGGTTGATAAACATTGTAACGTTTAAAAGCTACAGAACAACTGGAGTGCAGCTGTTCAATACAAACAATAAACGTTGTAACGTTTATAAATCGTTATAACGGTTTTGAAACGTTGTAACGGTTATAAAACGTTATGTAACGTTTTCTAAGCTGTCAGAGAATTAAAACCCTAAATCGTATTTGAATAAAACGTTGTAACGTTTAATAAAACGTTGGTAACATTTTATGTCAAACAGCTCATTTTTGAGCTGCCACTATAAATAGACTGAAGGGATCACTTTCAAATCTATCTCAGCCGACCCTAATCATTTTAAAAGCGATTTTCTGAGAGCTTAGCCTACTCCATTGTTGTGAGAGCTTAAAACTTCAAAATCCCTCAAGCAACCTCAAACCTACTTCACTAATCTTGATCTAGATTAGGTTAGAGTGATCTATTGAGTGTTTCTCTTGTGTTTTAGACAAATTGAGACCTTGTTCTCATCTCTTTGAGTTGGCCGTTTGACTTCCCGCTTGGTTTGTAAGGGCTCAACGGTTCACAAGTTGTAATCCTTTCGTATTGGGTAATAGAAAGGCGCACCACTCAAGGTTGCGAAGCCCCGGAGACGTAGGCCTTTGTTTTGCCGAACTCCGTTAACATCCCGCGTGTCAAATTTCTCTAAACTCATCTATTTTATTTCAATTGCAATTTAATTTCAGTTTTTGAGCAATTAGAGGTGCCCCTAAGTGTAACAAGATTATCACCCCTAAAGTAAATTTATCACTAATGACTCCTACCTATCTGCTGAACAACCAGCATCTTCAAGGTAGTCTTCTATATCTCTTGCTATCTAGATAATGGGAACATCAATTTTAACCAAAAACTTCTAATGACATCTACTTAATCTTTGAAAATATGTCACCAAACCAAGTTCCAGAAAAAAGAAAAAAAAAGTATAATGTGATGCGGAAATTGATAATAGGTGGGGATGACACACGGTTTGACGGCAAGGATAAAATTATCATTTTATTTTTTAACAATTTTTTTATATACATATTCAATTGTTAAATTAAAAAATGTGCATATAAATAAAATAATTAAATTATGTATTTCGTACTTCCATGATCCATCAAAAAAGAAAAAGAAAAGTCAAATGAATATCTTAGTTCTTAATTAACAAAGTTAGATGCTCTGTTGTTTTTATTCTATGAGAGTATTTTGGTATAAGTGCATTTGTTGGACAAATAATAACAAGGATAGAAGTGTCGTTTTAACTTTAGTGAAATCATTTCCTTTCTAATTATATGGACTTTCCAATCAAAAATTTGAGATGAATTGAATTCTTCTTCATTTTAATGCCGATCAACAAAGTTCAATTGAAAATCAACTCTATTGAATTATATTGAATTGAAATCAATTGAACTCTAAAGCCAATTGGTTCCGATCACAGCC
The DNA here is from genome assembly GCA_033356055.1 of Carex pumila. Taxonomy (NCBI): domain Eukaryota; kingdom Viridiplantae; phylum Streptophyta; class Magnoliopsida; order Poales; family Cyperaceae; genus Carex; species Carex pumila. Next base: position 113,243 of record JARJHM010000287.1, on the reverse strand, counting down.
TGAGTTGCCTTGGGAATCCGAATTCATATTTAACTGGGCCAGAACTCAGAAATGGGCCTGGCTGTCAGAACTCAGAAATGGGCATTTGCGTTGTATATAAACCCCAACCTTTCTTCGCCGAACTAAAACCTAGAAGAAAAAGAGTCCCGCAGCCGCCGAACGGAGGAAGAAGGAAGACGGGGAAAATCTAATCTAATCTAATCATGACTTTCAAGCGCAGGAATGGAGGACGCAACAAGCACGGTCGCGGTCACGTCAAGTTCATTCGCTGCTCCAACTGCGGCAAGTGCTGTCCCAAGGTACATAAATATTAGGGATCTCACATCTAACGTCTAAATGTAACGAATTAATTAAGAGACATAATAAAACCTTGATGAAAAATTAGATCTATGGCTGGTCTGATCCAACACTTGTTTATCCTTCTCTATGGTTGTTGCATAATCATATTAAATTGATTTTTTTCAAACGATATATATAGAATGATTGTAATCTGATGAAATGATTATTTATCAGGGAAATTGTATTTGGATTTGATGTGGTTTATTAAATAATTGGTGTAATTTCAGGACAAGGCCATTAAGAGGTTCCTTGTGAGGAACATCGTTGAGCAGGCTGCCATCAGGGATGTTTCTGAGGCGTCTGTCTATGAATGTATGTATATATATTCTTATTTTCTCTTTTCTGGCAAATTACTGTTACAATTGACCACATTGTCATTTCTAGAGGGGAGGGTATTTCAAATATGTTCAAGTAACATTGTTAAGTAAGATGGTTCCAAATAATTTTCAATGATACCATTGAATGAAATTAACTTGTATGATTCTTACTTTTGCAGCGTATGCTCTCCCAAAGCTGTATGCAAAGATGCAGTACTGTGTCTCCTGTGCCATCCACTCTCACGTGGTGAGGGTCAGGTCTCGTGAGAACCGCCGTGTCCGTGAGCCTCCACAGCGCTTCCGTCGCAGGGTATTTTTCATATATGCTTTTATAAATTTCTCTTCTATGATGTTTACATTAGTGAATACAAATCTATATCTATTTAAACAGTATTAGGTTTGGAATTTGCCGGTTAGATCTTGTCTTGTAGTGTTATTGCTTTCATAGGCGTTACGTCTGACGTTCTCTTACGTTGGTCGTGTCAACGAAAGCACATATTAACATTTTAAATGGATCAATGCAAGTGTTTATTAGTGAATGGAATAACAATTTATTGTTGTTCATGTCATGCATTGTTTACATCTTAATCGGAATTTGTTGGTTTTTTACATGCAAAGTTAGGGATGTTTGAATAATGATAAAGTTAGGGTTGCTATGTCTATTTGTTTGTCTTTTTGGGACTGCACATAAGGTTTGGAATTCGCCTGTTAGACCTTTTCTTGCAGTGTTATTGCTTTCATAGGCGTTACGTCTGCCGTTCTCTTAGGTTAGACGTGTCAACGAAAGCATATATTAATACTGAAATTTAAAATGGAGCAATGCTATTCTTTCTTTCTTAATGAATTGAATAACAATTTATTCTTGTTGTTCACATGTTCATAAAAATTTGTTGGATTTTGACATGCACAGTTAGGGATTGTCTGGGATTGAACTAAATTGAACTCTGACAAATATTAGAATTTAAATAATACTATGGTAGGATTTCTGTCTATTTGTCTGTCTCCTTTGGGAGTTGGGACTGTATGTCTGCTCCATTGGGTAGAGAAAACTATACCAAATGGAAAGAATCAGTCCCTAATATGCGACCTCCATCTAACACTTTGTCAGCTATTGTATACCAATCTTTAGTTGATCATTAACAGATGGGAGATTCTTGTTAGAATTTTTTTTTTTCAATATTTTATTTCCAGTAGTGTTTATATTACAAGTCTGGAACTTTACTAAATATTTCTGTAATGATTTTTTTACCAGGATGACTTGCCGAGGCCAGCACAGGGCCCTCGCCCAGCTGGTGGGGCCCCTCCTGCTCCTGCGCCGCGTACTTAATTATGTTTGAATCCTTGAGTTTTGTTAATTTGTTCTGTTGTGGATCTCAGTTCAATAGATTTTGTGAGTTTTGTGGGAACAAGTGTTTTTCCTTTTGGTATGGATAATTTTTGTTCTTGCACTGTTATTAGAGATTTTTGAGTTGTGTTTCTTAAGCTCTTAGTTGTATACCTTATCTATGGTCTTGCAGTTGCATCAAGAAAAATAATATTAAGTTGGCTTTGACTCACATTTTTTGGTCTTGCAGTTGTATCAAGAAAATTGTCCTTCAGTGCCTTGTCAGATAAATATTAGTTTCACAATCATATTAAAAATTGTCTAACCAAGTTAATTAGACTATTTTGGATTGAACTCCAAAGCAACTAAATAAATGATTAAGAACATTTACTATTTTTTATGTCGTCGTATGTTCTGGTAACAAACAATATTACTAGTGTAATAACTGTTATGAGGTTCAAACGAAGAATATTTATAATACTAACAAACAACAGCGGATAGTCTACTTAGAAATCAAAATTTAAATAACACAGCACAAATGTCTAAATTAGCGTTTGTTTTCCTTTGCATAGATAAAGAGCGACATATATTCTACACTTAAATAGGTAAAATAGCTTGCTTTTGTTATAGTTATAGACATTTCATATTTGTCATGAAATAATATAAATGTCAAATCTCAAAAATCTAATAAATCAACCACAATAATTTTTCACACGATTGTGCTCCATTCATCCACAATATACATATCTACTATTTTTCTAAAAGAAACAATGAACCCTATATAAGTTTTATATATAAATATTAAAGTATGAACCATATATAATTTGACAGATCAAATTAAATGTCAAATTTGTACAAATTAATTTATACGTAATTCATAGTTCCAACATACAGTTCTTCAAAAACTTGTACATTAAAAATGAAAAAATAATTGTCTGTGATATGATACAAAGTTACACACAAAAGAATTCCAGGTCACAAAAGAGAACTTAAAAAATGAAAGTGAAAATATTTTTACCGGGCGTATTTGATCCTCTACCAGGCTCAGATCCAATCAAAATCTCATTTCTGAGCCAAAATGTGAAGATTCATAAATTTCAAAAGGAAAAAAAAAGTAAAAGAAAAAAAAAAAACTGATAATTCACAAGCATGTATACATATATTTCTAAAGTAGAATGTTCCTTGTCATTTTGTTGGTTCTCCACAAAATTCTCTGATCCTGGCATGGACCGATCAAATAAAATACCCCCTGCATACCTCATCATTCCTTTCTCATCATAGACAAAATCTTTCAGCTCTAGCCATTGCGATGTCTTGGGCGGGTATTGATGCGACCCGCCACACCAAGTCTACTCATGGCAATTGCCACCCGTCCAACTGCAACAAGTCCTGTATCAGTACGTGGCCTCTCATCTCTATTGTTGCTGTCACTGTCACTGCTGCTGCTGCTATTAATACTTCCTGGCTTCTCATCTCTGCTACTGCCATTAGTACTTCTTGGCTTCTCATCTCTGCTGCTGCTGGTGTTGCCAATGTTTTTGGGCTTCTCATCTCTGCTGCTGTCATTTTTGTTACTATCTGTTACCTTTGATTCTCTGCCAGTGCTGCTGGTGCTGCTATTGCTGTTGTTGTTGATGTTGTTGTTGTTGTTGTTGTTAATGTTGTCAATGATACTATTAAATTTACTCACACCAATTGCTACTCTCCTTCCACTGACAATATTTTCATCCTTACTTTTTTCATTTTCAACCTTACTGTTTTTGTTATTAGAAATGCTATTAGTACTGCTGCTGCTAGGAGCAGTAACAGTACTAGTTTCAGTTGTGTTATTTCTGGAATTGTTAGCACTACAAGTAGCAGTACTAGCAATATTTTCTTTTGTACTATTACTGCAACCTGTATTAGTACTAGAACCACAGTTGTTTTCACCAGTACTATCAGTAGCAGTTTGAGTACTATTTACATTTTCATTCTTCTCTTTGTCAGCATTAGTTTTGAGCCATGGATGCGAGAGGCATTGTGCAGCAGTGGGGCGCTTCAGTGGGTCAAAATCCAATAATGTGCACAGAAAATCGGAAAACTCCTGCGCATCAGTTTTCTTAAACTTGTACTTCTCAGTTAGAATCTTATCCAATGGCCAGTACTTGAGTCGCCGTATCCTTTTCAAGTCACCATGCCGGTCAAAGTAATCCTTTGACCGTGAACCCGCTATTGCTATCTGAGATTAAAATTAATGGATGAAATTCAGGCATTGAGAGTTTTTAAATAAAAGCCTATTTGAGTAAGAGAGGTATGTTAGTCATTTGTTACCTTCTTGGGCATTTTTCCAAGGAGCTCCATCATCAGAGCCAAGTGATCCTAGAAACAATTTCCAGAATACAAAAATATAATTACTGAGAACCAAAAGTTAACAATGCAACAAGAAATTGGGGTTATAAAATAACATACATTGGATCTAATACCAGTTCTGTGTAGTACCGGAACATGAGTATTGAAACTTTCATTTCTTTTTCAATATTTTCCTGGGAGGTTACTTTGAGCATGGCTTGGAATTCATAGCTGATTTAGGCTTTATCTCTACCCTTTCACTGTGTTTAATTAGGGCTAAAATAACTACTACAAAATCAACATGACATTACTTGATAAATGTTTCTTAGAAAATAAATTATCGACACATTATAGTGTACTTATAATCCCAAAGAAAAATTGTAAAAGACAAAAGACTCAGGGGGCCACGGAGTACAGTTTTGTAGGGATAATTTCCCTAGCCAAAATTAAAGAGAAATTAATTGTATTCCCCCAAGTTCCCACACCTAAAAGAGAAAAGAAAGAGTACCTCATCTTCACTGAACCCATTTCCCTCCTTTGGCGTGAAGAGCATATCTCCAGTTGCAAGCTCATATGCAATACATGCAAATGACCACATATCTGCTGGAAAGGAATACCCCAAACCAATAACAACCTCTGGGGCCCGGTACTGTCTTGTTTGTATTATTTCAGCGAATTGTTTATGGGCCCAACAAGCATTCCCAAAATCGACAATCTTACACCTCAAATTTATCCCATCTAGATTTCGCTCCTTCCTAAATCTCGAAGCATTGGAGGCAGCCATTGATGGTCTTTGCTTCGAGATCCGTGACATTGCCCTTTTTGCCCTTTCCTTCAACTTCTTCTCTAAAATGCTAACCCCTCCAATACTTCCATTAGGATTTCCTTCAGGCTTTTCTAAAATCGGTACAAATCCAGCCCGCACTGGGTCTTTTGATGGATCAATGGTGGATATTAGTAAAATATTTTCAAGTTTTAAATCAGTGTGGATTATACCAAGATCTCGGTGCAAATAATCGAGACCTACAAGCATATCTCTGCAAATTTGGCGCACCCGGTTCAGGCCAATGCCCTTGTACCTGTTATAGCGTACCAATCTGAGGAGGCTGTCACCAAGAAATTCAAAAACAAGACAGACGTGCTGTCCATTGGGGCCTGCATGCCTGAAGTGGTCCAGCAGATGAACTATACACTTGCAATTCTCTGGGTCCTGTTTGGTGAGTTCTGACAAGAATTCAATCTCATGTAGTGCTGCCTGTGCAAACTCTGCCGCACTCTTTTGGATCTTAAGTGCCACAAATCTCTGTAGGGGAAACTTTAGGGTTATGATTTCATAACCAAATTGTTGTAATTTAACATGATGCTTTTTTTTTTGCAAACAACTAAGGAGAATGAAATGACAAGGTAGCAGACAGTCTTGTGGTATCATATTGTATCATGCACAAGCTATATCAATTTTGTGCAATAATATATTTTACAAACTTCCAATTTATTTATCACTCCAGATAATTTGCAAACACTGCTAAAAGAATGAAAAATAAAATATAAATAGAGTAATTTCTTCATCAATGTATGAAGAAGCATCAAACATTTATTGTTTTAATTCTATTATAAACCTCAGTTTAAACTAGGCCTATCCATAAATTTTCTTAAAGGAGTCCTATAAGGGATATTTTCCTAATTTAACAAAAGCACAAGGGCCCTACCAACAAATTTCCAAAAGAAATTATACACTTCCAACAAAACCAGATCAAATATGTTTCATATTGATTGCAAGCACTGTCAATAAGTTCATCATCAAGAAATTTTTACCGGCCAATCCATCTAAAATTTCCACTTATCGTAAATTATCTAGATAACATAAGATAAAAACAAAAATAGCCTGAATTTGATTGGACTATCCGGTAAATATTTAATAGCAACGATGCTTAGACAACCCAAAGATCGGATCATAAAAAAATTGAATGCAAACCTGAAATTTAGTATCAAAGGCGAGCCAAACTGTGGAGAAATTTCCCCAACCAAGCTTTCTCTGCGCAATATACCTTCCAGCGTTGAACTGATCCCCTATTCTAACCGCGTGATAACCACCCTTCCTGTACGCCTCCGAGCCTTCGTCTTCCTCCGACGATCCGCTCGATCCCGACGAGGTCGACGAGCACGACATTGATGCGATCGCAACCAATTCGGATTCGACAGGTTGAGAAATTGAAGTGGTTTCGAAAAAATTTCTCCTTCGTGTTTCTGATTTTTAAATGGTTTATTTATTTTTTATTTTTTCTGAATATTCTCCTTAAGAAGTCCTTTCCCCATAAATGGAGAATTAGTTGGGGGAAGGTAGAGACGAAGAGAAAAATAGAAACGGTGAATAGAAGAACACTTCTTTTTTTAGTTTCTTTAGTTCCTCTGTAACTTCCACTTACACCCCTTAAAATATTAGAATCATGTTTGGAGTACCTAGATTCACGGATGGATTTAAGAATTTTAATGATGTATATTCAAATTTAATTAAAAAAAAATTGAAAAAACAAACTTGTAATATAGTTAAGCTTTTTCTTCTTCTTTATGGCGCATAAAAATACTAAATATGTATTTTTAGTTTAGCAGTTAAAATTTTATTTTATAGTTGTGAAGACTTGAGTTCAAATTTTTTGATCTAAAATTTCTAGTTATCTCTTCGTAAGTTTTTATTTTCTACCTTGATCAATTAGTCAGAGAAACAAGAGTGCGTGAAAGAGACTATGTTAGTATAGAAACACTCCACATTTTTATTTTTTTAAATTGAAGCAAAAAATGGCAAGATTTATTAAACAAATGGTATTCAAGAGTTATTTCTCAAAATATTTGAATATATAATTTCTTTAATTATTGTTTTCATGATAAGTAAAACTTTAAAGAAGCGTGCGTTGTGAATCGGTATACAAGATATTTTCTTTAAGATATTAAATATGTTTACTTAATTTCTTACATTACTAAGCATGGAGAAACGTGATCTTCAACTATTTAAAAGAGGCACGATGTGATTTGCGGTATTTTCTGGGTGGATAAGATATTCGAAAATTGAAATTTCTTTCCAACGTGGCGCGAGAGAGAGAGAAATAAATTCAGACTAGACCAAATCCGTTTCCAGACGGAACTATAGTGAATGCTTTTCACGCTTTCCATTTATTTCGGAGCTTGGTGAATGGTGTTCGGCTGAAAATGCATCGAGACGAGTTGAATTTTAAATCAAGTACCTCACCTAGCAATGCTCAAGACCCGAACCGGCCGAACCGTTGACCGGATCCAGACCGATCCGATCTTTGCTAGATTTTCGGACCGGACCGAACTATCCCAAAAGACGGGTCTAACAAGGATTTGGACCGGATTTTTTCATTAGATCTGTCCAAATCCATTCTGCACTAATCTGAAACCCGTCTAGATCTGAATCGTACTAACTTGAGACCCGAACTGGACTAACCCAAGAGCCACCTAGATTCAGACTGGGCTGGACTAAACAAAAACAGACCTGTTTCAGCCAGGTTCAATTTTATTTCGTCCAAAAACAGTTCACTATTTAAAAAAAAAAAAAACAGATCCGATCCAGATTCGGACCGACCCGTGTGAATTTGGCAGCATCATTAACATATAAAAAACACCTAGTAAGGTGGATAATTTTCATCTATGTACCTTGCTAGTACACTACAATAAACAGCAAGAGTTAACTTCTTTCGATATTGATGATGTGTGATGTGTTTGTCAACAATCAATTTCATGCAAGTTTAACTTTCGTTTGATAATACATTAATAGAAGTAAATTTCAAATCATTAAACATTAATTGCTGACACTTATAACATTCTTTTATATCTCGAACCTGGCCTCAATCTTAAGTCACTTTGCTACATCCCTTGATCTTGTACCCTCTCATAATCAAATCTCTCACATGTCTTGATAATCAAAGACGGAGACAGACTTTTCAGTTACGAGAGTCGAGATTGTTTTCACAAAAAAAAAATAGAGATCAATTTATAATATCCATAATATTTTTTTATATTATACTCTAAAATATATAGTAAAATTATGAAATTTAAAAAATGAATGAGATCAATTGATCCTCATTCATTACATAAAACTAAGCAGCTGTTGACAATAAATATGCTTACATTCAAACATTCAAGCAAGTGCTAAGAAAATACGTTTAAGTAGGAATCAAAAACTAGATTTTTAAGGGTTTTGAATAAAAGCAAGAGTGAGTCTATGGTACTATGCATATTACGATTTGACACTGTGTTACGGCTCTATATTTGAGTTTTCAAATCTTAATAGTCGATCCGAATCGTTCATCTTGTTCTCCATATTAATATGTGTTTGGAGACCAAATTTTACATTTTTTTTCAATTTTTTTACTATTTTTTTAGATTTATTGAAAATCACTGTTTTGGATGGTCCAGAATTTCCAGATCAAGTGATTTTCTAAATATCTAAAAAAATAGTAAAAAAATTTCAAAAAATGTAAAATTTGGTCTCCAAACACATATTAATATGGAGAACAAGATGAATGGTTTGGATCGACCATTAAAATTTGAAAACTCGAATATAGAACCGTAGCACGGCAACAACCCGTGATATGCATAATACTATAGACTCACTCTAAAAGCAAAGTTACACTTAACTTTTCGTGTAAAGTTATGTCACTGTAAATTATTTTTGTTTGGTGGAGAAAGGTGCGCAAATTGTATTCATGTCATTGAATAAAAAAAATACAGGTGATGTTAATTATGACAATAATAATGACGATGGTGATAGCACCACAACGATAATGTTAACAAGAATTAAACTAATTATTAACAATTAAAAATGATACTAATAACAAAAATGATAAAAACCATAATAATATAATCATATTAAAAATAAATAAAATAATAACAATCATCAGCATCATCATCATCATCATAATTCAATAGAAGTAAGAAATATATTTTGTCATCTTTTTTAAATTTAAGGAACAACTTGATTGTTTCTTTAAAATTGTAAAACTAATTTAGTGTAATAAAAATTGAAAAACGAACTTGGAATTCTTTTTATAAATATTTAAAGATTAAGGGCGTGTTTGGATTTTACTGTTCACGTGAGAAAAAAAAATTTACTCGGACTGAATTTTTTTTTTCCCACGTGGACAGTAAAATTTAGTTCAAAAATTTTGCAATCCCATTCCTATTCCTATTCCCGTCCGTTTGCCGAACATGCCCTAAAACTTAAAATTCTCCCTCCCTCTTCCCCCCTCTGTTTTAGAGGCCTTCACCTGGAACTTTGTTATCTAAATTCTAAGCCAAGGTTTTCACTGATTCCATCGTTATTCTGTTTTTTGGAAGGAGTCTGCTTCATTCCTTGTCCCAAATATTGGCGCTTTTAAAAAAAAGAAAGAAAAAGAATTGTGCTTCTTAAATGTAGCGGCGTTTCCTTTAAAAGTGATCCGGGCGCACCGCACATTTTGTCTGAATAAATAGCACTTTTAGGTGCACGTGGTCCACCAGTGGACATGCGATTCGCATTTAATTTTCTTTTCCTTCCTGTGCAGGAGATTTTTTTTTTTTGAGTGAAAAACCCTTCGGCGTGTGCAGGAGATTTTAGTGTAATATAGAGACTGGACAGTGCAAGTCGCTGACCTGGTCCGAGGTCCCTTTTTTTTGACGTCGGCTCAACACCTTCAACCTGTCTTGGTTGTCTGCGGTCACAGTTCGTGTTGCACATCCTGTTACTTTGAAGCAACGGACCTATCCGGCTTTCCCATGTTGCAAAACGGACAGTACTTTGATATGCTCTCTCTCCTCCATTTATTTCTTTATATTTATCTATTCAACTCCTTTTTTAAAGTTTTAAAGTTGAGATTCCGAAGCGTTCAAGCGAAGGATCTCCTGCGGCTTTAATCTTTGAAGTTTTTTTTTTTCTGAGAAAATTTAATCTTTGAAGTTGAAGTTAAAAGTTGAGATTAGAGTTTTAATAAAACCCGACTCGGGTATACCCGTCCGTGCCCACCCGTACCCGTCGACTGGGGTATCCGTACCCGAGGTCGGGCATGGGTCGGGTACTCGGGTACACGGGTACGGGCAAAAACCGGACCGGACCCGTTTTTTTTGACCAATACCCGACCATACCCTACCCGAGTTTACCTGTACCCGACTAAACCCGTACCCGACTACCCGTATCCGTATACCCGAGTTACTGTTCATTCATTTCAAAATTCAAAAATTCTGACTTTTTTCCCCCAAAAAAAAACAGCAAAAAAAACAAAAAAAAACAAAAAAAAAAAAAAAACAGCAAAAAAAAAAAAAAAAAGCAAAAAAAAAAGCAAACAAAAAAACAGCAAAAAAAAAAAAAAAAAATACCCTACCCGCCCTACTCGTACCCGTACCCGCCTTACCCGTCTAGGGTACACGAGTAAGGGTATAACTCGGGTAGGGTATGGGTTTTGAAAATTATATCCGCCATACCCGTACCCGAGTATACCCGTATCCGAGTTATACCCGTACCCGAGACGGGTATACCCGGAGTACCCGTACCCGCCCGAGTATAAATACTCTAGTTGAGATTCTGAAGCGTTCAAGCCAAGGATCTCCTGCGGCTTCAATCTTTGAAGAAATTCTTATAATAAAACACTTTTCCTGTTATTTCGATCTGTTAAGACCCGCTACACGAAAGAGCACTTATAGTGGCACAGTAAATGCATTTAGTCAGCTCTTCTTGCGTTTTCCAGTTTTCCTCCATTGTTGGATCCGGTCGACTCTTTCAAAGGCCTTACGAATTGATTCGGAAATTACTATCACCATCTCTCAGTAATTCTGTTCTCTGCCTGGGGTAAATCTCTCTCTATCTCTCTCTCGCTCTCTCTCGCTCTCTCTGTTTCTCTTTCTCTCTATTTCCTTTTGTTAAAAATATATATATTTTTGAGAAATCTGTGTATATAAAGATTTTCAGAAGAAAATTACACAATTCATGTTGTACAATAATTCTGAATACAATTTTTTTTCGGATATACCCCTGCAACCTTACTAAATGCCATGTAGAAATTGAAACCTTTTGACGACAAATGTCAGTAAAGCTACCTCATTTAGTCATTATATCCAACTGTCTGTCCAAATTTGAACTGAATTCAGCTTTTCTGAAATCAGTTGGTGCCTCCTGTCTGGGTTCAATTTGATGCCAATCATTCAGTACACTCTAATTACTACAAATTTTGCAATCCTTTGTGTTAGTAGAACGGGTTCCAGCCAGAATATTTGACATAATTTTCTTTTTAATTCAGAAGATACACACAATGGTGACAAGGCTTGTTTAATTTCCATGCCTGGTACTAGTTCTTTGCTTTGGCATACCAGTACACAGGCTGACCTTTTTCTGACTATGGTACAATACAGTGCGGAGTCTCAAACAGATTGCACTGAATTATTTTTTCATTTGCATTGCAAGCTGATATGTTTATATTAGATGAGATGAAGGGTGTACAGACATACAGTGCTGCTATAATGCCATCCCCAGTTTTATTATATCGGTTTAAGGTTGGTTTTTCATTTTTGAAAGAACTGATGGAGTTGCATAAATTTCTGTTTACACATTTCTAGTAATATTTGTTCATCTTTTAACTGACTTATGTTGTATTTTGTTTCAGGCGGTACTATTTCTCGTATGGTTCATTTTCTGTTTCGAGGTTAGTTTACAACTTGTATTGTAGCAAAACTTTTGAATCTGCCATACATCACAAAGTGAGTCTATGGTGCTATCTGTAGCACTTATCAGTTGGTACTGTGGCTCAAAATCTCAGGTTTTGAGACTCAAACGGCCGGTCCTAGTCGGTTGATTCGATATTTAATATTAAAATTTTATAGGAAACCAAAATTTGCATTTTACAATTTCTTTTACTAATGCTTAGGGTGAAAACAATTTCTATTGGGCGGTCTAGAATTTTAAAAATTAATAACTACCTCCTATCCTTAAAAATAGTAAAAGGATCTTTAAAAATGTAAAATTGGATTTCCTACAAGATTTTAGTATGTATTTGAATTGAGCAACTGAGGTCAACAGTTTAAATCTCGAAAATCAAGATTTGGAGCCTTAGTACGAGCCCATCGGTGTTAATACCATAGACTCACTCTACATCTCAACAAGACAAAAAGAGAGACAATATAAATAATAAATTTGCAAAAGCCCTTCCTATTGCATACATTGTTGAATGAATTCAAAAGATGGTCCCTAACAAATTTGTCTTCAGAATCTTTGTTGTATTGGGATTTGAACAATGCAATCATAAAATCAACCATACTTAGAATGATTTATTGTTCATTTTTTATTTTTTCCTTAGTCTTGTACTTACGATTGTGTTTTGGTTAATACTAACTTGGTAGGCAAAAATGGCTATCGTTCAAAAATATGTCTTGAAATTTTTTTATAATTGTTTTTTTTTTTGGTTTAGTTTATTATATTTAATTGTTTAGATCATCATATCAATAAACATATGAATAGAGTGCGGTTGTCAGCAAGAAGAATTTATTATGTAATTTCTGATTGTAAATCATTATTGAAGGATGAACCTAACATCATCAAAGGACTATATAATGCAAGGGCCTGTTTTGGAATTTATCTCTTACAAATCCTGGAAAACTATTTTCACCCATTGACTTGATCAACTTGAATTTGTTGTCCAATGAATTCAATAATTAGCCATATAGCAAGCTAGTTATTGTCACAGATGAAAACTAATTTGGATTCCTTATTTCTTTTACTGGAGCTAAATGTGGAAGAGATTTAATCAGTAATTTATGATAGCCACTATTTTCAAATCCTTGTACCAATTTCCTGCCCCTGGAGTTGGTTAGCGATATTCTTCCAGTAAAATAAGACAGAGAAAATAGAGAAATTTGATTAATTAGTCACCTTATTTGATTTGTTCTCCAAAGCCATGATTGGTTCTGTTACATTTCTAGTCTCTTAACCAATGATAAGCTTGACAAGGTAAATGATTTTTTGTCATTTGAAAATTTTCTTTGAAGGAATATTGATTTTGAAAATGCAGATAAGTTGGTATTCAGTTAAGAGGATGAGCACGGATCTCCAAGACTTGTTCCTATATGAGACATTCTTGTATTACAACCCCCTTCTTCTAGTGGTAATTTCTCTCTATATTTCCTGTAGCTCTTTTATTGTTACTTTTACTGATATGAGATTGAAGATAACTATTTGTGAAGACATTGATGGTGTGGCTATGGGGAATAAATTTGTGGGTATTTGCTCAATCTTCACTCATCTATGCTCGGGTTTTTGACCTTGATCATACTCACCTCACACATAATGAAATATGGAAGGTATGAAATTTAATTTCAGAAAGATTATGCTCATGTTTTTTTTGTTCATTCTTTCTTATGTCATAGCAGTTTTATTTAATTTTATGAACTTTTCTGAAGTGTGCGACATGGATGACAGTAGTAGTACCAACGAGCATGACAGCATACCTGTACCTCTACTCCCATGGAGAAGTCGCTCTAGCTGCCTCACAACCTGTACATCTTCTTTTCCAATGTTGATAAAATACAATTTTGAAGAAGTAATTTAATTATGTCATACTGGTTTTGTTTTTAAATCTTTTTGCCTTTTCAGGTAATGCTTTATGTGGTTGCGCTGACGCTTCTTATTTTTCCTTTTGATATTTTTTATCTGTCCTCTCGGTATTTCCTCCTAAGGACAATTTGGCGTATATGTCTTCCCTTACAGGCAATCTCTCTCTCTCAATCACTCTCTGTGTGTGCTCGTGTGTACAGCATCCTAGTCATTTTACAAATTGCATGAATACTGTTGAGATATTTGTATCGTTTATTGTATTAGAATAGTTTTGGGGGGGGGGGGGGGAGGGGGGGGCTATTGGTAAATAGGTCATTATGGAATAGTCTAGGGGGTTATTTGTAAGAGTACTTTGTAAGGCTCTATATAAGCCCAAATCATTAATCAATAAAGCAACTTTTGGCTGAAAACATCTTTAAATACATATTACCAAACAGATATAATGATAAATTGAGCTATTCCCCTTAGTGGTAATTAAGATCTCTGGTCCTTCTCGTCAAAAAAGGTCTCTGGTCCTTCTCGTCAAAAAAGGTCTCTGGTCCATTAGTTTACTAATACATGATAATAGCCGGTACAAAGCACGTCACCAAAATTGTACAAAATTGAATTTTATTTAAGGACCTCTTGCATAATCTACTCCATATTTTTAACAAATATGAACTTACCAAGATTTTTCTGTGATGTCGCACTGATCAACTCAGGCTATCACCTTTGCTGATTTTTTCTTGGCAGATATTATGACCTCAATGTCAAAGGTTCGTCTTATATGTTCCATCTTATGATATTGTTGTGTGAATTCAGTTCCAAATAAATATCAAGCAATGCCTCCCTTTCTGAGAGTAATGGAGAGCAGATTCTATAGCATTTGTAACGGCTTTTTTTTTTTTTTTCTGTTACTAGGTTTTCTCTGATTTGGAGCGCTCAACTTGTAGAATGGTCAATAGACAGGTTGGCTTTCATTTTACCATTCCTTTTCCTGTACTTTATAAAAGGCCTAGCTAACTACTACTACTGATTGTAAAGGTACATACACCTCTTTTATGGTGGAGTGAAGCTATGATATTATACATAGCGCAGATTGGTATGTACTATGGATATTATCTTTGTTTTCAAAGTTCAAACAGTCGATCTGAACTGTTCAACATGATCTTCATATGAAACTTCACTAGCAGATTAAATTTCATATTTTTTAGAATTTTTCTACTATTTTTTAGATTGATAGAAAATCACTACTTTTGAATGGTGTAGAATCTTTAGATCAAGTGATTTTCTACCTATCTAAAAAATAGTAAAAAGAATTAAAAAAATATTTTTCATAGGGAGATTATGTTGAATGGTTCAGATTGACTATTTGGACTTCAAAAATGGAGATATTGATCCATAGTACGGACCACTATGCGCTGTGCATAGTACCTTAGCCTCACTCTTTATGGTGAACTAAAATTTGTATTTGCATTTTCTATTATATCGTTTATGTTTGTTTCGTAGGTTGCAACAATAGCTTGGTTCGAGGCTGATGCAATATGCGGGAGCCACTCAGTCGCCATACCTCTTGTGCTTGTATTCCCTTATTTATGTCGATTCTTTCAATGCCTGCGCCAGTACAAGGATACCAAGGAGAAAACATGTCTTTTCAATGGTATATATGTTACCTATTCTTTATTGCATTTATATTAACCATAACATTTTATTCAAAACTATATAGAAAATCACATATAAATATAAAAAATATGAAAACAAATGGGAGTCAATTTTTTGAGTACCACCGCCCTTTCCATCACTATCTTGCTCATGTTTAATATTTTTAGAATCCTAAACCCTAAACCACTAAGCTACAGACACAAATTTAGCATTTTATGAGGGTGGTTGAACCATATAAAGACTTTAAAAAAAATTGAATTAAATTTCAATATACATGATTAAAAAATTTAAAATCATGGGAGGGGCTAAGCACCTCCTGCTTGGCAGTAGATTCGTCCCAGTATCAATCTACCGTACCAATTCTGCCGGTTCAGTTTCTGAGAATGAGACTATAACCTTCTTATTTTTTAAATTTTACTCGGAATTGTCATCTAGTTCTAGCAGTAAATCTTATTCATCTTTAAGATGTTATAATCATTATTAATCTATTTTTTTTTTCTATATTCAGCTTTGAAGTACACAACTGCAATCCCAGTTATATTCCTTTCAGCCTTAAAATATCATGTTGTTCCTGAGAGCTGGACTAATTTTTACCGGCCTCTCTGGCTTATTTCTGGTGTTATTAATTCCTTATACTCCTTCTATTGGGATATTACCCGAGACTGGGATTTGAGGTACGTAATTTCTCTTTAAAGGTTTCTTGGTTTCTAATGGAAAATTTGGTACATATTTTTGTTGATTAATTTGTTCATCTTTTCTTTTGATTTACGCAGTATTCTTTCAAGGATTTTTAAATTCAAGAACCCTAACTTTTGGTCAGATGTATTGCACGGGAAAGCATGGGTATGTATTCTTACTTTCTCAGTCTTCATCATGATATTTGTTAATTTGTTTTCAATTAATTAGTTCTTCGTAAGATATCACTAAAAAAAGCCTCCAAGATTGGTGATTCTGTACAAGTTTTTCAATGCTAAACCCATATTCCTTGTGATATCCAATTATTGATTTCTTCATAAGAAATCCAAACATGCATTGTTTTTAGGTATACATATGTTCATTTCTTCATAACAATTATTTGGAATTCTCTTTTGAAAATTTCCTTTTTCAACAGCTATATTATTTGATAGTTTCTAAGTAATTCATGATACCAGGTTTATTATTGGGTGATATTTAGCAACTTAATCCTTCGGTGCACCTGGACATACAAGCTCTCTGCACATCTTCGGCATAACTACTTAACGGTTTTCGCTATAACTGCTTTAGAAATTGTAAGACGGTTCCAATGGATATTTTTTCGCGTAGAGAATGAATGGAATAAAATGACCAACAAACAATGGACGGAGCTTACCACAGATATCTCTAAAACTGAGGAAGATGAAAATCTAATTGGGTCAACAGGTCATGAAGTTTGAATCGTGCATTTTTCCTCCCAAAACTTTATATATAACCTATTAAAAAAAATTTCCCTCAAAACTTTATATATAACATATTAAAATTTTGAAATAGGGATAGTTCGAAGTATAAGGATATAGATGTTTGGTTATGATCTGTAGCACCTGAGAAAATTACACGTACAAATCATTTGTTTGTATATTTATTCTTTTGGCATTTCTTTAATATTCGAGGCAAACTACTTCACTTCTCTATAATTCGCGAGCGAATCTTGATTAAGATCATCTTATTGTATTGTACAAGTGATGAAATGATAACCCAAGTTAGCTTTCAGTTAAGCGTAATTGTGTATACTGTATTATTTTAAACTTATTAGCTGTTATGAAACAATCTTTGCTGTGCAGAATTATTTTGGTAAGGTGCTGCAGTTGTGAAATAGTGTGTTATTGGTAGATACTTTGTGATTAAGCATGCTACAAAAAGAAGTAATTATCAAATATAAAATCTCACAGTGCCTAACAACTAAAACCTAACAAAAAAAAACATGTAATTTGTCATGGTAGGGTCTACTAGTCACTAACACACACAGAAAGAAAAATAAATACTATCACCATAATGCATATTAGGTGGTATTGTTGTGAATTCCATCCCGATTATAAATATGTCATTTGTGAATTGATATTTTGGGACAAACATTTATCCTTTTGGCAGTGTATGTGGTGATCAGAAAACTATAGATGTGCTACTATGCCTAGAGATAAGTTCATCTGTACAGACTACTTCTGTATGGTGGGGTCCAGTAGTCAGGTATATTGCTGTCTCTGTAGACTTGAGGTGTACAAGAAACTGGTACCAAGCAAAGGCCTCTGCTTCTAAGGTCTTGGCTTGCCTCTGATTTTTCTTTTCTGTCCATGGCTCCCCATGCATTGCAATCCTGATAGAAAAAAAAGGAGAAAAATATATATATATATATATTTCTGTTAGATTGTATAGTGAAAGACAAACCATGTCTAATTTTTTTTTAACCCTTCTATTCTTGCCCTCCTACCTGTCTACATAATGAATTCAAAGGGAGGTAGAAATACCTTATTAGCACCTGCCTTCATGTACGGGTCACTGAGCAACTGCGCAATTATACACCAAAAGTGAACAAATAATATAAAGTGCAAAAGAACTGTTATTTGTATGCTAGAAAATTAATATCTTTTTCTCAAGGAAGGAATCCCTTGGCTGATTTAAAAATATCTCATCTTTGTACTTTAACCAATGTGTACTAAAGGTCAATAATTTCAAATTAAAGTGCACATCATACTTTTGGAGCATAATCATGGCTAGAACTTTATGTGATTCCACTTTCAAGTAACAAACACAACTTGAAATCTTACTTTTTATTTTTGGTCTATGTTTGTGCCTATATATAGCCATCTCAAGCCCTGCCTTTTTATAATTTTATCTCGATAACTTTTTCCAAAAAAATATGCATATTCAATTATTCATTAATACCCAAGGAAGCAGATATTTACGGTTTCGGTACCTTGTGATTGCAGTTTACAACCATTTATAAATTTTAATTCCTGACTGAAAATATGTGCAATGAAGAAACTAGTTTTGTTAGAGAAATATAGTTCAGAACGGGGATGATCAAACCTTAAGAGATCTAGGCGTACACTACAATTTAAAGATTATATATATATATAGGCAACTAAACAGAGGTATAATCTAAGCATAGAATATGCAAAAAGAGAAATAGCATATTACTGTAATTATGACATGAAAAAAATGAGTATCTTTAGGATAGCAAATAACGATGAATCCTTTATGAGAAAGTTTGAAAAGCTGCAACTATGATTAATCAACAAAGTAGCATGCAACTATAATTTTAAAAACACAAAGTGAAGACCATACCTGTACATGTTCATGCAAAAACTTTATGTAATTTATTGCTTCGAGCAGTACTGATGCTGTGTCCGTCTGATAAAGGAAAAGAAACAGAAAAAAATGGATTATTTAAGAATCTTTCTTCATCACTTAATCATCAACAAGTCTTATAGAAACAATTATATATACTTGACCACCAATATGGTTTACATAGCTACCAGAGATTTTTTTTTTTTTGTGCAAGAACATATATTCATGTTCTTGAAATTTCATATCCTTGAGTTGGTTTGAGGAACTAAATAAGCATTATTTGAAACTATATTATTTTGAACAGAGTAGGGTTAAATGCACCAATGTTTTTGTGCTCCAATCATGCTCACATTTTTATATCCACTCTCAAAGTTCGAACAATAGTTGATCCAAACAGCTCAGCATAATCTTTATATTAAAATGTGATTAGAGACCAAATTTTATACTTCTTTACTATTTTATGCATAGGTACAAAATCATTGTTTCCAAAATATTCTGAACCATCCAAAATAGTGATTTTGTATCTATCTAAAAAAATAGTAGATAAATATAAAATTTGATTCAACGAACAAATTTTAATATAGAGATCATGTTGAGCAGTTCAGATGTTCGCACTTTAAAAATAGAAATAAGAATGCGAAATATGATTGAAGCACAAAATTAATGATATATTTTAACCCTATTCATTTTAAAAAAGATAAAAAACCTTCAATATACCTTTCCAAATGGAGAAACAATTTGTTGTAATGCCGTAATTTTCTCAGCCATTTTCACTTTTGGTACCTGCACCTGCTATACAATACGTCTTATCATCTGTATCTCATTAAATCAGAATGTGTTTAATAGAAATCAAGATGTATGTAGCTATAATTAAATTAATAGTACATTTAGAATTAATTATCTATATGGTTTTTGTACCTTAGGGGAGGATGTGGTTGATGTCTCCTGTTTAGATTTCTTTGCTTGTGTTGCCTCTGAATTTTCTTCACTTCTTTTCTTTTTTCCTTCACTGCTTGTTCCACTGCCTCTACTATTTGTCCTTGCCTTCAATAATACATTTTAGTTTGCAATTTAAAAAAATTATAAACGACTTAACCATA
Source organism: Carex pumila (assembly GCA_033356055.1). Classification (NCBI taxonomy): domain Eukaryota; kingdom Viridiplantae; phylum Streptophyta; class Magnoliopsida; order Poales; family Cyperaceae; genus Carex; species Carex pumila. The sequence continues at coordinate 93,305 of JARJHM010000287.1, read as the reverse complement.
AGACAATGATGTAGAATCCTATTAGAATATCACTATAGTCACCGGAGAAATTCTGTAATACAATTCTTAAACTTGTAAGAAGGTTTATGATAACAAGTTCTGACAATCAATATGTACTGATGATATATGGAACAGTTTAATTCTTACAGGTGATTCAGGTCTTGGTTTCCTACTCTCAGCTGTATCAGGGCCCTGAACACAAGTCTTGAACCTTTTCAAATCAGTAGTCGGTTTGTTTAGTGACCCACTAAAAGAAATGATATCTGTCAAACTTCTCGTGCCATTGTTGCACCAAGGAGCCTCCATCAAACCATTACAGAGCTTGTTATTTAACCCCAAAACCGGGTTATTGTTCATACCGAGCTGGCATGACCGTAAAAATGAACTCACTGGCGAACCAAAATCCTGATAATCTACCCCGCCATCGCTGATTACCGCATTATTTCCATGCTTGATAAGAGAAGCATGGTTTGCATCCAAGCAGCTATTGCCTGCCTTTGAAGGGAAAATTGTGGTGTTGTTACATTGGTTAGGTGGTGCCAGAATATTAGGGTTAGTGTTTGGAGGAGCTATAGACCAGTTGCTAACCAAGTCGGACAAGTGACCCAAACCTGGCTCAGTCGGGTTAGGGTTTGGATTCGAGCTGTAATTTGGCAAGGGGTTAAGTGACATGGAGGACGCAGAAGCAAATTCCCATGAAGTGTTTGCGGCGGTTGTCGTGTCCATCTTTTTCAAGTAGTCGCAAGCCGGCAAGTCAAACATGTCATGGGCTAAGTTTTTCGAGTTCAACAAATCGAGAAAATTTGCACTGTCCTCATGGTCTTGCTGATGCATGTTTCTGGCACCTCCTCCAGTGCTCCTGCATGCATGTTTGATCAAGTTGTGCATATGCATATGAATTTTCTGTTTATAATTTATATGTATACCACATAATTTTTAACATAAAAATATCAGATATTATTATTATTATTATTATTATATAATATGAGATTGCAATTTGCAAATATAATTGTAGCATTATTGGAGAATAGAATATAATAAAAGAAAAGAAAATAACAATAATTAATGTAACGATAATAAGTAATAATAATAATAATTATTGTTGTTGTTCGATCGTCTTCAACTCTTCATCATCGTCGTTTTCATTATCACCATTATTATTGTAAGCACAAGTTTAGTCTAGAGGCGTGAGCCCCTTTTCTCTATAAAGAGATGCATGTCTGATTCTCGTAAAAAATATTTAAAAAATGCTGGAGTGTATCGGAATACTCTTTAATCCAAAAAAATATTCTCATTTTTAGTATTATTATTCCTCTCATCATCAATTCATCATTATTCTAATAATAGTATTGGCAGCAAACTATATATGCGCGTTACATCCGAGCGATGGGACTTGAAGGGAGAAGATACATGCATGCGTGGTCACCGAGAGACATAAAGCATGCATAGAAATTAATGAGAATATATCCCCTTTGCTATGCAGCAATTATCCATGATTTGAGGTTCCTTTATGAGCCGTACAAACAAAGCTTAGTTGCCTCTCCACTTATATTATTTTTTTATTTAATTCTAGCTAGCTACCAAAGCTCAATGAGTTTAGCATTGATTTATCTCTTTCTAGCTAAGAATGCGCATCACTTGTAATTTATTTATTGATTTCACATCACAATATATATATATATAAAAGGCTTGGGTGCTATGGATAGTATAGAGGGCTATGGTGCTACGGCTCAATATTTGAGTTTTTGCTATGGATAGTATAGAGGGCTATGGTGCTACGGCTCAATATTTGAGTTTTCAAAATTATAACGGTCAATCCGAACTGTTCATCTTGTTCTTCTTATTAATATGTGTTTGTATATAGGATTTGGCCAATATGTTATGGGTAGCTAAGAGGCCTCCTGTGCTATGGCTCAATATTCGACTTTTCAAAATCCTAACGGTCGATCTGAACTGTTCATTTTGTTCTCCATATTAATATGTGTTTGGAGACCAAATTTTACATTTTTTGGAAATTTTTTACTTTTTTTTTAGATTTATTGAATATCGCTGTTTTTTATGGTCCAGATTTGTCTGAAAAACAGCGATTTTCAATAAATCTAAAAAAATAGTAAAAAATTTCCAAAAAAATGTAAAATTTGGTCTCCAATCACATATTAATATGGAGAACAAGATGAACGGTTTGAATTGACCGTTAGAATTTTGAAAAGTCGAATATTGAGCCGTAGTGCAGGAGACCTCTTAGCTACCCATAGCACCGTAGCCAAGTCCTTGTATATATATATATATGAACTCTAAAATAACATTAATTCCTTTATTTTTTTCCCCTTGTTGAATTTTTCTTTTGTATCCCATCACCACAGAAAAAAAAAATTAACAAAATAAAATAAAATTGACACCACAAAAATTCTGCATGCAATTCAAACCATGACCATTGGCCAAGATTAATCTATGCAATTCAAAAAGTGCTCTATATATATATCATATAAAATAAAAAATTGAGGGTTCTTATTAAAACTCCAAAAAGGAGCAATGATGATGTTTTTCCCCCAAAAAAACATAGCCCCCTATATATGTGGCATCTTAATTTAGTACGTGGTACTGTGGGGCTAATTACACATAAATTTCTATTTGAAATTGTAAATTTGGGGGGACGGGGCCGGGTCATTTAGCATCTTAAATTAAGATAGACAAGATGATAATTGTATGGAATATTGCACTCTAGATTCAAGAATATATACGTTGAAATTAAAATGTCTTTTTAGTAAGATACTTCCCATTAATTTTGCCACGGAGATTATTATCATGAATCCAACACCATTTGTGAGAAATGTTAATTAATATAATATGACATGTACATTATTGTCATATTTTTTTTTCAATTTGTAGTGTAGAATAATTACACATGATTTTATTTCATACTTGAGTAATTCTTTTAAAGAACAAATAAAAAAACTTACAATTTTTTTTTGTTCATAAAAGTGCTGCTATAAGTATTACAACTATACCTTCAATTAATATTGTTACGAAGTAATTGCATTAGTTTTGAGAAAGATGATCAAAAGGGAGAACAAATAAGGGTTATCTTAATAAAATTAAGAAATCAAGGTAAGCCTTTTTTGGAGTTGCAATTCATGTTAAAAACTCAGGCAACAAGGGGGAAACAAATAATATATATATTCTTCATTTAAAAGTTCATCAAAACTTTTTTTTTTTCAAAGTTAGTTGAGGATAACAATTCTTTAACTCAAACTCAGTGTAGACACTGAATTTCAAATTTGCAACCTTTCACACAACGAGCATGCACCAACTGACAATTTTGTTGAATAAGTGAAGTGCAATATCATAACAAGATATATACTCACAAGAGAACTTGGCTCCACAGATGAGTCGTCTCAACAGGCGAAGTAGAGTCTATAGTAAGACCGGAGCCGGTGAGCGATGTGGCATGATGAGATACTGACAAATCACCCTCACACTGCTGTTGTGGATGTGGCATCTGTGACCACCGATTGATAGTAGACCCGGTCCACGGTATATTGGGAACGGTTTGAGGCGTGGTGGATGCATGTATCTCTTGCCACCATGAGTTGGTGGTGGAGCTTGTGACTGAGGCCTCAGAGCCTTCTTGTGCCATTTTTTCTAGGGTTTCAGATAAATATAAGTAGTGTATTGCACTAAGTACTTATTTTGGGGCTTGCACTGAGGCTTGGTGGTTTGTAGTGTGTAGGTGCTTTCTTTGCCTTTTTAACAGGGGAGGTTTGAAGGGATGGTAGCTATACGTATGCATGATGCACTGATTTAATATTGGTTTTTGTAAAGATAATAAAGAGGAATTTTTGTTGGATAATTATAAAAAAGAAAAAGGTTAACAAGGAATAAACTTTGTGTATTGTATTTTTTTTTTTGGGAAAGAACAGAATTTGATTGATAGATTATTATATTATAATTTGCTTATAATTGAGTTCCTACGTCCGAAATGGAAATCTAATAGATAATTAAATTAAACAATATCTATATTAGATTCATTTATTGAGATCCTTTATTTGTACTGCCTAAATTATTTTCTACTTCACTTGCGTATGTATATATACAGAGGTACTAATATATGCTATTTCAATATATTTTTTTGTTTCACAAATAAACTACAGTAAGATGTTTTAAATATCTTTTTATCTTTTGCATCAATATCCTCCAATTCCCGCCTGTTTGGCAATATGTGGAATAGTGAAATAATAGAGAAAAAAAATAAAATTTGAAATAAGATTATATATGGTACTATCGTGATTGGGTATTTTTGATGGTGGAAGAGTGAAATAGTGGAAGAGTATTGAAAAATGAGTCAATTCTATCTTTTGAAAAAACATTAATTTTCCGGTTCCACCATCTCCATACAATAAATAATTAGGTCATAGAAGAATAGATGAGGGATCAAAATGTAAACGCTAGAGATTTGACTGCAAAAATCAAATTGAATTTCACTTTTCCCAAGTCAACTCATTATTTTCTTATTCAGCGAGAATAAAACTTCTATTTACTCTATTTCTTTATTCCACTCTTGTATAACATGCCTAGTATACACAACATATGTGTGAGAAATTAATTAGATATTCTCAAATTTCTATTGCAATAGTATTATTAATGCCTCTTTGGTTAATGGAAAAATGATGTATAATAATGTCAAAAGGTGTGAAAAGACTAGGAAAACCAAGTTTGTTTCAAATTCCATTGTTATATTGTATAAATGAAGAATAACACTTTGGAATCATATTATATCATATGCAGTAAGTTAAAGAAGAATATACTGACCTAACCAAAAAGTTATTCTTATTTGCAACACCTACAGAATTTTCTATTCTATTCAGGTTTTTGATATAAACGACAACAACTTTGTCATTATAAAATATTTGTAAACTTTATTGTCTTTTTTTTATAAACATATGCATCATGAGTACTAATAATTAATGTATGCATCCATATATACTTAATTTCTCATCACTCAAATATCTATAATTTTCTCTTCAACACTAAACAAAAATTGAGATATTTGATGCATATAAGAATGTGAACGCATTCAGATGCAGTGAATTGAAGGCATGTACTCCAAAAATATACATAAAATTGTCATATATTAATATGAATATAAGATTATTGTACGTTATGATGTGATCATTATTTGAGAAATCGGTTTTCTAGAAAGAAAATTTTATACCTCCATGCAGATAAGATAAGGGATGCAGGAACTATATATAAAAAGAGAATAATAATTAAAACTTTTAAAAATAGCTACCAATTTTACAGGGGACAAAAAGAGAAACGCAGAAACATAGACTGGTGCTAGGCGCTAGCTGCTCCCAGTAGGTGGAATGGATATTTCAAGGTTTGCAATTGATTGCAACTTCTAATGTCAACTTTGTATTTCATAGATAGGTCCGGACTATGTAGTACATATGAACTATATATATAGAGGCTGTGGCTAATTTGCTGTTGGCAGTGCTGCCACTATTTTTTTTTATTTTGTAATGTTCAAACAATAAATCCAAACCGTTAGATGTTTAATCTATATTATAATCTACTTGGAGACCAAATTTTATAATTTTTGGAATTTTTTTACTATATATTAAGCTGGTTTGAAAACCGCTGATTTCAATGCTGCAGAAATTTACTGAAATCAGCGGTTTTCAAATCAGCTTAATATATAGTAAAAAAATTCCAAAAAATATAAAATTTGGTCTCCGAGTAAATTATAATATAGATTAAACATCTAACGGTTTGGATTTGTTGTTTGGATATCACACGGCTAAATATAGTTCCGGCAGCACCTCTGCTGAAATGCTGCCAGCAGCAATTTAGACAAACCCTATATATATATATATATATATATATATATATATATATATATATATATAATAATAATAATAATATATATAATAATAATAATAATAATAATAATAATAATAATAATAATAATAAATAAAATAGTGGAGGAGCGGTCCAATGAACATCCGTCGGAACGGTTTAATCTGCGTCACAAGATTCAAGCCTACTTGATCAACACAGATCTCAAAAGTATTAGTGTGAATATATCTTAATGCAAATTGAACTGTTTCAATCAGAATGAGCATCGGTTGAAGCTCAAAGCTACCAGCAATTTTGATTTGATACCCATCGAAATGAGCATCAGTCGGAGCCGTTTGATCCTTGTTGAGATCCGTGTGTACTTGATCATGATGAATCTCAAAGCTACCAGTAAATTCTATTGTGGATCAAACTGTTTCAATTGAATATCAAACCAATTTGATCCGATGCCCATCAAATCACAAGTGAAAAAGGTGAGGCGGCATTCAAAAACCTAGACAACTCATATCACAGTGGGATATTGTATATCTGCCACAAAGGATCCCATCTGAGGTATAATGGAATCCAGACTTGTCTCTATTGAATCCAGGCATTCCAGTCTCAACGGTCAACACGAGGGCACATGGCCAGAGCCAGAGGAATTGGATATTGGTGCTCTACAATTGTCACCATCTGTTTATTTTATTTTTTAAAATTTGAAGAAATAAATATCTACTTTTAGCAAGGGCAGGACAGGTAGGATTTGGAATTTAAATTCGGATTGTTCGTCATAAATGTACACACAATTTAAAGTTGTCCGCTCCTAATTAAAATTGTCTTGTAAATTCTGACCATGTCCGAATTATTTATCTGGTTCGATTTTGGACAAATTAAAAAAGTAAAATTTGTATTGTTCTTTTTTCTTCTTGATCCTTCTCATAAAATTAAATGATATTAAAAACTTATTCTGACTCTTACAAGACACTGATAAGCAAAAAAAAAAAACTTTCAAATGTAAATATACTACTCAGGACCATACACCGGAGTATTTTTTTTTTTTTCCTTTTTTCTCGAGAATATATTAAGATAATTTTTTCTACTGAAAAAAAAATTTATTCTAGTAATTAAGACAATATCTTATCTATATAAAGTTATAGGTTCAATAATTTATTGAATTTTTTTAAAATGTTAAAAAAAAGCTGGACTTTATTTTTATATAAAAAAACTTGCCGATTTATATTGCAAAATAAATCCGATTATCCGGATTTTTTTTATAAACCATAATTAGAGAATCTTTTTTTATTACAAAAATCATAAGAACCGAAATGCCATTTCAGTCTCCTTTTTTTTGGGAAAGAAATATCATTTTGGTCCCAACCGTTTTTACACATTTCGAGAAAAAAATACGTTGAAAAATTATAAAAATACATGGGACCGAATTGCCATTTCGGTCAAAAAAAAATATTCGAGACCGAAATAGCATTTCAGTTCTTATGTTTTTTGTAAATAATAATAATAATAATATTGGTTTCATAAGAATTTTTTTTTTCTAATTATGGTTTATAAAGAAAATTTGATTATCCGACACGGTGACATCTAAAAAGTAAGGGAATAATATGGAATATGTAGCACACCTGAAAAACTGTAGCTCAACTTCTTTTGTTTCCCACTAAAACCATGTATAGTCAAAATCACAATGCTACAGTCTTAAATTTACCTTTTTATGATTTGAATGAAAAACCAACGGAGGGAGGCTATTGTAACATGTGTATTACGAATCGATTCATACTATAAATATATATATATATATATATATATATATATATATATATATGAGGAGGAATCAAGTTACAACAAGCATTATTTATATTTTTAAAGTCCAAATCGTCGATCCAAACCGTTAGATGTGATCTTTACAATAAAATGTGCTTGGATACCAAATTTTATATTTTTTGGAATTTTTTTACTATTTATTAAGATGGATACAAAATTCAATGGTATGAATTTGACTAGTTTTTGTACCCACCTTAATAAATAGTAAAAAAATTCAAAAAAATGTAAAATTTGGTCTCCAAGCACATTTTATTGTAGAGATCACATCTAACGGTTTGGATCGACGATTTGGACTTTGAAAATGTAAATAATGCTTGTTGTAACTTGTTGTAACTCAAAAAATGTTGTAACTTGATCCCTCCTCTCTCTCTCTCTCTCTCTATATATATATATATATATATTTAATTCAAAATCAGAACCGTTAAATATGATATTTATACAAAAATGTAATTACAAATCAAATTTTATATTTTAAAAAAATAGATACGTAAAAGACTAAATTCTGATCAAGTGATTTTCTATCTATTTAAAAAAATAACAAAATAAATAAATTTAGTTTGCATGTACATTTTCATATATTTTTTTGGTAATTGAATAGAATATTTTGCCGTGTTGATTTATTAAAAATTCCCTCCACCTTCTCTCCATTTTATTGGGAACTGGAGAAATAACTTGGGCTTTAAAAGGCCATCCTGTAATTTATATACAGATGATCATGAGTAAAGCCCATAAATGTCATATTTGGAATCGAAATGTTTTTGAAAAGAGAAATGTCGTGTATATCCTTCAAATTTTTTGAAATTACGTATCTTTTTTTGTCTTTTTCCAAAATTCATAATATTAATCCTTCTAAATTTGAAAACCTACAAATTTATCAAATTTTTAGTCTTTTCTATTAAATCTCATTTACTCTTTATTAAAAAGGAATATGTAGTCCTTCAAAGAAAAATGTTGTGTAATTTAATCGGCCAATTTGTTTAGAATAAACAGTTATTTCTCTACTTAAGACATACACAATGACATTTAGATATACACCGATGTGTGTGTGTTGTAAATAAGAAAATAAACGATCTGTACTTACAACTGTCCAATTAAAAGACTAAACATTTTTCTTAAACAATCTACATATATTTTTTAAGAAAAAAAAAAGTTTTGGCACAAAAATTGTTTTAGTTTAATATACGTTTCTGAGTAAATATATTAATTTCATCATCTTTTTTGTATCTATTCTATAACTATTTTTAGATGCTCATACAGGCGTTTTTTTAGGATCTATAGATTGATCTAAAAAGAGGAACAAAGGATGGTGCATGCCCACACAAACAAGTAAATAGCCAGACAATAGCTTCCAAGTGTCTCCTTATACCATGGCATGATAATGCTGCTGTCAATATTTTCAAAGTACAACTTTATATGGCAACCACAACCCAAACATGACAAATGGTAATTTATTAAATTTTAACAAGTTGTAAGACATATAATTGGTGAAAAATCTAACCAATTAGTGAACGCTCCGCGCGCGATCACATTATCTTTGATTATTTTATAAGAGTGCGATTATGGTTCTTTGTAATGTGTATACAGGTTCAAGTTAATTTGAATCGTTTAATACAATTTTTATATGAAATATACTTCAAGACTAAATTTCACATTTTTAAAAATTTTTTTTTTACTATCTTTTAGATAAACAAGGCATCACCTGATTTAAATATTGTGGACCATATATAGAGGAGGGATCAAGTTATAACATTTTTTGAATTACAACGTTATAACAAGTTTTTTTTTTTTTTTTTTTAATTTTGAAAGTCCAAATCGTCGATCCAAACCGTTAGATGTGATCTCTACAATAAAATGTGTTTGGAGACCAAATTTTATATTTTTTTGAATTTTTTTTACTATTTATTAAGATGGGTACAAAATTCAATGGTCTGAATTTGACTAGTTTTTGTACCCATCTTAATAAATAGTAAAAAATTTCCAAAAAATATAAAATTTGGTCTCCAAGCACATTTTATTGTAGAGATCATATCTAACAGTTTGGATCGATGATTTGGACTTTCAAAATTAAAAAAACCTTGTTGTAACTTATTGTAACTTGATCCCTCCTCTTGAATTATATAACTACAAACCATAAGGGTGTGTTCGGCGTGCACATAGGAATAGGAATAGGAATAAGAATGCAAAATTTTTGAACTGATTTTTACTGTTCATGTGGAAAAAAAAAATTCAGTCTGAGTGAATTTTTTTTTCCCACGTGAACATTAATTTCCGAACAGGCCCTAAGTGTTTTTTTTCTTTTCATTTGAGCAAAATTATTTTTTCAATCTATAGACTATAGAGTCAAACAAATTTTCAAATCATGGTATGTATTAAAATTTTGAGCGAGGTTATATAGTAATATTTACGGATTGATCAGTGATATTGAATAATATCTCTATTTTTAATTTTAAATAGTTAATCTGAACTATTAAACATGACCTTATGAAACTATACTTAGAAACTAAATTTTACTTTTTAAACAAAAATATTTTTTTTTTAATAGATAGAAATCACTGCTTTCGGATGCTCCATTATTAATAGATCAAGTATTTTTCTACCTATCTAAAACAATAGTAATAAAATTAAAAAATATATATAATTTGGTCTCCATGTACATGTTCGTATGGGGATCACATTTAATAGTTCTAATCAACTACTTAAATTCAGAAAATAAAGATATAGATTCATAGTATTGGTCCATCCATAATATGCATATATCCAGTGGTGAAGCTCTAAATTTTTAATTTTTTTACACATATTATACCTTTTTAGTAAATTGTGGTAGGCACGACAATATGCTAACTAATTGTATTATGTGCAGTTTTTAATTGAAAATCACGTCTATGACAGTTGATTATATTCAAATTAAAATTTTCATATTAAGAACAATTTGAAAAGTCTGACTTTCATCTTATATTAATACAAAAAATCTAAGTGATCCTATTTATGATAAAAATACACTTCAATTATTTTTCTTTTAAGATAAAGCTATTTCCTCTTTAAAGGCGACTTTGCTTAAATTTAAACCACGCCCCACTTGGTTTGTGCTTTAAATGGTGGCTCAGTGGCTCCCCACCTCTGCAATGGGTTTAAATTCTCTCCATTTCCAAAGAACTTGAGAGAACCTACAATCATTTTCTATGGCATGCAAGAATAGTGCCAACTAGTTACTAAAATCATGGAACCCAAAATAGGGCTACTCATGAGCTGGGTTGAGTCCGAGTTAAGGACAATTTAGATTGAACTCGCGAATTCATGAGCTGAGTTGAATCCGAGTCGCTAATCCAGTTCCGAGTCAAAAACTATGATTTGGAATCAACTCGTGAGCAACTCGAGTCGAAGTGAGTTAACTCGTGACTCATAATGTAGTACATAGTGAGACAGTCTAATTTAATTCTAATAAAAAAATAATACACAATTAAAAGCAATACATAATGAGATAATGACCAACACATAATTAAATAGTACATAATATGAAAAGGTGAGGCGGACACAAAGTGGGGAATGGAGAATTGGGAATTAGGTTTAGTGGCTTCTCTGATATATTTTTTTTAAGTTTTAAGCGGTAATCTGAAAATCAGGTATAAGATTTTTAGGGCTAAAAAATTGAAAATATATGAATTAGAGTTTGGTATGAGAAGTCCAACCGAGTTGATGAATATATCAGAGAAAAAAATTCTGATCTAACTGTTCAACATTTTGATGAATATTAATTCTCCAGTTGTTGGAAAATGGAGAAGATATGAAAACCAAAACCATTTTGACATATTGATCCACTTAAAAGCACTTTTTGGACACTTGTACAATTATCCTTGGTGGTTTTTGCTTACCAATTAAATTAAACCTTATATTAGAGCATGTCTAACCACCGTCCAGTGTTAAATAATGTGCACTCTCTATACCATCAATATTCAATTGTTGTTAATGGATTGAAAAGAAGAAAGTTCAAATAATACTAATGATTTAAAAAAAAGGTGTTAATTGAGATTGCTAGCTTTAATTAGGTCGAATTCATTTTTGATGAATCCAAATTTCAGACATCATCAGTCTTGTCAATCTCGACTATTAAGGAGTTAAATATATTAACAATGTTGTATTAGCTTCATACATCATATAAGCAATAGACTTAAAATGAAAATTATATTGCTCGCACGTTGTATGAAGTCAAAACAGTGTTGTTAATATACTTAGTATTTTTTTTTTTAATTAAAGCCCTTGGACACTCACATCACATACACACTGCTCGAACCCGTGTTCTCCTGTAGGAGAACATATGCCTTACCCAACTGCGCTAGGTAGTGTTGGCTATACTTATTTAGTATTAAGGAGGTTACCAATGTAATAGAGATTTTCATGTTTATATCTATTTAAAAAGTTATGTTTTTCCAAATGTAATTGTTCTTACTTATTATTAACTTTGTAATACCATACATACCCTTCAAGGTAATTAGAAACGCACAGCATATATTATTGCAAATACTTAAAACATAAAATAAATATATGTGACATACAATCAAAGAAAAATTCATGACTGTAAAAGTTACAATGAAAAGCTATAAAAATATCCAGCAATAACTATATAAGAGTACTATATTTGGGCTCAATTTTTAAAAACAAAAAATTAATGGGCAAAAAAGTGTGCATTTCAACTGAAACAAAAGCTCGTTCTAGCTAAAACAAGTGTAAACTTTGTTGAGTTCAAATTTAAAATAACTATTAATTAACAATCGCAAATACGTGCCATACATCCATCAAAAGATGTGTTTGAAGTTTTAACTGAGCTCTCACATTCTTATCGTTCTAAGCATAATCTGGCACGAAATTTAAAGATCCTCTTTCCTCTTTGTGCATCTAAGCCTGGTCTGAGAAAAAAACCGCTCAGCTAAAATTGTATACAGTGAATGTGGTAATTTAGAGAATACTTTTTTTTCAAAAATGAGAAAGAGAAAAAAAAAATCAGAAAAAGAGAATGGTTAGATAATAGTTATCCCTAAAATTAGTGGCGGTGGACTTTTAGGTGCGGATTAAAATAAACTTTGCTCATGCGGAGCGGAGACCTTTTGACAACAAAGTGATCGCATGGTGTCCTGTGTATTAATTAATAAGAGTGTCATGGACCCGCTTTTGCAAATGTCGAATTATTATTATTTAAAATCAATAGAGTGTTGTTCGGTAAATTGGATTTATTTGCTCCAGCTTAACAATTTGTTGCGAGCATCTTTTCATAGCAGAGTTTAATGCTAAGCATCAATTGTCAGTTGTCATGATCTATTATGTCCAAAATTTAAAATTCTCTATAAGATAATATAATAGTAGAATTCGGTTTAATTGGTTTTAAAGGAATGTATCCATAAATACATAGTTCTGCTTAATTCCATATTTTTGCACAAAAAACAAACAATATACTAATTAACCATCTTGATCTTGGTTATTATTCTAGTGAAGCTGGAGGCAGCTTTTTGGGAGAAAGAAAAAAGGGGGAAGTCGGATAGACATCTGATCAAATTTGGTCTGATAACATATCAGAGTCATTTGATCCACATCAAGGTTCGCACAATAACTTTCAGGTTCATACAGATTAAGTGTACATAAATCTTGATGCATATATGACGGCTTCAATTAGACATCAGATCAAATTTGATATAATACTCATCAGACCGCCTCCGGTATTTCCTTTAATTTGGAAATAAAAATCAGGGGTGGTTTGATTGACAACGAACCAAATTTAGCATGTTGTCGGATCTGCATCAAAAGTTGCACGAGCAACTTTAAAACTTGTGCCAATTAAATCCACACGAATCTTGATACAAATTAAATGCATCCAACTAAATATTAGATGGAATTTGATCAGATACCATCGAACCCGGTCCCTATAGAAACGAGGGACGCTCATTTATTTATTTATTCCTCCTCCTTTTAATTATTATTGTTAAAGTTGACTACTTTTAGGCCATATAGTATATAATTTCAATCTAGTGGGTCAACTCCCATTAAACCTTAGTGGCATTTTGTCATTACGTCATTAGGACTAAGACTCAAATTTCCTCTACAAAAATGCCAAATCAATTTATTGCGAGTTGACGTGTCATGCACGAAGATAGTAACTTATGGCACGCGCATTTTTCAGTGAGATTTTATATTCATTAACTTTTTTTTTAAAAAACTTTTTGTCAAATAATACGTTGAGCTTATCATCAATTAAATTAATTTGATAATTTATATAATTATTGTAAATACATTTTAAGTTTAAAATTTGAAAGCATCTTGATAGGGTCATGTAAACAAGACATCCAAAAGACTAGGTTTGAGTCAAGAATAAATATGTTCCAAAATCTCCTTTGAGGGCCAAGCTGAGACTATGAATAAGACTCATGCCTCCAACCACGCACAACCAGCTCGTTGTGGCCCGGAACTCATTCAAGGTATCATCTTAGCCTGTCGCGATGGATTCGGGCCAGACTTGACTCGAGAAGCCCGTCTCAGCTCGAGATACGATCACCTCCCTTGCGTCCGCACGAGACAAAGATGGACAGGTAATTATGCGAGGGTCACCTCTATGTGAACCCTGCGACTGCTCTAACAATGCGGAATGACTGTTAGATGATCGCCTATATAAACCATAAATTCCTAGGTATTAGGGGTTAGACTTTTGGACAATAGAAGGTACCAAGAGGTTAGAGTCAAAGTATCTCAACAATTACCCTAAGTCCAAATCACCCTTTGCGAGATTCAAATCAGATTCCTAGATCAGGACAAGTCAAGCATCTGAAATCACCAAAAGTTTCGACCATGTTCTCTCCCTTTTTTCGACCATGTACTCTGAATATTATCATTACTCGACGTGGTATTCATTAAATGTTTTGACCATGTCCTCCCTCCCTTTTATTTTATGTGACATTCGTTAGGGATGTATAATTATAGCACGGTGTCGGAAGAAAAAACGTTTAAATATGACGATTAATGCATAATCCAAAAGTTTTCGAGAATGGTAGAAAGAGTAATATTTTTATATCATAGCTTTCATCGTACATAACAAAAGTCTAATATAAACCTACAACTTGGTAAACTGTTGGCCTACAACAAACTACAAGCGAATGGTCTTTCTCTTGTTTCAAGATGCCCATGCTCAACAAAAAGTCGGGTGTGTTTCCCGAACTTTGGGGCAACATTAGATTGGGATTATGAGATCTGGCTCAAAGTCGGAGTCAGTATCTTCATAATGTTTATTCGCCTCTATATCAACTTTAGATCTGTATATAAACTTGTAGCTTGGGTCTTGTTTTGGGTGAGGCTTGCATTTCGAGCAAAGCCAAAAGCTGAAATTTGGATCATCTCTTCCCTTTTGGTCTGGTTCGCCTGCTTACCAAGTGTGATACCAATATCCACACTTGCGGTATCTTACCATTTCTTCTTTCAGACCAAAATCATCGCAGGTGACACAATAACGAAAGAATATTGTTTCATCTTCGGGGTCGCTATCTGCCTCATGCTGATAATCATCTCGGAGAAGGTCGTCCAGATAGTTGTCTGGAAGTTCTTTATTAGGAGAGGGTGTCATGTTTTCTTCGGAGATTAAAATTTTATCGACGAAATCTCCAACCTTAGTGTTGTTGTGCATAAACCAGTGAATTTTTGGCATAGAAAATCGATTTACGAGTCAGCTCAATTCGAATGCCAAGAATTCTCACTTTTCTGCGGATGGTTAGTTGTTCTCGGGTTGGGGATTGTTGGTTTCTCCCCTTTCGCGAGTGGGGTTTTTGTTTTTACTAGCAATACATTTGACATGTTTGAACAGCATAGTTTGTATTGGGGGGTTTGTGTTGGTTATGGCGATGACTTGAATGATATTTATAGGATAAATTATGACACATACTTTAAGATTGGTGGGTCCCGTCCTTCTCGAGATATATTGTGACGTAAGTGGTACATATTGTTATGATGCATGTTGTGAATTTGGGCGACATTATTTGTTATGTTTAATTTTTCAGGGAATGCGTTATGTAGATGGAAATTTAGTCTGTCTCAGTGGGCTTGTGTCGGAAAAGTAATTGAGCTTATGTATCAATGTAAATTGCTTAACAAAAGAAGAAATCATAGTAGTAAACAAGTTTATAACAAAAAGTGAAATATTGTAAAACATTGGAGTGTTGACGAGTTTGGGGGTACATAGAAAAATATATTAAAAATATGGCATAATATCTAAGCATACATCTCGTTTTCAGAATCTTCGAAGCATTCATCGGCTTCGATTTCAGGCAAAGTAGCACATCTCGGAGTAGGCCCTCCTGGTGCGTCTTTACAGCACTGAAAACACTTCCAAAAGCCAAAGTAGGGATCAGGACGTCCGTCTCCTTCAATGTCACCGTCATGCCATGTGCAGAACCAGTGATAACAAACACGGCACTTAACTATTTTATCTTTGAGCTCTTGTTCATTGCAGAGGTCACAGGTGCAGTATTTTGGTTACGAGCGTTTCGTGTTGACAAGTAGCTGATTTATGTCTATCTCTTCATCATCTGAGAGCTTGATTGGTCCACCCGAAAGTTTCATTTCAAGCAACTTTCTTATTGGCAAAGTGGTGTTGTTGATCATCCATTCGAGATCGGTTTCTTTGATATCATAAAGCAGTGTTGCACGTTGTCCTGGGGTGTAGTCATGTTAGGATTGCTCAGAAGTACGAGACATTTGTCTTGGCATACTAGATTGTCCTTGGTTTGCAATGTCTTATTGCATAACTAATTTCTTTCTTTGTGATGTAATTCTTTTGGAAGGCATAGCTACACGTGATGGGGGTATGCGAAACGTGAAATTGGATGTTATAGGCTTGTGGAAGCAATGGGTCTTATATAGGGTGTGAGTATACATTAAAAATAGTGTCTGTGGATTCTATAAGCGATAAAAGTGTTGGACCCTGATTTATATGTCCCACAAATGGGTAATGTGAATAGGTTGGACTGGTTTCGTAATATGCCTTGAGAACAAGTTCGAACGGCTTTATTATGGTGGCCCTATTAGAGATTGTGTTTTGTCTCGCAGTGTGGAATGATACTATTTCACGAAATATGTATAAATTATGCACAAGCTAAGTACTAGATAGACAGTCATTAAACTTCTACGAAAATTGAGGGTTTATAGAGTTTTCCTTCTCGACAGTTATGTGTTTGTTCCATTATGAGACAACAAAATAGTTAAGTTGTAAAGGTACGTGTTTCATATAAAAAAAGATTAAAAAGAGTTGCAACTATTCGTCGAAACTTTCATTTGAAGAATAGCCATCTGTGCTTGTCTCGGAAATGCCATTCTTTTTGATGTTGTGGTCATCATGGTTGATTTCATCAAACTCCTCATCGTTAATCTCATCAGTGTCGTTGTTTTGCTAGCAAGATTTGTTGATACTGATATCCTCATCTTCAGTGTCGTTGTCGGCAAAGAAAAATGTCGGGATCGTGATGATGGGGCCTAGTTGGATGATGTCTAGTTGGATAGTGTCTTCGTCGTCACTTGTGGTGTCCTGTGGGCTATCAAGCGAGAACTTATCTATGTGGATCTAGATATCAGATTTGGCTTATCTTGGCCGCCGTCTTCGATAAGGTAGAATTAAGACCGTAGATTTTAATGACATAATCAAGAGATTTTGTTACAAAAATAGAATTGATGAGACTCATGCTCTAGTAAACGAGAAAATAGAGAAATTGAGATGTGTTCCGGATCTCATTTCATACTGTATCCTAATCGACCGATGTTATAAAAAAGGTTTGATTGGTTTGGCAAAAAAGGTTCTACAATTGATTAATATAAAATGGTTAAAAGCTAGTAAGTATAACTATTCTCTTATCATTGGTGCTCTGTGCAGCAAGGGGGAAACGGAGAAAGCTCAAAGGTTGATGAATGAGATGCAAAACCCAAATGAGGTGATCTATAACAGTCTTGTAAAGGGACTATTGGCAATAAGGAAAAGAGATGAGGCATATAAGGTGATAAGAAGAATGAGGGGTAAAGGGGTAAATCCATCCATCTATACCTACAACACCATGCTAAATTATTGGTTGCACGAGCAAGGGGAAACTATGGACGCTAGGTCGATGAAAAAACTGGGTTTGAATAGGTTGAGCCCCAACATTATAACACATTCAATTTTAATGGAAGAGATGTCCAAGAGAGGGGACGTGAAAAAAACTAAAGAAGCTTTATGTAAAATGAAATCCATGAAGCTTATTGTTGTTATTTTCTCAGTTTTCATTAAATGATTATGTCTAATATGACAACTAAAGAAAGCAGAGGGTGTGCATGATAGCATGATTTTCTATGGGCTCTAGCCTAATGCATTGATTTACAACTCATTTATACATGCATTATGTAGAATTGAGAATGTTGAAAAGGCCGAGAGACTATTGGCTATTATGAGCTCCAACAGTGTTGTGCCTGATGTTCGAAATTACACATCACTTATGAATGGCTATTGTAATATTGGACACATTGATGCAGCCAGGGATATAATGCAGGGCTCGAGTCTGATCTGGCTTGTTATAACACCTTGTAAAAGGGCCTATGCAAAAGGGGGCATTTAGAGAGCGCTAAATAACTGTTTTATACAATGACTGTCAGAGGGCATAAGCCGTATGATACCTTAATACATGGGCTATGTAGAGCTGGCAACACGAAGACAGCTGAGGATGTTCTCCACATGATGCCGTATGAAGGGCTCCAGCCTAATGTTGAGACATACAATATTCTTATGTATAGTCTATACAAGAAAGGAAACACAAAGAAGGCTACCTAGCATCGGACTCCATGATTTCCAAAGACATCAAGACTGATTCAGTGACTCGCAATATTCTTGTATAGGGGCTGCTGAAGAAAGGTGAAATTGACAAAGCAGATGATAGGGCCATGTAAACAAGGCCCCTGAAAGACTAGGCTTGGGTAAAAAATAAACTGGTCCCGGAACCTCTTTTAAGGACCGGGCCGAGACTATGAATAAGACTCATGCCTCCAATAATGCGGAACTAATCCGCTATGGCCCGGATTCCGTCCAAAGTATCATCCTAGGCCACCACGCCAAACTCAACCCACGGGCTTAACCCGGGAAACCCATGTCGGCTTGAGATGCGGTCACCGTCCTTACATTCGCACGAGATAGATGGATAGGTGATTATGTGAGGGTCACCGCCCTCTATGCGAACTCCTCTGACAACGCAAAATGACTGTCAAAGGATCGCTTATATAAACCACGAATCCCCAAGTATTAGGGGCTTGACTTTTAGACAATAGAAGGTACTTAGAGGTTAGAGTTAGAGTATCTTGACAATTACCTTAAGTCTCGAAGCTCAAGACTCAAACCGGATTCCCAAACCGGGACAAGTCAAGCACTTGAAACCACCAAAACCATATAATCTTGTCCTCCAGGACTTGTTCCATATCAAAAATAATTCGTGGGAATCCAAGTTCATAATTACACATTTAATATTAACATCCATCTTATAATTTTTTTTTAATAAAAAATTGAAAATCATGCCACTCAATTATTTAAATATTAACATGATTTTTTTTTATTTGACCTGATACTCATCATATATCCTATGGTTAAACTTATAACTTAAGAAATGTAAAAAACTTCTTTTATATAAAATAAATTAGTTTTGCCAGTGTACTTTATTTGTAGATAAAATGAAAGAGTTTGTATCAAATTGTATTCTAGAGATCAAATATTGTGATGCAATATTTTTTATATAAAAAGAAAGAGTGAGGCTATGGTATTTACTACCAATACGCGGATTGATTCTTGCAATGATTTATATTTCTGTTTTTATAGTCTAAATAATCAATTCAAATTGTTCAATATAATCTTCACATAAAATATACATACATACATACAAAATTTTATATATAATATTTTAAAGAAGTTTTACTATGTTTTAAATATATGAGACATTATTGTTGTCACATGCTTTTTCAAAAAAATGTTGTCACATGGTCCATAATCTTTAGATTAGATGTTTTTTTATCTATTAAAAAAGATAGTAAAATTTTATGAAAAATCTAAAATTTGGTTTTCAAGATAATTTTCATATAAAGATTATGTTAAAAGATTTGAATCAATCGTTTGATCTTTAAAATTGAAAATATAAATTCATAGTGTAGACCTATATACGCATTGAAAAGCAACATATACTCTACAGAAAATACACCAATTGCTCTATTATTGAAATTTACTTTTCTGTCCTTAAAATTGACGGTTATTACATTCTAGATGGTAAGACTGAATCCACAGAAAATTAGATGCATACTGAAAAAAGATCCTATCAAATAACTTTAAAATTGTATAAAATCTAATATCAACAAAAATTAAAGTTAACAACAAGCTAGTAAACTTTTTTTATAATGAAAGCAGTTTTTGTTTCAATTAAAACATATCTAAATTATCAACAAATTTTGACTCTTTTTTAAATCCTTCTAAGAAAACATAGAATATCACTATGTGATAAAAAAAAATATCATCAATGAATTTCAACTCGATTTCAATCATTCTGAAAACATAATTGTTGGTATGTGATATAAAAACCAAAACCATCAAAATGGGATCTACTTTAACCTGCATATATTTTGTGACCTAAATTGGTGCCCTACACTCTTTTGAGTTATAATTTTTTTTTTCTTTCTAAAATCTAACTGAACAGAAAATAGACATTAAACAAAGCTCAAACAAATAGAGAAAAAGTTAATGTCCCTAATATTTGCATAAGAGATTTCAAATGTTTTTATTTTTATGTTTATATCATTCTTCTATATTTTAATTTTTTAGTAACAAAATTCTAAAATTTATATGTCAAAATAAAATAGTTAGACATGATCTATATTGTTTTCTCTACAAACATATAGAAAGCTATCATATTTGGGATAGTTTTGTTTCTATGAATCAATTTTCAAAATCTAAACAATCAATCTAAACTGGTCGACATCATCTCCATATAATATGTGCTTGAAGCCTAAATTATATATTTTTTAGATAGTTACAAAATCTCTATTTATTAGAGCAGAATCTCAAAGCCCAATAATACTACTCTTGTGCTAGCTTGAATTCCAAACCGTTTGAGATTTCTCTCAAACCGTAGATCTATTCGTAATAACACCAGATATCATTATATCGCTGATATATATATATATATATATAGTAATACGAGAAGGGTTGAAATGTCTTCATTTTTTTGTGCCTTCATTATACTTCTAATTTTCAACATTTTAATAATTTAAAACTTAAAACTTAAAAGTCAAAATAAAATCATTGAATATGATCTACATCATTTTATCTATACACGTGTAAAAAATTATGATATTTTAATTTTATTTTGGTTATCATTAAGAGCTTGTAAAAAATGTACTAATGAGGATAATTTTTAGACGTTGATTTTTTCAATTTATTAATTGACATAAATTTTTTTTTGAAATGTCATAATTTTTTATGAGCACATAGAGAAAATAACATAGATCACATTTAACGGTTTTATTTGGACTTTTAAGTTTTAAATTTTGAGTTATTAAAATTTTACAAAATTAAGATATAGTGGAGGCACAAAAAATGGAGGCATTTGAACCACCCTCTGTTAATATATACCTCAAATCGCTCACAAATGTCGCTTTGCACACCAGCGTGAAGAATTGATAATTATAAGCAGCATGTTGAAATTGGAATAACTATAAGAATAATATTGAAATTGGAATCAGAGGGCTAGGTATTTATACCGACGTTTGCATCTCATCGATCATACAATATTAAATAGTATCAAAAAATGAAGCTTACCAAATTCGTATCCCTTTTGCTTCTGGGAACAATTGAATAACATTGGAAACAAAGATAAGAAATAACAAATTGAACATTTAAACATGTTTGATTTAAAACAAACACACAAATTGATTTCCAGTATAGAAGAAAACTACAAAAGATTACACCTTATTAAAAAAAAAAATTGTGAAATGAGTTTTGTTGCAGTAACACCAAACATACATACTGCCTTTTGCAATTAACACCCAACATTTATCATATTTGTGTTTTTACCCAATAACTAGTATTTGGTCTAATGACAAAAACACATGATTTCTATATAAAAGGACATGAGTTCGAAACCAATATGAAAGAAATTTTTTGTTATAATAATAATAATATTATAAAGTTGGGTGGCTTATCCTTCAACCTTTACTAAACAAAATATTTGTGTTTCTACCCAGCATTTTTCGGTTAGGGCTGTGAGATTGAGAGATGCCGGGTATGAATTGATGCCTTTCAAAAGTAGAATGCCTGTGTCCGTTGTTGAAAAAGAAAATGCTTAACTAAGACTTTGATTATGATTACTGAGCCAGATCTATAAAATAGAAGGTTATGATTACTGAACCAGATTTGTATTCACCAACCAAAAGAAATCATTTTAGTAAAACCAAACTATATAGTGAAGTAATCCACCATATCTGGCATGAAAATTTCAAAATCATAGTTTCAACATTTGGTTATATATTTTGTGAAACTATATAGTGAAGTCATTCTTTCAGCCAATATCATTGTACTGTAATCTGCTTTGGAAAAAAATCACTCGACCAACGCACTGTGTTGCCTGTCTCTGAAATCATGACATTATATTTGCCATGTTATGAATTCAAGAAAAGGTAACTAAACCACAGAAACCATGCTACATGAAATTCCTTCAAAATTCTCTCTATCAACAAATATTGCAATTTTTATTGTTTTCTACCAATTGAACCCTGACCAAAATGGAACGGTGACAACTTTGGACTTCCTTTAATATTATTCGGTGATAGCTTGGTGCTAGAAGTCATAATGAACAACAGCAGCAGCAGCAGAAAATTTGTGATTAATTTGGTGTCAACTGAAATTTCAATTAAGACTGCCTGATACTGACACCAATTATATCATACCAGTGCATCAAAGTCTAGGAAATCACCCTCCTTTTATCTGAGAGGTCTCCCTTGAATATTCTAACCTTGCTAGTAGTATCCTAAAAACAAAAGAAACGCAAAGATATTTCATGTTATTGTTACTTAAAATAGTAAATAACAGTAACCATCTAATGGGAAGATAAAATTTCAGATATTCTTGCCTCCCTTAAATATTCTATACATTCAGCAACTCTTGCTACACCAAGAGAGTTCATCAATTCTTCTCTTTACAATAACAAAAGCATTTATATATCATATTTTTATACCCTAATCTCCATCTCTCGAGTTATTTCCCAACTCTAATCGGCATCTCATCAAGAAATTTTTTTTTACTATCTTCAATTTTCAAATTATGTTCTTCAAAAAAGTACAACTCCTGCACAGCAGGCCCAAAGTCTGAAAAATCAATCCAAACAGTGCCTTTCTGAAATTTATCTATACCATCAACCAAATTTTATCTTCTTTAATTGTAGTAGGGAAATTCCGTAATATTTCATAGCCAACCAATTTAGTACTTGCACTCGTTTTGCACTGAAATTTGGGAACCAGATATAACCAACTGCATACAACTCTTTCTACAGATAACAGGTGTGGCCCACAAGCGCAGTGCACACAAAAGCATGAAGGAAGGGGTCCCGTCCTGTTGAATGTACAAGGATTCATTTGTCCATGATGTAATTTTGTACAAATCAGGTTCTAATTTGATAAAAGCCTTATCATTTGGGTTCTGGGGTAGGAGAAACCCATAATGCTCTAAGAGCTAGATTTGTGTAGGTCCCATAGCTTAGGAGAACCTGTAATTAAGTTCATACTATTGATAAATCCAGTACAGTACTTCATCTATAGTTATGGAAGATAAAATTTCAGAATTACTTTTTCGTTAAATAGGGGGTCTAGGTGTCTAACCCATATTTGATTAATGAGTGTGGTAACAGGGTTTGTAACCTACAGGTATTTGAGACAAAATTAGCAAAAGTTGCAGAAAGGTGCTCACAACAGTTGAGCTCAGGAAGTAAGAAATCTTAATGTAAACTAAAACAGTAAAAAACTAAAAACTAAAATTTTTGTTTTGAAAGGCAGTGTAAAAACTGCAAAAAAAGCAGTCGTCCCAGCTCTGGTATCAAATGTTATGATCTGGTGCCCTCAACTCTGCATATCATCTTGTGCCATACTGGTCTGGCCCCTCTGGCCTTGCAAATACTCCAACTGTTGCAATGTGTCCTGGACCAGCTCAGCAGGTGTTCTGACAGCTTCCATGGATGGCCTTGTGCATTTTTCTTGCCAAATTATGAAGTTCATGATTAGCAGCGCTGTTTTTTGCATTTTTGTGAGTCTTCTTGCTAGTGATCTGTCCACTATGTTAAGTACCGGGTTCAGTGGCCATGTATCAGAGGGTTTGCTTGTTTTTAACTCATTGTAAACCTGCTTGGTATAAGCACATCTTCTGAACAGGCGACGAACTGTCTCCGCCTCAGCCTTGCATAAGGGATATCTACTCACAATTTGGAGGCCTATTTTCATCAAGTTATCATGTGTTAAAATCGTGTTGCGGCATGTCAGCCACCCAAATATTAACATCTGTGGTGGTGCCCTCAGGCTGCATATGTGTTTGATGTCAGTGTCTATGCAGGGGCCAGTTTTTAATGCTCTATACGCTGATTGTACCATGAATTCTCCAGTACGAGTCCAGTTCCATTTCGGCTCATCTGCCATTAGTGGTCGCAATACCGTTGCTGAGACCCATTGCATCATGGTTTGAAGGTCCAAATGGGCCTCCCTTGATAGGTTTGACCTGAAATTGATTGCCATGTCTTGCGATGTTGCTAGCTGCTGGAGTGTCAGCGCAGGTTGAAGGGCATAGGAGTAGATGTATGGCAGCCTGTGCTTTAGGATACTGAAACCCCAGTTGTGTTCCCAAAACCTAATTTTTTGAACCATCACCCGGTATGAATGTTGTTGAGTTGTTGAAGAAGGTTATAATTTCTTCCCTGACCTGTTTGAAAATTGGCACCATTGGTAAGCTGTTGTCATCAGTTGCTACAATCACCATGATTGGTTTCCAAATATTATGATCTTGTTTGTGCCACCACCACACCCACTTTAGCAGGAGTGCTTGATTGAAAATTCTCATATTCAGAACCCCCAAACTACCTATCATTTCTGGCTTGCACACAATCTGCCAGTCCACCAAGTTAAAGCCTTTTGCTTGGTCTGACGCTCCTTTCCAGAGGAATTGCCTCCGAATTCTGTTTCTCTCCTTCAGGACCCATTCTGGTAACTCCTATTGTCTCTATTTACATTTAATTGAATTCCGTGCAGAGATCAAGGATTCATTTGAGGCTATAAGCCTGAAAATATAAATTCTAAAAATAATGTACTAAGAATTGGTACTGGTATATTTATACTGTGGTGATTGCAGAAAAAAACACATAAATTGTGGCTAACTCGTGTGACAACCCTTGCTCCAAAGACATAAATAGTCCCAAATTCCATTTTGAATGAACAATAAGATACGACTTGACCCAAATGGAGAAATGGAATGACCAGGGCTGACAAGAAAATGTTATGTGAAATAAAATCAAGTGTTTTGCAAAAATATATTATATTATATTATATTATATAGTCTTCCCATATATCAAAACAGAGACCCAGGTTGTATGTGTTGCCATTGGCCCATTCCTCTCTACGCAAAGTAGAAAATAATTTGAATAATTTACAAGCAATGCTCAACTTCCCTTTTGATAAAAATATCGACAGATAGGTATTGACCACGTTGACATAAAAAGTTTTATCCCCTAATCCATGAACTCTTTTACCTCTCAGAGTATTGAAAGCACTGTCAAAGTTGTCAATGGCAAGTGCATTTTGTGCAGGTTTGTCATAATATGGAGAGGGATTCCATTCATTCTTTGCCTACTCTTGATCTAAGGATGCACCACCTATATATATCTTGACCAATTTTGAGGCTAATTAAATTATATACATCATCAAAAGATTCAAAACTACCCAAAATGAGAACAATGGTGTATAATCTTTCCCTTTATCTGGAGGACTTTCTCATGGTCGCCACCATGCTCTCCTTCCACCAATTGACGCTTAGAACAACTGAACTGTATCTCATACTTTTCATCAATTTTTCGGCCAATTCTAGTCTCTTGTGATTGTGAAACCCAATCAGTAAGCTGGAAACAGTGACCAAATCCACAATAAAGCCCCTCTAACCCATTTTTGAAAAGATCAATTTCTTTACATAGTTCTGTAATTACAATGGGATAGCTAATTATATCAACAAAAGTCTCTTTCTTTTTCTTTAATTCACATGCAAATCCAGCAACCAGCCGGCCATTTTTGAAAAGATCGTGTTTTAAAATGTTAGAAGAATATGTTGAAGCAGGAATTCCTTCATAAACCATTTTCTCAGATAACTTACTCCCTCATCAAGCTTGCACACCTTGAGTAGCCCATCTAGCAGAGTTATATACTACGGTATCACCACAAATACCACTTGTTAGCATTTCATCAAACAGCTTAAGTGCGTCATTAATCCAGCAGGTTTTACAACATCCTTGGATCGCCCTCTCGTGGTGGGGTAGAGACGGCGGAGGTACGAAATCGGAGAGCTTGGACGGGGAGATTGTGAGAACATCGTCCGGTCGTCGGTGTGGTGGAGTAGAGATGACGGAGGCGGTGGCGAAGAGATGGTGATGCGATTTTGGAGAAAAGAGGAATCGACAAACGACAGTTCGTCGACCGTTGACAGAATATTTCTGAATCAATCCTCTGAGGTAACAGAATATTTTTGTTTAGATTTTGACCGTCCGATCAGAATTCAGCCAATCCGGACCGAAGTGAAACGCAGTGGAGATCCTGTTTGGACAATCTGGAACTCTGGATCCAAACAGAAATATTCTGTTACTTTAGGTGTTACGAATTCATAATTAAATCAAGATATCTCTTAAAATAGCGCAAAAAAACAACATAAATATATTAAAAATCATAATTCATAACGTCTAGTTTATTTCATAATACTTTTATGGTTTTGATTATTGAGAAAGGCTGCGTTTTGTTTGTAAGTACGTACAGGTACACAATTCATTCTCTACTTCTTACGTTCTTTAATAATGAATTGTTGTATAGGTCGACCACAATTGGATTTAAGTACATTTTCTCATGGAATTGGGAATCTGTGCAAATGCATTTGAACAAAATTTCTATCCAAAATCTTTCTAAACCGCTTAACAAGGTCTAATCAAAATTAATAAAATTAATGCTAACGAACTTTTTTTTTTGAGAGAATCAACAGAGATCAATGCCTCTGTTTTTCATTAACCGAAACTGGTTACAATTTTTTGGGTTTGTGAGTAGAAACCCGGTTTGCAAATAAGGAAAGATATAAAAGTAAATGAAAACATAAATAAATGTTAATGTCTCTAATTTAAAATATTTGTTGGTTTTTGTATCAAAAATATTTTTTTTCTTGATTTTCTCAAATATCTAATTTAACTAAAATGTATATGTGATACATTAATACAAAATACTTAGATATGTGTGTATTTAGTTAAATGTGTAATAAATAGCAATATAGCATTATAATATGATATGTGTAAAATTCTTGATCCATAAGAAAATTTATATATGAGAAATCCACTCACAAGAAACTTATTTTGATCATATTTTGTGTGTGTTTCAATGGAAACATAAAAGATCTACTTCAACAATTAAATAAAGAAATTGTTTAACGTGAGTGTTTCATGTCATAAGAATGATATTGACAATGAGGTACTAATATTTATTTCATGAAGTACTAAGAGAGTTTGCAAAGGGTGTTGATCTTTCAGTGAATCTTTTTTATAAATTATCATACCCTTTGTAGCGTCCTTTGCTTTGCGTTGTAATTAATAATAGATTATATAAAGAAACGAAAATATACTACTGTAATTATTTTTTTTTGTAATTTGTAAGTAATGTACATCATAAAATTATATATTCTTATTATATTTGTTGAATGGTTTGTTATTACATCTGCAATAGATAAATAAGGTGGACTTTGTTAAGGAAGGAAATTATTGTAAATGAAACTAACCATCTTTAAAAATTAATAATAAAAAAAAAGTTTCAAAATTTTTTGTGATATTTTTGTTAGTTTATATATATAACAAAGATCTGTAATTGTTCCTTTAGTTAGAATTTGATCGATTAATATAGTAAGTCATATTTGTATTTTCATAAACTTTAAAGTCGGTTTTGACAATTGTTGAAGTATAATTTTATTTTGAAAATAAAAGTCTCTCATAAGTAAATTACATGACACTCCTCTGAACTGAATTTTTTTTTTTTGACTTTTTAAATTTGTAAATTTAAAAAAAACATTACTATCAATCTCTCTCATAAAATGAAATTACATTATAGATATTTATCTAGCTTCTTCTATATCAATATTTTAGTTCCACCCAAAAAGACAACAAGCAAAGGCATTAAGCAACTTCAATTAATTATTGTTCTGTTAAGTAACATTAAGAGACCGTCAATTAGCTTTGCTCGCCTTATGTTTCATTGATAATGAGATGTTGGGCATAGCCGTCTCAATAAGGCTAGGCACATTCCAACTCTCTCTTAGGTAGCACTTCAACTCTCTCTTACAACTCGCTAAATTGGAATTAAGTATATTTCTCTGTTTTATATTCATGTCTATTACGCTTGCTTGTTTTTTTTGGAAACATTAATTTTTTTTCATTCGTTTTTTAGGTTTTGAGGCAAGACTGCGTTTGCTTGTATGTACAGATACACAATTCAAAGATTTAAAAAATTAAATTAAGATTAACATTCCTAATCAATTACAAATGTTGATGCAAGTTCAGGACAACACATGTTAAAGAAATTTCAGATTCATTTTGGTCCTAATGCACCATATTAAAATTAATTAATTATAAGATTCAAATATCAAAATTTATTGGTTAAACGAATAATTTTAGATTCACTTATTCAGATTAATTCAATCATAATTTATTATTTATTTATAAATAAAAGGAAAAATAAATGACTAAATGATTAGAATTAAAAAATTCATTCAACAATCACAAACTCCTCTTCTTCTTTTTTACCAGTATGAATTTTTGCGTATTAAAATTCTTTCATTTTTTTTAATTGATTAACAAATCTTGCTTTCAATTTTTTTTATATCATATTATTTTCTCGCATATTTACGAAAAAATTATTTGATAATAATTTATATATTTTTATCAAAAAAAATTATGCATGAAGAGATTGTCTGTTGGCTAGTTAATATTTTCAACAGGCAGATCCGGATAACAAAACCTTACAAGCTAAATGCTAAGGCAATATAGGAATACTTTTTTCTTGATTTTCTCAAATATCTAATTAAGCAAAATGTATTTGTGATACATTAATGCAAAATATAAAGATATGTGTATATAGTTAAATGTGTAATACATACGAATAGGGTCAAACATTATAATATAATATGTGTAAAATTATTCATCCATAAGAAAATTTATATGAGAAATCCACTCACAAGAAACTTATTTAGATCATATTTTTTGTGTGTTTTTAATGGAAGCATGCAGAAAAAATCTACTGCAACAATTAAATAAAGAAATTGTTTAACCTTCTCACAACATAAGAATGGTACTGATAATGAGGTGTCAATATTTATTTCATCAAGTAGTAAAAGTTTGTGCAAGAATGTTTATATATATATATTGCGCCATACTGGCTTGATACCACGCATAACACGCGTAGTAACAAATTATATATTCTTAATATATTTGTTGAATAGTGTGTTATTAAATCTGCAATAGATAAATAAGGTGCACTTTGTTAAGGAAGGAAATTATTGTAAATGAAGCAAACCATCTTAAAAAAAAAAAAAAAAAAAAAAAACATAAAAAGAGTTTCAAATTTGTTTTTGATACTTTTGTTAGTTTATATATATAACAAAGATATGTAATTGTTCTTTTAGTTAGAATTTGATCGACTAATATAGTATGTAGACTATCTTAATTACAAGTAATATTTATATTTCATAAACTATAAAGTCGGTTTTGACAATTGTTGAAGTATAATTTTTATTTTGAAAAGAAAAAGCATACGCACTACAGCAGAATAGTTTATCAGCGATTGGTGCTGATGCCGGTCGCTGATACTCAATT
Organism: Carex pumila; assembly: GCA_033356055.1. NCBI lineage: Eukaryota > Viridiplantae > Streptophyta > Magnoliopsida > Poales > Cyperaceae > Carex > Carex pumila. The sequence goes on along the minus strand of JARJHM010000287.1, from coordinate 63,480 downwards.
TTTTCCTAAAAAATAGAAAGAAAAAAAAATCTGCGGTGACTAGTACTTTTAGTGATCGGTGTCATCACCAGTTGCTGAAAGTTTTTTTTTTTAATCGGTGAAATTTTTCGCTGAAAAAAAGGCACCAACGTCTACGCCCTTCTTCTCCGCCAAAAAAAAAAAGGCGCCAACGCTGATATGAAATCGATCGTCAAAACGTTTCAAATCAATCACCAAAACCTCAAACCTCTCTTCTCAAAAATCAATCGCTGAAATCGATCGCCAAAAAAGACGCCTCTTCCACTTCTCTTGCGATTGTGACTCGCCATTAAAGATGGCATCACTACTATCTGCGACCGGTTTTTCGGTCGCAGATAGTATTTTCTGCTGTAGTGACGTAAAGCCAGCAGTAACAGAACACACTTCAAATAAAAAGCGGCTAATTAAGTCACTCATGTACTGAATTTTTATAATTTGTCTTTTTAAATTTGTAAATTTTACAAAAATCATTACTATTAGATCTCTCATAAATTAAATTACATGAAACCTATTCATCTAGCCTTTCCAATCTCAATTTTTTAATTTCGTCCGTGAAGGACAACAAGCAAAGGCATTAAGCAATTTTAATAACGAAGCATGATTAATTATTGGTCTGTTAAAATAAAGTATATGAATTACGAAATTATATTAAATATTTTATGACGGTAGATTGCAAGATGTGATTAGCTACATAATTAACTACATGGACTTCATTTATATGGCCTACCTAAGCAATTGACATCAATTGTAATACAACCGACAAAATTAATATGGAGTTTTCCAAACAGTTTAATTTGGCATATCCTATTATACAAATTAATATACCAACAAAATTTGAATTGAATTTTTTTTTTGGAACCGTAAGAATTATTTTCCTATTTCATAATAAAAGGCCCACTAATGCGGCCCGAGAGTTTTCCTCGAACATGAGTTCGATTTAAAGTTTTAAACATCCTATAGAACAAGAGAGGGATCCAATTCCACTCTTTTTTTGTAATACCGGATTACATTATATATTTACAAAGTCAAAACAGTCGATTCAAATCGTTCAGCTTGATGAATATGTTAAAATGTGCTTGCACATCAAAATTTACATTTTTCTGAATTTTTTTACTATTTATTAAGACGGGTACAAAAATTCAACGGTCTGAAAATGGTGATTTTTTTAAATAAATAGTAAAAAAATTCAAAAAAAATATAAAATTTAATCTGCAAACACATTTTAATATATCCATTATGTTGAACGGTTTGAATCGACTGTTTGAAATTTGAAAATTTAAAAAATGAAGAATATAATTCGGTGTCACCAAAAAGAGTGTAATTGAATCCCTCCTCGTAGAACAATATATTTTTGAAGATGTCATCTAAAAATCAATTTTGCTTTGTATCAAATTGATTTTAAAACTTTAACAAAATAAGTCCAAGTTGGTCTTTAAGAAGTCGAGGCAATTCTTAAGAATTCAATTTTCCCAGAAAATGAAATTTCACCAACTCTCAAGAATTCAATTTTCTTACAAAAAAAAAGGAAAGCTGGAAATCAAGGTAACTCTTTAACTCTTGCTACACGAAGAGAGCTCATCAATCTTCTCTTTACAATAACAAAAGCATTTATATATCATATTTTTATACCCTAATCTCCACTCAATCGCTAATCTCCATCTCTCAAGTGATTTCCTAACTCTAATTGGCATCTCATCAAGAACCAAATTTTTACTATCTTCAAATTTTAAATTATGTTCTTCAAAAAAATTCTTCAACTCCTGAAAAACAGGCCCAAAGTCTGAAAAATCCATCCAAGCAGTACCTTTCTGAAACTTGTCTATACCAGTAACCAAAATCTTATCCTCTTTAATTGTAGTAGGCAAATCCCATAATGTTTCATAGCACCTCTTAGCCAACCAATTTAGAACTTGCAACTCGTTTTGCACTGAAATCTGGGAACCAGATATAACCAACTGCATACAACTCTTTCTACAGCTGACAGGTGTGGCCCACAAGCGCAGTGCACACATAAGCACAAAGGAAGGGGTCCCATCTGGTTGAATGTACAAGGATTCATTCGTCCATGATGTAATTTTGTACAAATCAGGGTCTAATTTGATAAAAGCCTTGTCATTCGGGTTTTGGGGTAGGAGAAACCCATAATGCTCTAAGAGCTCTAGATTTGTGTAGGTCCCATAGCTTAGGAGAACCTGAAATTAAGTTAATACTAAAATTGTTAAATCCAATATAGTACTTCATCTATACACATGGAAATCAGCAGATATCTATTATAACCCTGGTTTTCTGAAGCATAATAAATTATAAAAATCATCTGTTTTTGTTTTGCTATTTCCAATAGTACCCCAAGGACACCTCACTTCTCTATTTATGCAGGGATTAGTGAATTAAGGAGGGGTATTTCTGCTATTCAAATGATATAGAAAATGCAGGGTATAGATGGTAATTTGACATCTTATAAGCTTTGTACTGATATGTATGATGCTATATTTTTGCTTTTATCATTCAGTTCCGAAGAAATAACAATACTTTACGATATTTTGAACTTTTATTTGCAGAAACTATATGCAACCAAGAATTATGTAATGCATTATGAAATTACCCAAGCTAAATTTATTAATTTATAGTTATTACTTTTTGTATGCAAAGACGAAAGCTTCTCTGTGTCTTGCATTCTAGTGAATTCGAACCACTGAATCGAATGTTTACTTTAAGGAGAAGGAAATTATCAGGAAGATAAAACAATAAGAAAATTTCAACCTGGTCGCCTTGTTTATATCTCCTTCTTGCATATAAGCAGTAAGAACTGCTGCTCTCTTCATATCCACCATCAGTCAAACTTTCAGTAGAAGTATTAACAGCCTCGATTGTACTTTTCAAGCTGCATGATTTTAATGCAACTTCAATTTCATCATTTTCATACAAAACCGAATCGTCAGGTGCATCATAGTTGAATAAATCACCAACTGGACAGAGACAGCCGGCCTCATCCCATGGTATATGTAATGTGCGAGAAGAAACCTACACCATATAAAGGATGTCAGAGATTCAATCTATCATCAACATGCCACAAATTGATATGCCAAATGACAGCATTCAGTTGTGAATTTGAACAACAGTAAGCAGTAAGCTACACTGATGACATGCCAAAAGTTTCACAGTACAAGAAACTACAGAGAAAAAAGAGCATCAAGGAATTCAAGAGCTAAAAAGTAATATGTCAATAACTATTAATAACAACAACATCACGTAAAACTCCATTGTTACTCAAAATGCAGGGATAAAAAATAATGTAGACAACAACTCACAGTTTGAGATGCCCAAAGCCATGATTTGAATTTTAAAAGTTGGGGTTTAATATCCAATTCTTTCAAAAGGGATAGAGATCCATTCCAGTCTGATTTTGACTTTTCAGCTGCTTTCTCTGCAACCCAAATCGCATCGTCTACCTAAAAAATTAAGAGAGATATTCCATATATACCATGCAAAGGGACAGAACTTAGAGCAAACAAAGAAAGGGGGTAAATTTATACCTGCAATGATTTGATCTCGGTTACTGTAAAATTTGATAGAGTGGTATAATCTCGAGGCAATTGGGACAGATAAGGGTACCACTTGGAGCTCCTTCCTTTATCCACTTCCACCAACAAGCATACAATAAGTCTCTGCACAATTTTAAACAAAATAAAAATAAGAAACCAAACACTACTCTCTTTTATAAAATTAAACTAAGAACAAGCACCAGTTACTCAGTTAGAACTCAGCACTGGCACTGAAACGGAGCTGTCAAGTACGAATTGTGGTTTCAAGGAAGGATCAAAGCTCAATGGAGGATTGAAAAGCAAATACCAACCTGAACTGGAGAGAGATGCTTGTGTCTCTCCATTAGAGATGAAATCTTTGGATCCAAAAGGACACTTTCTGTTGTAAGAAGAGCTACTTTAGGCACACTTAAAACCATCTCTCCTCTCCTGAGTTCCCTGGCTGCACCTAAACCTCTCCTATTTACAAATAACATGAGGAAAAGAAAACCACTTTTAACCTCCAACAAGGTGAAAAGAAAAACAAGCATAAAGTAAAAGTCCAAGGGTATAAACGGAAGAAGTACCCGCCGGCGCCCGGGAAATCGGAAACATACAGAGAGTGACCAAGACAACTGGACAGAGGAGAATGAGGAGAGTGGGAATCGGAGATGCCAATCACCGCCGCCCAACTGAGAAGTGCTTTTACTCCAGCCATTGTTTTCTCTTCTTCTCCGGCCATGGAGATCCAACGGTTGCGATCCTCTAAACAGTTGCTCGTATGTTACCTGAGACTGAGACCATGGAAAAATACGGGTAGGCGGCCCAAAATCAATTGGATAATATGAAGTACGTTTTCGTGCCAGATTAAAACGGACGACTCAGATCTCATTATACACGGTCAGGGCTCTAAATTTCTTTAATGAATCCACAATTACACATTCTCTGATCCATATCCTGCAAAAGTTGAAAACACTTCCCGTCCGAGTCGAAAGTGGGTCTACCAGCAGGTCCAGCACAAAGAGCGAGCCCCCTAACTTACATGTGGGGCCCACTCTACAGAGACTAACAGCAAAGAGGATCTGTAACTAATTACTCCCGACTCGTCGAGATCACCATTCAAGGGGATATTTATATTCCTAAAACTATTAGAATTTCTAATATGATGTAACAGTTTTTAATTTAGTTTCAGAAATGTGAAAGAATTTCTTATTTATAAACTTTGCAGTAAAGTTTATTATTAAAAAACTGTTTATAAACTCTATGCTGGCTAAATGATTGGCTCAAATTATTTCTTCTTTTTAATTTATTGTTGATGTTGCTTAATAGAAACTTTAAAATTAGTTTCAGAAATGTGAAAGTTAGAAACTTTAGAGATCTTAATTTATACAAAATGATTAACAATTATTTAGAAACTCTGTTGAGTTTTAGAGATATAGATGCTCTAAGAATTTCATTTCCATCCAAATTCAGTCAGGATGAGAATTCAATAAAAAAATACACACACACAGACACAGGCTATCACTCAATATTATCATAATGGGACTAGATATTAACCCGTTAAAGCTCCAAATAAACGGTTTCTCGATCAGATCAGTGAATCAACCGGTTCAACCGTTGTTTTTCAAATCAGTCAAGTACTCAAATTTAATAGTGAGTTGTGATTTCTTATAAAATTGGAATGCCAATTTCAATTATGTTTTGTATATAGCATAATTTCATTATATAAATAATTCAATGGGCAATATCATTTTTTTTCATTTCAAATTGGTACCCATCAGTATTTTTATTATTCATTTTGTAATTCATCAAAATAAGAATTTTCTTATTATTTTTTTCTTCCTTTGGATAGGAGCACAACAATCAGCGAGGGACATAATCAGATCTCATACAAACTGACACAATAATAGTTATTGAGCCATAGACAAACGGTAAAAAAGTAAGAAGAAAGGGTTGTCAAATCATCTGGATTCTGGAGCGATGTAGGCGAAACTTTTCCTTGGATGATTCAAGGTTTCACTAAAATTTCTAATAGAGTACAGCCAAATCAGCAGGAGGTGCTAAATCACCAAGTGAAACCAAGGTGATTTTTCTAAAGCGAGACCAAAACCAAGTTTCCCAAGTTTGAATTTTTATTTGGATTTTGATTTTGCTTCGAAGAGATCAGGGTGTGCAACTCCAAGTTTCTGCAGAAAAAAAGAGGAGAATTTGTTCATTAATCTGCTTTGAACTAGGTTTTTCATCAAACAAGTTCAGCAATTTTCTATTAAAACCAGCCAATTAAACGAGCTTCACCAGGACAACAGCATAAGCGATTCTTTAACACAATCAATCCAGACAACTGATCAATTTCGTCTTCCTTATTTTTTCCTGATTCAACCGACTGATCTGGTCCGATTGTGATAATACTGCTATCACTGAACAAATAAAGCCTCACTCTTTATCAGGATAACAAAATAAGAAATCATTTAGTGATAATTAATAAGTATGACAAATACCAAATATTTAATGAAGAAATACAAATTATTTTTTTGGCACTAGAGTAGAGTTAGCAACATGAAATTCAACCCAAGAAACAGAGAGAAGAGAAGCCACAAATAAGAATACAATTTTATTGCTGACATGATAATTACAATGATTATGTTATAAAGATAACATAAATATTTACATTAGTCATCAATTTGTAACAACTACATCATGCTGCTATTAAAGTATTTACTGAATGAATTCTCTTCACGGCAATGTGTGTATACTACCTTGTATACCTCGATTAGCAATTTGGGGAACCTGGTTCCAAAATACCGATCAAATCCTTCAGGAAGTGACCCAAGTGACTCCTAAAATTACAAAATAGACTCAAAATATTTAATTAAAATAAATAATAACAGAGATAGTACTTAAAAAGTCCTAAGCTGTCATTTGTGTTTCTATCCATAAAAAATGAAGTTAACTAAAGCTAATTTAGGTTAAATTAAACCTCAATTCTACTACTAGTGATTACTCTCAACAATAACGTAATTACAAAACTGAATATTGATTAAGGTTTATTAGAGCTCATGCTAATCTGGGGCTTAACTATGGCATCACTATACACAACACAACCTGAGCTAATTTGTTAATTTGGTATCTTATGCACAAATAAATCACGCTTAGTTTCACATATTTGAGGTTCATGTAGGCAAAACTCTTACTTTTGAGTTTTAGTTACTGACTAAAACTCAATCCAATTGAATTGAGATTATGTGGATTACTTAAAAATTAGGGAAACAAACTATGACACTTGTGACTTGTGAGGGTAAATACGTAAAATTGGCTCACCTGAAGTTCACTGGGAAGCTCTCTGTAGTGCCCTGATTTATTCCGTATAACTCTCAAAAGATCTCTAACTGAATCGAAATTGTATTTCCTATATCTCCCCAAATCAGCAATTAGGGCCGGATCTAATTTCTCGTTCCATTTTCCCCCGAATGCAACCGATGCAACATTTTCCATTGCATTTATTAAATCAGGCTCGTTTGCCTTGTCGATTCTATCACTAGTATCTCTCAAAAAAGAAACTCTCAATTCGGCATTCCAAAAGAAAGGGTGATTCAATACTTCTATTGCCTTTGGTCTGCAAATTGAGAAAAATTGAGAAAGGAATATGTCATTTCAGCTTTAATTCACCAAGAAATCAAATGAGATGAAAGATCAGTCTACCATTTTACTACATTGCAATTTCAAATTATGAAAAATATCGCTTTATTGTTATCCCTTCTAATTCTTTAAGTTTTTAAAGCTACTCTTTTTAATTCGTTAAAGTGAGAACATTTTCATACTCTTTACAGAAGGAATATTTTGAAATTTGAAATTTCACAATATAAGAGACTTTTAAAATCCCCCAACTCTCCTCTCAAAGAAAAAACAGGTGAGAGACATGAAAGAAAACATAAGAAGGAAAAATGCATCTTTTAGTTATCCTAGTAGTGCAGACCTTCAAAAAAAAAAAAATTATCCAAGTAAAGCAAGGTTTTTCTGCAACTCATTAAAGAGAAATGCAATTTTTTCTGCTGATCTTCTAAAAATCAATCACAAAAGCAGTAATGAAATATAAAGACAATACCTCATCACAGGATCAGGATCTAGCAAAAGAGAAAAGAGATGAACAGCTTCCGGGATAAAATCGACCAAAAAAAGGTCAAACTCATTTTTAATGATATTTCGATCTCTCTCAAAATAATCTCCAAATGGATGCTTCCCTTTGGTGATACAGAAGAAGAGTATACAGCCCAAACTGAATAAATCAACAGATCTGCTTTGACGACCATGCAATAATTGCTCCGGTGCTTGCCAACCTGAGCTACCAAATCCTACGAAAATTTGAAATTCAAAGATTCAATTTTTTTTACACCCATCTTTTCTCTATTAAAGACAAACTAGTGATATTCTTTCTTAATTAATAAATCAAACCTAGTGATATTCTTTGTAAATTAACAAATCAAACCCACTACCAATAAAGTAGAAGAACCTGTGATAAAAGGTGCACATGACTGTTTGAGTATTCGCTTATTTATCATTACTTTTTTTTCTTTTAAAAACATGAGATGAGCCAAATATGAGGTAACACCTAACATTTCTCACCAATGCATACAAATGCAATCAGGTAAAAATTAAGATATAAATTGTAAATTTCTACAGGAGAAAAGCAATCAACCAAACCATCGCTACATTTTCTTCATAATCAGAAGAAAAAATAAGGTGAGAAAGATATTTTTGGGTATTTCTTATAGAGGAAGGCAATGAGGAGGTGTCGCAGCTATGGGATTTGTCCCAGAATTTATTTAGGGACACACTACACTGGCTTTTTAAGAATGCACATGGATATTTTGCTAAATAATCTGTATAATAAATAGGAAAGTGCCAAATACCAGTAGCATGATGACTGAGCGATGACACATCTTCTTGCAACCTTTTACTAATACCCATATCAGACAGCTTGGCCTTTATCACCCCTTCTGTACTGATCAACACATTTTGGGGCTTCAGATCTCTATGAATAATCCCTAATTCATGTAGGTGCACAAGACCAGAAACCACATCCCTGCCATTTATTACATTAGAAAAACTTAGTTACTTTTTTGGACGAGTAAAACAATGGCACATAGAAGTCATTACAGGTGCTTACTGGTTTCACCATTCACTTTTTCTTTTCCTCTTCATTTTTCCTTCTTTTTTATTCTGTTCCTTACCCTTTTTCTCTAGATCCTTTCTTATATACTAGTAGTATTCGCTGTAGGAGTTTGTAATTGCATTTTAGATAAGATCTAAAACTCAAAAAATTAACAGTAAATGAGTTCCTATCAGGCTACTAACCTCTTTAATTTTAAAAGCTGAAAAAACTAACAGTAAAGGAGCTCCTATCAGGCTACTAACCCCTCTTTAATTTTAAAAGCTTAAAAATTTAACAGTAAAGGAGCTCCTATCAGGCTACTAACCTCATTAATTTTAAAAGCTGAAAAATTAACCGTAAAGGAGTTCCTATCAGGCTACTAACCTTATTAATTGTAAAGGCTAAAAAATTTTAACAGTAAAGGGGCTCCTGTCAGGCTACTAACCTCATTAATTTTAAATGCTTAAAAATTTAATAGTAAAGGAGCTCCTATCAGGCTACTAATCTCGTTAATTTTAAAAGCTGAAAATTTTGACAGTAAAGGAGCTCCTATCATGCTACTAACCTCATTAATTTTAAAAGCTGAAGAATTAACCGTAAAAGGAGTTCCTATCAGGCTACTAACAATTTTAAAGGCTAAAAAAATTTAACAGTAAAGGAGCTCCTATCAGGCTACTAACCTCATTAATTTTAAAAGCTGAAAAATTAACCGTAAAGGAGTTCCTATCAGGCTACTAACCTTATTAATTTTAAAGGCTAAAAAATTTTAACAGTAAAGGGGCTCCTGTCAGGCTACTAACCTCATTAATTTTAAATGCTAAAAAAATTAATAGTAAAGGAGCTCCTATCAGGCTACTAATTTCGTTAATTTTAAAAGCTGAAAATTTTGACAGTAAAGGAGCTCCTATCATGCTACTAACCTCATTAATTTTAAAAGCTGAAGAATTAACCGTAAAAGGAGCTCCTATCAGGCTACTAATCTCGTTAATTTTAAAAGCTGAAAATTTTGACAGTAAAGGAGCTCCTATCATGCTACTAACCTCATTAATTTTAAAAGCGGAAGAATTAACCATAAAAGGAGTTCCTATCAGGCTACTAACAATTTTAAAGGCTAAAAAAAATTAACAGTAAAGGAGCTCCTATCAGGCTACTAACCTCAATAATTTTAAAAGCACAAAAATTTAACAGAAAGGAGCTGCTATCCGGCTACTAACTTCATTAATTTTTAAAGCTAAAAAATTTAACAGTGAGGGAGCTCCTATCAGGCTACTAACCTCATTAATTTTAAAAGCTGAAGGGAAGGAAGCCCATTCTCTCTCCAAAGTACCATATCCTTATCCATTCCCTTCCCAGACACTGAAAAAGGAACCCCGAAAGCAGCACCACTTGCATCCCCAGATGAAAACAGGATCAAATCAGCCAAACTACAACTACACCTCTCAAGAGAGATATAAACAAAATCAGCATCCTGTTCAACCCCATATAACCTAACTATATTTGGATGCTGATCTGACGCGATTAAATTTTTTATCTCCTTTAGGGCCACATCATGGTGAGCATGTAGTAATCTTTTTACTGCCACGGGTCGGCCGTCATAAAACCCTTCCAGCACTACAGTTCCATTACTTCCCCTCCCAATTTCATTGCTTGATACGAATAATTTACCAACCCATTTGCCTTCGCTTGACTCGGTATTTTGCAGATTTTCCAAAAGCTTTTCTTTAATCTTGCTATCTAACAGTTTCTCATCATCGCTGCTATCTCTGTCATGGGTTGTACCTGGCATGGCACCAGTACCATCCCTGTTAACACCATTTTTTCGAGATTTTTTCTTTTTTGAAACACCATTCTGGCGTGCATTTGACTCGGTTGCCACTTTTTTCTTTTTCCCTTTTAACCACTTCCATACAAAGTCAGCTAAACAAAGGATCCCATATGGCATTGCACTGATGGCTAAAAAAAGCAAAATTAAACCTACCCAAGAATTATTAATTAACCTTTTGAAATCAGCAAAATCGGTCTCAGTATCAGTAATCTTAAACAGCCTCTCACGCATAACCAAACCATTTCTGTTTCCATTGACAGGATATATTGGACCCAGCACAAGCCCGTTTGGAGAATCTTTCACTGGCCTGTTATCATCTCTACTTGAATCCAATTGCAATGGCTCCAATTTCTCAGTTGAATGGACATTTTCATCAAAATTCCATGCTAAAAGAAAGTCCTTTCCCTTTCCCTTAAATTGAATGGGTATGGTAACACCAGTACTAGAAGGTGGTTTCAGCATGTATCTATTACCATTGGGGTAATAAGCAGTAAAAAAGGATGTGGTCCAATTCCAGAGAGTTTTGCTGATGTCTGAGCAACTGACAGTGTAATCAGTACGAATAATTGTAATATAGTTAATTTTTGAATTTTGCTCTTTGGTTGCAAAGGGTAATTGGGATGGTAGGGAAGGATCTTTAGTCATAGACATCTCAAACTGAGACAAGTTAACAGGAAGGGTACTTTGGTAAATTATTTCGCCAGTGTCTGCATTTATAGTGTACATGGTTGATGATTTGGAACCAATAGTGACAGTAGAGTCTCTAATTTCTGGTGTTCTGACAACATATTCTTCAATAGATAGTGGATGTTTCTAGCAACAAAAAAGAAAAAAAGTATTTAGTGAACAATTAAACAAAAATGTAGTTTCTCATATGCCCTCTAAGTTTCGGAGTTTAACAACTAACCCTCTCAACTTCAAAAAATCATACTTGGTTCTTAAGGCATCATTTTATTTTTTAGCCAAATACCCTATAAAGCTGACATCTATTAAATCTGGACTATTAAATTCTCTTTTCCAATAATGCCTCAGTTTTTAACTATAATTTATTCTCAACCTCAGCTCCAGATTGGATGATTTCCCTTATAATCTTTATCTAGTACATAGAGCTTTACAATTTCATATACAATTTGGTAGGCTACCAGAGGATAATGGTACTCAAAATCTAAAAAAAGTGCAGAAAATAAAAAAATGAATAGTACCTCTATACCAGCAGATCTGGTAAAGACGTACAGCTCAGAGCCTTGACCAGGAAAAAGGAAGTACTCTGAATCAGTAGGAATATACAGTTGAGATTGGGATGGAAGCGGGTTATCTGTTGAAATTTCCCATAAAGTCGCTTCAGACCCGGTATCTTGCAGCTCGAATTTGCCATCCTCGTGTACGACCAGCACCGTGCCAGATCTACAAGGATATTTTAAATTAGTTACAGTCTCCAGTGAAATGATAAAGTAGAACTTTGCTATACTTAAATTAGTAAAAAATTAATCTGTTACGCTGGTAAATTTGATAGATCATTTCTTACACTGAATCAGAATCAGTTAGAGACCGAACTTCAGCACTTTGATCCGCATACTGTTGTAGTGAAACAAGTGACCGATCAAGCCCTTCCAGTGGGGAAACGCGACTTTCCACATTCAATTTCACCTTCTTTAGCCCATCCCCAGTTAATTCACGCAAAGAGGCTTGTAGAGGGGGAAAATTCTCCCTTTCCCCTTGTCCCAACTCGACAGGGGCGACAAAGAAGCTCCCCAGACGGGCAAAGAGAAGCAAAAGCGCGTAAATTATTGCTGAGAGGACCTTCATTGGAGGAGATCAGAGTAAAGGCATCGACTTTAGAAGTTGAGAGGGTTTTTAACGGAGAAGAAACCCTAGACGAGAGAGGAAGTAGCCCAACAGTGGAGATGCTCTGTAGGTTCCCTTTGGTACAGGTCTCCCCCTCCCTCTAATGGCACAGAAGCTTGTAATCTCTCTTTCCTTTGTCCTTTGTGCCTGCCTCCTTTTCCTCTCGTGTTAATCCTCTGTGGAAAAAGGAAGGAGGGAAGGGCAATGCCAATATTCTCCAATTGTAAAGTATTGGAGTCATCCATTGTAATGGAGACCCTCCGATTAAAATCGAAGGGATCACATTGAACGGAGCTACTGTTATAATTGAAGTTTCCTATGAAGTTTCCTTAAGAAGCACGGAGCCGAATGTTTGACCCTCAAAACATTCAATTCGAATCCTCTGTATCAACTCAAAAGGGAATCTTTTGAGTTAACAAATATTGACTATCTGAGCTGCTTAGATTCGTATAAACTAAATCTGTGTTATTATTAAAGGGCTCTTATATTATAAGTAGAAATTAAATTGACTCTATTTAAAATCAGCAGTTAAAATTTATTTACTTAAAATTTTTTTTTTTGAGTTAATGCAGAGGATATGCATTCCAAATTATTTTGAAGCTACTTTATAGTTAGTTTAGGAGAAAAGTTTCATGAAAAAAATTCTTATAGAATAGGGCTATTTTTAAAAATGGCATTGAAGTAACAATTATAATAGTAGTGGTAAAGATGATAATGATAATAACGATAAGAATAAAATAAAATGATTGGTGATGACCGAAATAAAAATATATATATCAAGATTCAAAACATGGAATCGGAGGCGTGAGATGAATCATGAATGTCGGATCAAATTAGATTTGATTTTTTTATCGGAATTATTTGATCCGCTTGCATATAACTTATTTTAAAATCTGTTCTGTGAATTTGAATGGTGCGAATCTTGATATGAATTCTGATTGAACATAATTTAATTTGATGCACACCGGAATTTTCTTGAATCCAGTAGCGGAACTAAGATTTGAATTTGTGGGGGGGGAGGGGTATCGAAAGACGAAAGAACAACCGCATGGGGCTGCCAATCGGTATGCATCTGTAAAAAATCATATAAAAATAACTATCCAATAAGCAATCGATAAAAAACTTCTGATAAGTTTGGAGATGCCTGGCCCCTCTTTACTTGTACATAGTTCCGCCACTATCCGGATCCGTATCCTCTTAGATACCTGATTCAATACAATTGAAACAGACAGCTCAAATTTACTCTCAACCATTTCTTTCTCGGAATGATGCAAGGCAATATTATTTGTTCTTTGAAATTCGTGCCAAGTTAAAAAGAATAATTTTGCACCGTTCAATTCAATTGTACTCAATCCGGTAACCTGAGAGGATGTGAATTGCTATCCAATGACATGCTCATTTGACTCTATTAAATTAGGAAATACTTATAAAAATATAGGTGCCTTAAATGTTGAAGAGAGTTAAATATGTAGAGATGAAAGGTTAATTTCGCATTCATCTTGTTCTTTTTTGTGCGAGACCGAATCCTCTGCCCCCCGGGGGGCAGGAAATTCCTGCCCCCAGAGTCTCTGCGAGTGGAGCCCATTTAAAAACAGTAACAAAAAGTTAAACCCTAAACAGTAATCGGTCCCACCCCGGTCCCACCCGACAGAGACTCTGGGGGCAGGAATTTCCTGCCCCCCGGGGGGCAGAGGATTTTGTTTCTTTTTGTGCGTTGTGTGTTGCGTCAGGGCAGGGACTCCAGCAAAGTCAACGAACTCCGGCAAAAGTGTCATTAAAATTCGTTCGCTTAAATAATTAATAACGCGATATAGTTGATAAGGCAATACACTGTAGAATGAGATCCTGACTCGTCTGTTTTAACTTTTAATCTAATCAGATCCAAAAAAAAATCAGAATTAACACTTTAGAGAATGATGGTCAAATGTTGGTCAAATGTCAAACAACCTTCAGGATATTCAAACACTTGCTAGAAACAGCCGGTAATTTATATGACTTCTTAGATAAAAAGAAGAGTAATTATAATTTCTCCCATCTATTCATCTCTCATTTTATTTTCTAATTAACTTTCTATTTTAACTATAATTATAACTACTATTTCTAACAATCTTTATTTCTTTCATCTTTCTCCATTTCTCTTCCATCTCTATTTTCTTTTTTCACATTCTTCTTCTTCCACCTCCACCTCCGTCTCCCTCTCCCACTCTCTCCCACCTCCACCTCCCATCTCCCTCTCTCACCTTTATCTCCCACACCTCATCTCACATCTGCCTCTACCTCCCTCTCTTACCTCCGCATCCCACCTCCTCCTCCGCCTCCATTTTTCCATCGATAAGCTCTCCTCCCTCTCCAACCTCCCACCCTCTCCTATCTCAAAATAATAAATACAATAAGCTCCCTCCCTCTTACACTTTAGCCTCGATTTTTTCCCTCTATGCCTACTGCTCCCGCTCCAGCGAACGTTCTACCGGAGATCATCCATCACTCCATCCCAATCAAGCATGCGTGCCAGGAATGAATACTTCAACGTGTATGAATGAATACTAGAGCACGTCTCTACTGGGTCAGATCCGTCATTGTCGAACGTATCAAAATAATTTTATATATGTATATGCAATTAATCATTTTCATGTTTATGTTTTCATTCCTCATGAAGTAGCGAGTTTTACAAAGAACAAGACTTTATTAATAGTGAATTAGACCACTGCTTATTAAATAACTGACATAAAAAAATTGAAAAAAATAGAGATATATGAATGAATACGTCTTAGACATGAATACTTCAATGTGTATAAATGAATACTTAATATCTTAGGGTGAATACTTGTGTGACAAGATATTAATACTTATGCAACAGACAACTCGAAAGTATGTTATCATGGATCTCATTTGAAAGATAAAATTGTGTAGAAAACGTTCGTGATTTTAGATTTGCAAAATTCTTCACAGATCGTCAGAAATATTTGTTAGATTGAATGGAGAAAAAAAAAACCCACTTCTAAAATCGTATAAAAAATAGATGAGTGATGTGTCCAGTTTTTATATTTACACTTACACGATGAGGATTAATACTTTCTCGATAAGAGATGAATACTTGTACAACCAACAACTCGAAAGTATGTCATCATGGATCTTATTTAAAAGATAAAATTGTATAGAAAACGTTCGTGGTTTTAGATTTGCAAAATTTCTCATAGATTATCAAAAATATTGGTTAGATTGAACGGAGAAAAAAACCCACATCTAAAAACATATAAAAGATGGATAAGTAATATGTCTAGTTTTTATATTTGCACTTATACGGCGATGATGAATACTTGTACAACGAACAACTTGAAAGTATATCATCATAGATCTCATTTTAAAGATAAAATTATGTAAAAAACATTCGTGGTTTTAGATTTGCAAAATTCATCACTGATCATCAGACATATTGATTAGATTGAACGAAGAAAAAAAATCCCACCTCTAAAAACATGTCCAGTTTTTTTTTTAAATACTTGATATGTTAGGTATGAATACTTATGTGTTATAGATGAATACTTGATGCATTACAGATGAATACTTGCGCACACCAGTTGTAAAATCTTTCAAATATTATGTGGTCCCCAAATAGTAAGTGGTCCCCCTAGGTAGTTAGTAGTTATTGAAGTAGTTAATGACTGGGGGATGAAATGGGGGATTATTACAGGGGGATAGCTAGATGCTCCCAAAAAAAAATTATGGGATCCTATAGATAAGCTAACATTAACAAAACAATCTCAATTAGAAATTCCTTTCACATAATAGGAAATTAAAATAATCATATTTTACTCTGACCCAATTGGAGCAACAGGTTCAGATAGTTTCTCATTTAAATTTTATCAATTTTTTTGAAATCTCATAAAAGAAGATTTGATGACTCTTGCACAGGCTTTCCATAACCATACCCTTAAGTTAGACAAGTTGAACAAATCATGCATGTGTTTGATTCCAAAAGAAAAATGTATCACTCATATTAGAAAATTTAGACCTATTAGTTTAGTTAATTGTAGCTTTAAAATCTTTTTCAAAACTTTGACTAATAGACTAGAAAGTAGTATGCAAATATTGATTGACCCAAGTCAACATGCTTTCTTG
Source organism: Carex pumila (assembly GCA_033356055.1). NCBI lineage: Eukaryota > Viridiplantae > Streptophyta > Magnoliopsida > Poales > Cyperaceae > Carex > Carex pumila. The sequence continues at coordinate 47,003 of JARJHM010000287.1, read as the reverse complement.
AAAAATAGATATATTTTAGATAATGTAGTACCTAGCCAAGAAATTATGAAGTCCTATCAAATCAAAACAACTAGGAGTAGTCATTAAGGTTGATTTTGAGAACGCATATGATAAAATACACTGGGATTATTTGCTTGAAGTTTTGAAAAGTAGAGATTTTGGTATTAGATGGATTAAGCGGATAGAAAATTGGTTATATAGTTACCAATCATGTTATCATCATTAATGAGAAATTAACTGATTATTTTTACTTTAAGAGAAGTATGAGACAAGGAGATCATTTGTCTCATTTTCTCTACATTCTGGTAGCTGATACATTAGGAATTTTTTTTCACAAATTGTCACTATGCAGATGACACTATTTTTTTTTGCAAGCGCATGAGGAAGTATTTCAAGCAGCATGGTGGACCATGCTTGCTTTTGAAGTTGTTTCTGCCAATTTTGAGAAAATAGAAATGTACCATATTAATTTAGATAAGATATTTAGATGTCAAAGGGTATCTTTCCCTATTACATATCTTGGTTTGCCCTTACACAATACCAAAACTATATTTGATTGGATTTTTCTGGTAGACAAAATTGAACACAAGTTGCAACATTGGAAATGACAAATGTTTTCTAGTGAAGATAGATTAACTTTGATCAATTCTATTCTCTTAGCAGTTTCACTTTATATACTGTCCATTTATAAAATCCCCAAACTATCTTAGCTAGAATAGAAAAAATTAGAAGGAGATTTCTGTTGCAATGTGTTAAAACATCCAAAAAGAGGTATGCCTTGGTTAGATGGTCACATGCGTGTATTGCAAAACAGTTTGGAGAGTTAAGAATCCTTGATCTACATCTCATTAACATATATTTACTGTTGAAATGGTTATGGAAGCTAAAAGATTGCCCTTATATTAGTATGTGGAAAACTCTGATTTTACATAAATATTATTCCACTTCTAAGACATCTTTCTCTCCTTTTTGGAATGAAACAGTAAAATTATAATCATTAAGGCACATTAGCACTACATATGAACTAGGTATTCAATCTCTCCAGTCTCTTTATGGCATGATCTGTGGTTTGAATCTTGTACACTAGCACATAGGTACCCTAAAGTATATAGTTTATGTTCTAATCTAAATATTATCCTCATTGAGGATGTACATTCTCAAGGATAACTAGTGAGATTAAGAGATATACTGATAGGCATTAATCAACAAGATTGAGCTGAATTTTTATATATTCTCAGTCAAGTATCATTTACACACTTACTTAATAAGTTCACCTGGCAACGAGAATCTACAGGGAGGTTTACAATAAAATATTTATATGAATTTTTAAACTTTAGAGGAATTCAAGTGTCATAGCCTTTGCTTTGGTGGACAATGCCAGTTCCCCCCAAAATTAGAGTTTTATGTGGTTATTGAGCTCTAATCGAATTATCACCAAATACACACTAATTAGGAAAAAAATGGACATGAGATCCACACTGTGTAATGTGTTCTTAGGAACTAGAAACTGTAGATTATTTGTTTTTACAATGTCCTAAAATACAACAAGTTCTACTTTGGCTAGGACAAACTCAACAACACATGGTCAACTGGTCTAACTGTCCTGATATATTCCAAATTTTTTTTCCCTGAGCAAAATAGATAGAACTATTTTCTTGTTAGTCTATAGTGCAATGTGTTGGACCATTTGAAAATATAAAAAATGAAATTATATTTGGATAAAGTTCACATAAGTTAGTGAGAAACATTATTTTGCTTGTTATCTCACTGGTGGAATATTGGACAGTGACTGTGTCCAAGAAGATTAAAGAGGCGATACTATTATGGCTCCCTCAGACCTTAGACATGATTCCATTATGCTCTCTACCCCCGACAATGAAGCTGAGCATATTTTGGCTATAGAAGTTGCACCAAATTAAGAACAGTGATGCATTTTGTGATTTTAGATTCTTATCTAAACCCTTAAGAAAGGCTTAGTTATTAGCTTGTTTTTTGCATTTTGGACTGTGTGTTCCTTATTTTAGCTTATAAGTATAATGCAAGATTTGGAGATGTTCACTCATCTCTCCAAGATGATATGTTTTGTAATTAACTTTGTTTTATTAATATGAAATAGACTTCTACTCTTTTTTCCAAAAAAAAATTTTTTAATCGAATCCGTATCCTCAGCATTAACATATCATTTGAGTTAATTTTTTGTTACCGCATGATCAATATTCAATTAATTTGGCCCATACTTATAACGCACAAAACCCTTGGGGGGGAGCGTTTGGTTCATGGTTTAGGAAAGCAATTCCTAGGCATCCTAATGCCATATTATTCTATTACCGCATTTTGGCTAAATTGACGAGGAAATATACGTAGTAATCGCTGATTCCATGCTATCGCAATTCCATTATTGATAGTTATTGCGCTAGCCATTCTAAACATGGATTTTTCTTATTACTGCTTCGTAGGAATCGTTTTCTTCTTCTCCTTCGCTGCTAACTTTTCATCATTCGCTTCTTTATCTTCCTCTTTCTTCTTCTCTTTCAAAAATCACTGCTGACCTTTCCTCATATTCTTTAATTTTCTCCATAACCTCTTCTTCCAATGGGTATGTCAACCCCTAGCTCTCCCCACTCCCTCCTCTTGCTCCTTATCTGACTCTAATTTTTGCTAGAATTATCGAGTCAACAACTTTGAAACTCAATAATTTGACAAATTCATCATCATCAATAACAAAACAAAAGGTAAGAAAAACCCCAAATTAATCGGATCTAGAAAAACCTCAATTCTTTTTTTTATCCTTGTGGAAATGATAGATGCGATCTCGAGTTGGATCCAGTCACATCAAGCACCATTCCTGATTAGTTCAATTACTTCTTCGCATATGTTGCATTCCTAAATTACAATAAATTATAAGTTGCTACTTATAATTGCTCCTTAAAAGAATCACTGTGCACCATGTAGTTATGATTTTTATTGAACATCAGTCTAAAAGTATGAAATATTGTTCCAGCAAGAAATCACGAGATAAGGAGCAATTTACAGGATCGGCACACTAAAATACCTTCTGCAGGGAGACATGAGTGTGGCTAGGCTGTAAAAAGACAACAAATGGACTGGTACATAGCGAGTGGTGTGCTGAAAAGAAGATGTGATAGTACCGAACAGTATCGAACTGGTACTGTTACATTCTGGTATGAGCTGAAGCAGGCTCAGACCTGGACCAGAGAACGGATATGGATGGACTGGTTAAAAAAAATGTATTAACTCCTACTGGTGCAGCTGGGAACTTTTGTTCATATATCCAACACCTTTTTTTTAATAATCAATTTTGACAAATTAATTTATTGATTGATATTGATGTGGAAGAGAATAAATGGTGGATGTGTATAAATGTACGGAAAATAAAGAAATAAAATTTATTTGATAATTCAAAAGCAGTGAAGACATGTCAATAGTCATTGTAATAGCAATGTGAGAACTAAACATAGTAATAACACATTTTTCTGGAATGCTGAAGTAATAGTCATGTGCAAATCAAATATGACAATGAAACATTCCTTGGAATGATATTCCTTAGCATTACATTTCTTGAAATCTTTCTATTCCTTGAAATAATCTATAGCGCAGACCAAACGCCTCCTTGGGGTTGTTGGCAACACATGGGGGATTAAATATTAATTCGCGCTAAGGAGAAGTTGTTCGGTAAGCTAAAGGAAATGACAATAGATTAAGATAGTTAAAGGAAGGGGCGCCTTAATAAAGGGACAGGAGATTAAGATCCGAGCAAAAAAATGCTAAAGGAGGTTGTCTTAATCTGCGCTAAGAAATTTGTATTTAGTAAGATTAAGCGGCTAACAAAGCTAAATGATGCTCATTTAGTTTTAAAGAGGCTTAAGGAGACTCTTGGTGAACAACACCTTTAGTATTAGTACGGATTTAAATCAAACGATTCACTTCTTAACTCAAAACTTGAGTTAACTCGGAGGAGAAGAATTCGTTTTAATAGCTGAATTGTTGGGTCTTATAGATAACTTTTTATCAATAAAATTTCGTAAGATAACGTCTTGCTATCTTACTCTTTAAGAAAAAAATATTTTAATCTGACACAAATCTTAAAGGAGCCCCCTTCTGTTTTAGAACTCGAAAATAATATGGAGCCCGGATGGGACAGTCCGTTTCTAGATCAAGGGTACTTAATCTGGACCATTCATACAGAACCGATCCAGACTTCTTATTTAAATCGGACGGTGTAGATGCTATCTGATCTATACAGCAGCCTAACCACTGGCGAACACTAGCAGCAGAGCGCCAAGCACCGTTTCCCGGACACAACCACACATCATCTCCCTTCACTCTTCTCCGACCAAAGAAAGAAAAACAAACAAAAAGGCAACGAAAATAAAGAAAAGATATCTAAAGACCTAGCAGGAACTTCATGGCAGTAGGCGTCACAGGTACAGCGCCACTGCCACTCTGGCTCGGATCCAAGATGAGCAGCCGAGCAAGACCGGGGCGCCGTGCAATTGTAAGTGGCGCTGTCAAGCCGAGTCGGTCAGACCGTCTCGATTTTACCGAGCCAGAGACAAATCTTATAGAAGCTTTGCTCGGGGTGCAGGGCCGAGGTCGTGGCGTCTCTCCCGAGCAACTCCTGGTATCTACATTTTTCTCTCTATTTCGGTGTGAATTTTCATGCTGGGTAAATTAGCAAATTCTCCCTGGAATATAAAACTTGACCTATTTTGGTCCATAAGTAGGGAACTGATTTAACAAACCAAACAAATTAGGCCCCTATATTCTTCATTAAAGAAATATAAATGAGAAAATTGTTAATGGCAACTAAAATGGAACTAAATTTGGCTAGTCGTACTGTGTAGCATTTGGTCAAGTCATTTGGATATGAGATGGTTGGGATGTCAGGTGTGCCAGGATCACCTGACGAGATCGCTGTCTGGTATTACCTGACCTAATTAAATAGAACAAAAAGGCAGGTTGGAAATGAAGTTTATCACACATACCCCGGCTGAAATTCTTGTAAAATAATATTATGAATGAAAGATAATGTTGTTGATCACCGAAAGAGGTAAGAATCATAAATCAGAATCAATATGAAATACAAGTTAGAAATTTGAAACCTCAGGGACTAAAACATAAAAGGAAGAAACTTTTGTCACCTGTGAAGTTTAAACTTAAACATCTGGCCATGTTGCTTATATGAATTTCAGGATGTGGAGCGTGCTATACAAGATCTGGAGACATCAAATGGCGTGCTAGATCCTGTGAGAATTATGTATTACTTTTACTTGTGACTTTACTTTTATAATGCTACTAATACTTCTAAAAATATTATGTAGACGAGCTCGAATTTGATAGAGGGATCTTGGCAGCTGATTTTCACTACAAGGCCTGGAACAGCATCCCCAATTCAGGTACTAAATAAATATGTTAGATTAACCTTAATTTTACTTCTCTGTTGTTGTTTTTAACTTTTTTTTTAATACACCATTACTCTTTTTTCCATTTTATTTTATAGAGAACATTTGTTGCAGTTGATTCATTTAAGATATTTCAAGAAGTGTATCTCAGAACAGATGACCCAAGAGTGACTAATGTTGTTAAATTCTCAGATTCAATTGGGGAGCTTCGAGTAGAGGTAAGCTATTAATTTCTGGTTATTTTTGTGCAGTAATCAAATTATGCTGCCTTTTTAGGTAATGTCAGTGCATAACACCACTCTTGTTCTCTTTATAATTTTGTGTTCTTTTTAATTTAAAATTTTACTGAAGTTTGCAAATTCGGTACTTCAGGCCATGGCTACAATAAATGATGGGAATAGAATTCTCTTCAGGTTTGACCGTGCGGCATTTTCGTTCAAATTTTTGCCATTCAAGGTACCTTATCCAGTACCATTCAGGCTTCTAGGGGATGAGGCTAAGGGTTGGCTAGATACCACATACCTATCAAATACGGGAAATATACGCATTTCAAAAGGCAACAAGGTACACTTTTGTCATATCTACTAGTAATATCCCTTGAATTTTAATATTTCATCATGATTTATGAAAGATTTGTGATCATTTATGAACCTTTTGTATATGTTGCAAATTCATTTATTATGTTTATCTAAAATATTATATAGTGCAGGGAACAACATTTGTGCTTCAAAAAGTAACTGAACCAAGACAGAAATTATTATCTGCTATTGCAAATGGTGAAGGCATATTAGAGGTGTGCATTCTTGAGCTTTCAAATTACAAGAGAAGTTATGTTATTTTCTTAGTTTATCTATTATTTTCCTAATTCGTTACACTTTTATAACATGATGGATAGGCAATAGAGGAACTTGTCTCATCTAATAAAGTGAAGAGAGGAGGAGATTTTGGATTTTTCTTTTTTGAAAAGCTTGGTAGAAGCTACCAAAAAAGAGATTTCGGATCTTTAGTTGGAGAATGGCAATTATTGTGGGCCTCTGAGGTCTATCTCTCTCTCTCTATAGTTTATTTCAATTCATTGCCTGTAACAGAATTTTATTTTCAATAAATGCATTGGACTTTTTTATTCCTTTTTTATGTTGAAAAGGTTATAGAGGCAAATAATAATTTTAATTGACTGAGAGGTTTTTCAAAATTCCTTGAACTATTTCTCCCTCTCTATGTTTAAATTAGAATTATGTAGTAATCTTGGGACCTCTTCTCATTTATTTTTTTGGTATTTTCAGTCTGATAGTGAAAGCTGGTCATCTGTTGCTTCTAGAGGCCTGAAAGGAATGCAGGTTAGTTCAAAATAAAAAAAGATACTAATATGACGAAATTTTTTTACTGGTTTTGATAATGATGATAAATTTATTAATTATGTCAATAAAATCATAGTTTAATAATTCAACTTTAATACATGCTTACGATTGTTTATTACTGGTCAACTTGCATCATTTTCTCTGGCACTGATTTTCTTTTTCTTTTTATGAATATGATATCCTTTCCTTTCCTCCGGATCATTCTTATCATTGTGATTTTTTTACAAATTGAAGATTATAAAGGAAGATGGCCAGGTGACAAACTGGACAGTTCCTTTCCCAGGATCTAGAGTTACAGCTACTGGCACTTTGGTGTAAGTCTATGCATCTTCAAAACAATTCAAATTATTATAATTGTAGAAAAGATAAAAAAGCAAGACGTGCCAAAGTGATCAATGTGAAGCAACAATAGTTAGATATGCCAACGCAATTTTGACTTCATGCAGCGCACTAGTCATATGTAGCAGTGTTTTGACTTTACTGCGTGAAGTCAAAACAGCGCTATCAATATCTTTATCCGTTCCCTATTATGTAGAACTTTACATACTAAAAACTACAATTGCAGTGAAAATCCTAAGAGCAAGACTAGTGTCCTTATGAATGAAGGGACTTTCGAATTCGGTCCATTGAAGCTTCCTTTTGATGTCAAAGAGAAATTTATCATGGAAATCCTGTGAGTTTTTATTTTTAATTTCCCTGTTATTTTGATACAAAATTCTTACTATTGAGAACTTTGCTAATTGTGTGTTTCTGAACTTTAGGTATGTTGATAACAAAATCAGAATAGGTTGTATAGACAAAGTGACAGTTGTACATTTGAGGCTTTGATCAGGAGAGGAAGAATGAAAAAAAAAAAATGTAAGGATGAGTATGGCAAAGTGATTATTATAGAAATTTTATTCATTGCAAATTATATATCATATATCATGGTCTCAAATAAAACCATGTTCTCAACTTGATCTATGCTTGAAATTTTAGACAAGTATAGTTTGACGAGTTAATCACCTCTACTATGTACTTAATTAAGTCATTTAAAATGCCCGCCTTATGGTTAAAGCCATCTCCTTGTTGGATACATAAAATTGAAAGCAACAAATAAATGAATAAAAGTAAGAAGGGAAACTCAAATAATAAATATAACACTAAACTATATATATTAAAAAAAAAAAAAACATAAGCAGGACAGGAAATAGTTTACAACGGGAACAACAGTACAAATAGGTGTCAAATACTGTTTCATGCTTGAGTGCCTTAAAAATTTATTAATTAGGATAAATAAAATTCCTAAAAAACGTACTAAATTAACAAAAAGGAGAATCTAATTTGAATTATAATAACTCAACCTATATCAAGCTATCACAAAGTGTCTTATATGCAGCACTGCAATTCTTGAATTTCTCCTCTGCCTCCACCTGCTCATGCAAAGAAAATAAGAAAATATAGATCAGTGCTATAATATAGCTTTATTGGCAAAAACAAAAAAAAATCGTGCTCCTTGTAATAACCAACAATGCTACCTGGCTTCAAACACTCCATTGGTTCAGCGAGACATATCAGTAATTAATCAATCGCAACAAAAAAAATGTCGGGCTCAATAGTGTTGTAAATAACGGTATGCGGTCATTGGACGGACAAGGTACCGCCAAACGATTAATCAGGAATAATCGGCCATAATCAGAAATAATCGGCCGATTAGTCGGAAAAATTCATGACGGTTTAGTCACTGCCAACAACTAAACGGCCGATTAATCGGCCTAAATGGACGTTTTTTTTTTACAACACGGGGCTCAGTTGAGGTGCAAAACAGTAAAAAAAGGTCATGTGCCAATGATTAGTATACCTTTGATGAACCATGATGCCGATCAGGATGCCATCTCAAAGCACATATTCTATATCTGGAAATTCGTACAGGAGGGAAGACGGAGTCAAAATTATACAAATGAGTAAATATGAGTAGCATGGATGAAGTAACAGCATGAAACACACTTACGCGCTTTTGACCTCCTCAAGTTTTAAAGGACCAGAAATGCTCAAACCAAGAGTCTTTTTAGCCAATGCCATCTCAGATTTGGTTTTATTGCGGTCAAAAGTTTCATCTTCATCTTCATCTGAATCATAGCTCCAGTTGCGGGACCTATTGTGGAAGTTGCGGTAAGTGGAATTACTCCGGTCAAAGCTCCAATAAGTGAACCTCCCTCCAAAGGTAGACCGAAATATCGTCTCTACCTCTTCATCATCATCGCTTGAGCTCGAATCAAAGATGCCTTTTCCAATGTATTATATTTAAACATAAATTTCATTCTTTTTCCCGTCCAAAGATTGCAATAGCACATATGTCTTTGGTAGAAAATGCATGAAATGAAACAAATGCACATAAAAAAATAAGTTTTTCATAGATGATTGACTATTTTTCTTACCATTTTTACGATAAAAATTGGCTGAATTTTGGGGCCCATGAGGATTGAACCCGCTAGTTTTATCAGTGCCTCTGACCCAATGGTGGTTTCTAAACCAAGAGCGCCTACTTATTGGTTTTCTTTCTTCCTCTTCTCTCCAGCTCTGAAGTATAATCCAATTCAACAAAAACAATGTAAACAGAGAGCACTTTTCAGTGTCTTTGAAACTAATTTTCTCATCTTGAGGAGTCAAGAGGATATTAAGCAAAATTTGTTTTCATGACATTATTTAAAAAAAAATAAAGAGAGGTGAAATGTTGACATGGGTCGACGTGCACCTGGAATAGGAGCTCAGCATAGTCAGACATATTGCGAAATAGTGCTCTCTTAGAATCTCCATTTCTATTTTTCCTCCTCTTTCCATAGTAATTGAATCCCTTGCAAGGAAAAAAAATAAATTGAATTGTTACCTTTCCACCCTATAAAAGTACCACCAAATCTATTACATACTGTGCACAGTTCCAACTTCTCAGTCGCATTTAATGAAACACATGATAATAGAGGATTCTAACAAGCATTTCATCAAACAGTTTGCGAACAATTCATGGCAGGCGCCAATTAGCACAATACAAACCAGATACCAGACATAAATGCAAAAAAAAAAAAATGAAAACAACTGAGAAGTACCCAAATAAAAAGCTCACATAATTCCATTGAGTTCTTCGTTTCTTCTCCAACGCAGCCGTAGAATGGAAGGAACAGCTCGCCCTGAAAAGAGCAGTGGAGAGAGATTGCTGCTGTGCCCCCTCGATTGAGCGCAAAGGCGCGAACTTTACACGATTCATTTATAGGAATTGACGAAATCGGATTAAATTCGCGATTGGTATTTAGAGGTAGAGAAGGGAAGAGAGAGACGCCATTCTTTTTTTTTTTTCAATTCTCCATTAGTTTTCGTTTGCGTTCCTCTTTCGTCGAGGCCGAGGCGTCGAGCTAGCGGGGTATATGAGTCTACTTTAAGATTCGTGTCAGATTTAATGTATGACTGAGATTTCATCTTACGCAGTCAGATATTGCACTGGATCTGAATTCGAGCTAGACTAGAAACGAACCCAATTCGGACTGAGCCAGTTCGGCTATGGGCCTATGGCCCGCTGTTGTACGATAAACTGCTTTGTGAAATGTTATTATGATTTATTGACACTTTGTCGTAAATAAAATTGAAATCTGATTTTTTTAATAATTTAAATATAATGTAAGAAAGTGTAAATTAAATCCGAACACGTGAATAAATCTGCATTTAAATTTTAAAATTATATTCATTAAATTGTTGGATCTTCATGTAAATATTGGAAATATTAAATATATCCATCTTTTATGAGAATTTGCATTCGGATCAAGTACGAATCAAATAATAATTCTGTAAAGAAATTAGTAAGTAACTTTATTTAATTAAAATTATTATTCTGATTGTTGATTATTATAACATAAAATAATTATATTTTTATTAAAATAACTTTGTTATGATATTAGACATAAGATCATTTAAGATGAAATAAAATGATTAAAAACCACATTTTTACTCCACGTTTACTTCACCACAAGATAGGGAATTCGTATCCTCTGCATTAACTCAAAAAGAAATTTTTTGAGTTAATGTATATAGATCATTCGATCAGCTTCAAAATTCATGCTAATTAGATCCGTACTAATATTAAATAACTCCTATATTTTAGATAGAAGTTCGATAAGCTTCGTTTACAATCGGACAACTGATATGTATTAAAATGCTTTTTTTTAGTTAATGCAGACGATGCGGACTCCAAGATAGGAGTGTGCACGAGTCGGATTCGTCTAATTTGGCCAACGTGTTCAATCTAATCCTAGTAGTCAAATTATGAAATTTTCAATTCATAACCAATTATCATAATTTAAAAATCCATTGACTCTTACATATTTTAGGCACTCAGGTTTTGTAGCCTTGTGTTGGTTATATGAAAGAAAAATATTCTCTATAGATAAGGATATCTAATTATTATTAATAATTAAAAAAAATACAAACAAATAATAAGCATAATAAATAATAACATAAATGAAGTTTTTAATAAGAATCTAAAAATAACAATATTCATTCAATAGCCTGAAATTTTTAAATATACCATACTCTCAAAAAAGATAAATCAAACAACCACGATTTCTGAAAAATTCGAATTTTGACACAGCCACATTCTGTAGGTGCGACCACCATTTTTCGGATCGCATCTAGGGGATGCGGCCACCCCTTTTTTTCATTTAGATTGAACTGCCGCATGAAAAGAGAGAAAAAAAAAGGTGGCCGGATCTAGAGGATGCGACCGTGTCAAAATTTGAAATTTTCAAGAAATGTGGTGGTTTGGTTTATCTTTTTTGAGATTATGGTATATTTAAAAATTTCGATTCAATAGCACTGTATAATCTAATGCAACATACCTAACTAACATAAGAACTTCATTAATTAAACAACGCTATTGATCAAATAATAAATAAACAAATTGTTTAAGGAGAACAAAAATTAAACAAATTCAATCATGCATGTGCATAATTCGTTTTTCATCTTGTAAATTACGGCCATTTTTATTAATACTCCAAAAAAATTAATTTTAAAAATAACCCTGCATTGCTTTTTTTTTTAAATTGCCCCAACCGCCAGGCCCACGGGCGGCCAAGAAATGCCACCAAACCGCCCCCTCACGGGCAGGTCACAACACTAGCGGACCGCTCGTGGGACGGGCGGTCCTCATTTTTTTTTTTTTAGAGATCTTAGTATTTTGATTTAAATAATTTTGTGAAGAAAAGGTTTTCTTATTTAGAGTGCATGACAAAAAATAAGACATTTGATATATTTATGAAGTGATGTCATAACTCTTTATAATTTTGATTTTTGTTTTTTTGGTGAATTTTGATTTTATTTGTCAGTTGGATATTACAAGTCTAAATATAACACTAATTAAGGACTTGGCCTTTATTCAAAAAATTTCAAGTTCTGACAGCTTGTTGATCACCTTCTCTTTTTCCAGTTTTTATAATATATGTATAATATATACATATACATATATACATATACATATATACATATACATATACATATACATATACATATACATATATACATATATACATATATACATATAGACATATACATATACATATATACATATACACATATACACATATACATATATACATACATATATACATATACACATATACACATACAAATATACACATATACATATACATATATACAAAAAAAAAATTTATAAACTCATTTTTTTTATAATATATGTATATATGTATATATGTATAAATATATACATACACATATATAATATACATATATATACATGTATAATATATATAAGGAGGCATCAAGTTACAACAATTTTTTAGTTACAACAAGTTACAAAAAACATTTTCTTCATTTTTAAAGTCCAAATCATCGATCCAAACCGTTAAATGTGATCTCTACAATAAAATATGCTAGGAGACAAAATTTTACATTTTTTGGAATTTTTTTACTATTTATTAAGATGGGTACAAAACTAGTTAAATTCAGACCATTGAATTTTGTACCCATCTTATTAAATAGTAAAAAAATTCCAAAAAATGTAAAATTTGGTCTCCTAGCATATTTTATTGTAGAGATCACATCTAACGGTCTGGATCGACGATTTGGATTTTTAAAATGAAGAAAATGCTTGTTGTAACTTGTTGTAACTCAAAAAATGTTGTAACTTGATCCCTCCTCTAAATATATATATATATATATATATATATATATATATATATATATATGTACAGTAAGGCTACGCTACTTTGCGAATTAAACGGGGTGTTTTAATTCGCACTCATATCTCTAGTTTCGAAGTCCAAATAGCCGATCCAAACCGTTATATGTTTAATCTATATTAAAATGTGTTTGGAGACCAAATTTTACATTTTTTTTAATTTTTTTACTATTTATTAAGATGGTTTGAAAATTAATATTTGTTAATGCCTACCGTCAAATGAAAACTTAAATTGAATTTTTGAGGCACTAAATGACATTTTTTTTTTAATTCTGATGCTTCCGATGTAACGATGCCTGATATTTCACCGGGGAAAAATCAGATCTGTCTCGTCCTCCCCTTTCCGAAAAGTGCTCATACGCGTAAATCCGACTTTCCTAGCCAAAGTTATGGCTGTTTAAAGTTTTTTCGAAAATTAAACTTTGAAAATTCATAACTAACTGTAGAAAAATCCAAATAAGTTGAAATTTATATCAATTATGTGTATTTTTGAACGCTCTACATGCTGGTGCAATCACTTTTGCAGTTTAGTCCCTATATTAATTCATACTTGTTGATTTACCAGCAAATGTCAAATTTGATATTTTTAGTGCATTGCACTATACCAGTGGCCTTTGCCTAGTGCTTGGTTGCTAAGTTTGGACTTGATACCATACCAGAGGTCAGTCTATGATACTTTGTGCATGGATAGAAATCTAATTTGATGTTTGAACATATTTTAGTAGCTCTAAACTACTGTTTTAGTACCATAAATAAAGACAAGAAGATCAACAAGCTGTCAGAGCTTGGAAATTTTTGAATAAAGACCAAGTCCTTAATTAGTGTTATATTTAGACTTGTGATATCCAACTGACAAATAAAATTAAAGTTATAAAAAGTTACGACATCTCACTCATAAATATATCAAATGTCTTATTTTTTAGCATACACTCTAAACATGAAAACTTTTTCTTCACAAAATTATTTAAATCAAAATACTAAGATCTCTAAAAAAAAAAAAAAAAGACCGCCTGCGGGGGAGGGGGGAGGGGTCTGGTGGCATTTAAAAAAAAAAAAATCCAATGCAGGGTTATTTTTAAAATTAAGTGTTTTTTTTAGGGTATTAATAAAATCGCCGTGTAAATTATGTTGATTGAAAACATAATTAGAACTCTTCGAAAAATTATTGGGAAATACATATTCAATTAAATTTTGTGGTCGGGTCAGATTTAATAAATATACTTTGGAAAATCTATAAATAATATATATCTGTCGGATTAACTAATATTCAATTCGTACCTAATCATATAAAATATAATATGTGATTTTTCGGTCAAATGAATTAGTCGATTTGCTTGTACATCCGTAGCACAAGATATACATTAAATTTACTTCACAAAAATTACCTTTTAAGGACATAAATATGTGTTCTTAGTTATATCACTTGTTTACGAGACAATTTGGTTTTGCACTATTCCAAATTTCTTTTATTAAAATAACTTTGTTATGATATAAGACATAACATAAAATAATTATATTTTTGGTTTTGCAATGACCTGACTTATAATTCTAATTTTTTTGATTTTTTGATTTTCGTAATAAAAGAAAGTAGGAATAGTGCAAAACCAAATTGTCTCGTAATAAAGTAGGAATACTGCAAACATTTCTATTTAAATTTCCTTTGAATTAATTTTTCCAGCTTGGTCTCTTTTGACTTGAAACGTTAAAAGACGAAACAAGCAAACAAATAAAAACAAGGAGAATGAATGCTAAACCCGTGTTAAATCAATGATTGATAAAAAATCACGCTGGTTTATCTTGGTTCAGTTCACTGGTCTGGTAAATAACTGGCAAGTCCTATTGATCATCTCCAGTCAAATTGCAGTAAGGTAATGAAAAATTCTGCTCAATAATTTGTGGTTGCAATTGCAAAATGGGATCTGCTCAATAATGAAATTACTCGGGTCATTTCCACGAGATTATAGAATTTGTATTACCTAAATCGATGGATCTTTGGGCTAGGGTTTTTAGTGTTTTACCTTGTAGCAAGAAGTGAAGTCCGCTGTCAGTAGGGGTGGCAACGAATCAAACCGAATCGAATTTATCTTAGTTTGAGTTTGATTTGAATAAGATTTGAATCGAACTGGATTTGATTTGTTTCGAATCGAACTAATTTCAAATTGAATTAATTGCGGACTACACATTTTTCGAATTGAAGTCGAATCGAATTATGAACTAATTTTTTTTTAGCAGCCCTAATTATACTAGTAGTTTATATATTAATTTTCTTCTCGTGGGACAAAATTTACACGGCTTCCTTTTACCGGTATGAAATGAGTGTTTTTAAGTTCAAAAATTATTCATGAAAAAATACATCATAACAAATAATTGTAAAAAGAGGATTAAGTACATGAACTGAAATATGTAGTAAAACAAGTAATCATACCTCAAGTGTTCACTTGTTCGAACTCTTGATCGGACCATCTTATGAAGTGAGAATTTTAAAGGTAGAGAAGATGGAGGAGAGACAGCCCTCTAGGTCGGAGAGAGGAGCAACGGCCCAAGAGACAGCCAATCGCCGAGAGCGTTGGCTAGATTTTAGAGCGAGAGGGAGAGCGAGTTAGGAAGAGGGGGAGAGAGAACTAGGTTATTGCAATTTAAAAGCAATGGAGCTTCGGCTAGGTTAAATTATGACTCTCTATCTTGAGTTTTAATTTTATCAGGTAAATGAACGACCGATATTATTATGAGATTCAAACTATAAAAGTTCATGGACTCATTTCGATTGAACCAGACCCAGTTTGAATTTGGTTTAAATTAATTTCAAACCGAACTTGGTTTGGTTTGTTTTAATTTGAACTAACTTCAAATCGAATTAAACTCAAATCAAATCCTAATCAAATTCGAATCGAATCATGAACTACAAATTTAGCTATCAGGTTCGTGGAATGGAGGCGAACGAGAGAGAAAGAGCGACCGATGAAAGGGAACGGAGAGGGGAAGAACGGAGGAATGGAGGCGAACGGGAGAGGAAGAGCGGCGGATGAAAGGGAACGGAGAGGGGAAGAACGGAGGAATGGAGGCGAAATTGGTGACAATAGAGGTACGGTGGACATTCGAAATGTTAGAAAAAAAATTGATAATAAATGACAAAGTTTCATAAACTTCCTCAAAAAATTTGATACCATTAGTTGTTTTAGGTAGGGGTGTACAACGGGCGGGTCGATGATATTTTATTAAAATTTGAATCTAACCTAATTACACTAGATTAAAAAAATTCTTTACTTGATCCACCCATAACCCAACCTAACCCATCTATTTTTCTATATACGGGTTATACGGGTTAAACAGGTTATAATTTTTATCGAAAATCTATTATATATCTTTTTACTGTTTTTATTAAAACTAGATACAAATAAAAATTATAAACAAAATTTTCACACGCCTAGAGAAAAGCCCATACAGAGAAGAGGTAAAAAAATTTTGTGCATAAATCCCTCTGACAAAGAGTATTTACTACAGCTTGTAAATTTACAAATGTCAACCTTCTAAATTTTGAAATATAACAATTCAGTCCCTATAATTGTATTAGAATATATAAAAATCCAAAATACACTTGTATCGACTTACCAGTGCTAGAATTGATTTAGAAACTTAAACTGATGTGATATAATGCTGGTACAAGAATTTACAAATTGGTACAAAGCAAAGAGGGGTGTAAGAAAGGTTTAAAGGAAGTACAAGCATGTACCAGTCAAAATTACTCATAGCAACTAGCAACACCTTAGATATAAATTATGAAATCGGTACAAGCTTTTGAAGTAAGAAATTCAAGTGTACAACAGCTCACCTCCATCAAAACAACAAAGTCAAATGAATTACTATGATACTGATATCAGCATGTATTAACAAGTATTGCAACCTAGATCTTATAGAATAGGATAATTGGGTCAAGAATCACAACATTTTTCACTTTTAATTCAATCCAGTAATAACAATCATCAGAGGAAGAATTAATTTACAATTCAGAGAAGAAAATAAGAAAATCAGCACTGTCACACCCCAAATCCACCGGGTGCGACAGTTTGCCGCGTGTATTTATCAAGTGTCACATATACACGCAAGGCAGTGGATCTTTTATATACATTACCAATATCCTCATTTGCTGCATCTGAGAAATAATTCTGAAAATAATCGGGAGGGTGGGGATGAAAATAAATTCTCAGTGTGAATTTGCCACAGTTCAGACTATTGGACTTGCAATCAAACTCTATATTCAAAAATGAAACCCAAACAATAACAATGCAAATAGATATAAATAATCATAAATAACATAGTACCGATGCTCGACAACACTTAATCAACCTGAAACACAGTTCACGAAATTTACAAAATGAGTTTCAAAACACAACATAATTATTTGGCTTAACTCGATTCATAACTCAATTCATTAGGGCTTGTAGCAACTACAGATGTTCTTTTGAGCTGAACCGTTATCAAACCCACATCTGTAGGGTTACAGACGCTTACAGATGGCCAACCAAGCTGGACCCTTTATCAGACACCCATCTGCAATTGTTGTTTGGCTTAACCATTTCCTAAGGTTCGGTTACAAGTCACCAATACAGGTCAACTTGACAAATGCAATCACACGGAATCAAAGTTACCTATACAGGTCAACTTTGCTAAATCTCAAGCAAATACATCAAAGCCACATATATAGGTCAGCCTCACAAAATCATCACAGGTCAACGCATAAGTCAGTAGTGTCACCTCATCCAGCCGCCTAAATAGGTCGGTCTGGCAAATTCTCACAGGTCAACGTATAAGTCAGCAGCGTCACCTCATCCAGCCGCCTAAACAGGTCGGTCTGGCAAATTCTCACAGGTCAACGCATAAGTCAGCAGCGTCATCTCATCCAGCCGCCTAAGCAGGTCGGTCTGGCAAATTCGAATAGGTCAACGCATAAGTCAACAGCGTCACCTTATCCAGCCACCTAAACAGGTCGGTCTGGCAAATTCATAAACACAGGTCAACGGATAGGTCACCGTTACCTTATCCAGCCACCTAAACAGGTCGACCTGGCAGATTCATTCACATCAAGAACAATTAATAGAACTAATCAAATAATAACCATACCAACATGCCAATTAATCTTAACCTAATAATTCAATTAATTATAATTTATGTAAGAATCAATATGCAGCATGAATTCGAAAATATGCAACAATTAATCATTCAGCATGACAAACGAATAAATAGTTTAATTCCTGAAAATAAAGTATCAAACAAGTCCAGAATCCCGTACCTTAGTATGACGAGCGTACCGCTTAATTTACGGATCGGGCGTCTCAAATTATCTCGCGATGTCTTGCTTGACCGAGCCTACACCTATATTATACGTATACTTTGTTTAGTTCGGTTACATCATCAAAACTTAAATTTCAAAAGCCGTCTTTTAGTTCGTCAATTCTTTTATACCTTTCGGCTCATTTATAATCCTTTTAATTCAAGTCCAATTCCAAATTTACATATATATATGGTCAGCCCTTTTGACGTATCAATTATTTTATTCCAATTCAATTTAATTAAAGGCCCATAATTTAGCAAGGGTTTAAGCCTCTAGTTAACAATTCACAATTCATTTCAAGTCCAATTTACTAAGGCCCAAAACAATCAATCATTTCAATTCGATTCAAGTATATCCCAACCGCAAAGTCATGGCTATCATTCATATAAATTCACATCTTTTTCATATTGGTCCTCAAATAATATAATTTCACACATTGGTGTCTACTTTGCAATTCCACCCTTTTTATTCTTTTTTATTACTTAACATTTATCCAATTAAACATTCAAAGATCTAATTTACTCAATTATTTCACTTTGGCCCATTTACAAAATTATACATATGCATAGCCGGCCTACATCTCAAAATAAATCACATCACGCAATTTGGTCCCTTTATTCCTAACAATCACATAAGGCCTTATATCTTACCATTAAGATCCTCAATAATATTAATTTGCAATTTGGTCCCTGTTAATTCAGATTCTGGTAAAAATCAGATTACACCATACTAGAATTTTACGGGACTGGTACACTGGTACCAGTCACATACACCATTCATCACACATTATTAACACAGAACCAGCACAGAGAGTAAGGCAAACAAGAAGTCAGCACCACAGAATAGACCAGAACAGGTACTGGTACGGTACCAGTCAAGCATCAACAGGACCAGCAAAACAAATCAGGCACAAGTCGTACCAGGAAGAACATTGGGCTGGTACCAGCAACATCACAGGTCAGCACAGCTGACAGAACAGAAACAACAAGGCACATAAGTCAGCACAGAACAGAAACAACAAGGCACACACGTCCGCACAGCAACAATGCACAACAACGCACACAGCAACACCAGAATAGAGCAAGGAAAGCACAGCCACGCAACAGGTCAGAACAGCCTCAACAAGGCAGCACCACCTCAACCCTAGAAACTAGGGTTTCATGGGAGGGAAGGAGGGGGGGGGGGCGGAAAAGAGGAGGAGGGGCGGGCTGGGGTTCTACCGAGAAGGAGATAGAGAGGAGAGGAGGGGCGTGGGCGGCTCGCCGGCGACGGGAGGGGCGGAGGGGGCCGAGCCCCTTTGGGTTTGGCGTAAACAGAGGAAGGGGGGCGGGCTGTTCGGGGGGGGGGGCGGGGGGTTCTATCACCGTAGAGGGAGAGGAGGGAAGGAGAGAAGGGTGTAATTTAATTGTGTTGCTTTAAGATTCGTGCTGTATCAAGATGAGAGGTTGATATAATTCCAGCATTTAAATTACAATATTTAAGATCCGTGTTAGATTGAATCGGATGGTCCTAAAAATTCAGCATTTCATTATGGTCATTTTAATTAGTTTAAATTTCGTTTCTTTTATAAATTCGAATCGAAAGTTCATAATATTTTTGTAACTATATTCGTACATATAATTCGTATATTTATTTCTCAATTTAAGATTCGAATAATTTGATTTTCCTTTTATATAATTATATATATTCAATTTTTGAATTCGAATAAATCAATATCGAATAATATCTATGTCTATATATATAAATATCAAATCAAATCATTAAAATTCTCAATTAAACAAAATTGGTAACTTTTATAAAATTTATCTCGCACGAATAATTTTGTATAATTTTACTCTTATTTGGAATTCAATTTATTTATTTATTTACAGAAATCTAATTAAACAAATTTTTTCTTTTCTAAAAATTCCAAGAATTGTAGCGAATTTTCTAAGTTTCTGATTTACCGAATAATTTATAATTTCATTCCTATTGTTATATTTTATTTTATTTCTAAATCTCTAAATTTTATTATACATAATTTCATACATTATTTATATTACGAAATTTTAGTTTCGTTTTAGTCGGTCAGAAAATTTATGAACGATCGTTAAGTTAATTAAACTTTTTATTTAAGCCAATTGATCGATTTATCAATTTTAATCAAGTTTTAAAATTTCGAAATGTAACAACTACTACACAGGATAAGGTAATTGATCAAGCAACAACAATATAAGCTAAAGAGAACCACAGCACAGTATCAGAAAAAGGAAAATCAATTGCATAATTACAACAGGTAAGTCACAAGGATGAATAAATCAAGTTATACATATGCTGTCATCGGAAATAGATAATGTAGAAACGTAGATTTGAGACCGGGTTCGGATATAAACGGGTTATTAAGAGCAAACCCATGACCCAACCCAGAGTAACAGGTTTGTCAAAATCCAACCCGTACCCGACCCAGTAACATCTCAACCCGGTAAAATACGGGTCGGGTCGGACAGGTCAGACAGATCGGGTGGGTTGACAATATTTTTGTACACCCCTAGTTTTAGGTACATCACATTTACAATTTATATCTGGAACTGTGGTGAAGATACAGTTTAAAATTTATCTCTTAATTTCTAATACGATTTCTGCAATAAGAAACTGTTTTTTTTCTTGTCCAGAACCAAAAATTGTGTAGTCCTTTTGTTGTATCTTCTCATAGAGAAGTCTGAATACTGTTCTAAAAAATATCCATTTAGATCGATTAATCGGTTGATTAGTTATTGGCGGTGATCAAATTATTATGAATTTTTCTAATTAATTAACCGATTATTTTTAATTATGGCTGATTATTTTCCGATTAATTATGGTGATATCATATAAGTTCGACGACTGCATATTGTTATTTACAACTGGTCTAAATTCAAATCACATAAAGTAACTCAAATTTTGAGTTTATATATACCAACGTCCGAATATTAAAGGAATCCGTCCGATTGGTCCGGATTTTGATGGACAGTCCGATATACACTCAAAATTTGAGTTACCTCAGAGGATCCAAGCTAGGAATCGTCTCTCAAATAGGCTCTCTATATGCGCTTGACTGTTGTTTATTCTTCTCCGACAAAAGAAAAAGGGGGAATTGGTTCCATGCCACTCCAAAATGGTGAATTTAGAAAAATGCTATCTCAAAGTTTTCATTTTGCTAAATGTCACTCCAAATCCCATTTGTTAAGAAAAATGTCATCTAAGACAAATTATTATGCATTTGTAATAAAAAATAAACATAATATATTGTATTTTGAGTGATATTTTCGTATATTCCAAAAATACCCTCACCCTTTCACCCTTTTTATTTTCGTATAATAATTGAAGCAGCTCATCTCCGATTTCTCCGATCTACGATTATACGAAAATAATTGAAGCAGCTCATCACCCTTTCACCCATCTCCTTTCTTCCGTCTCCTCTCTTTCGTCGAGCCTCTCCTCTCTGCAGCAACTAATACATTGTATTTTTCCTTTGAGACCATGGTGACATGGCGGAGCCCATCCCAGTCGTCTCTATGGACAGGTTGCTCAAATACGATAGGTCTCACCTCCATTTCTGTTAGAGAACTAACCATGAAGTTTATCAAGAACTTCAATTGCTTGATCGACACTATACCCCTCATTTGCATCTAATATAAACTAGCAGTTGGGATGAACAGATCGAATGGATCAAGGTTATTTGGGTAACTTCAGTTATTATCTAAATTGTTAATTTAAAATTATACATTAATATGGTATTTGTGGCATTTTTCTTAATAAATGAGATTTGGGGTGGCATTTAACAAAATCAAAACTTTGGAGTGGCATTTTTCTAAATTCGACATTTTGAGGTGGCATGGAACCAATTTTCCCAAAGAAAAATTAACCCTCCGATCGGAAAGGGTGAAAAGACTTCAAACGCGAAATTGAATCTGAATTACATGTCGCACGGTTGATCGGAAGCGAAGGAGAAGGAGAGAAGAGTTCAATCCACGCGACTTTTGGACCCCCAAATCGCATCAGGAAATCTCACCCAAAACGAAGGCATTTGCCGAGAATTGACTGTTCGCTGGTGAGAACACACATCTACCCTCTTCGTTTCTTTCTTCCTTCGTCAGTTGTACGGAGGTGAAATTGATCTCTTTTTTTCACACCAAGAGCTCCGACGAGGTATTGTTGCTTTCTCGGAACTTCTATTGTTCTTTAGTATATATTTTTTTCTTCAATTTAACATTCATTTTTCCTTCTTTTATGCAACCCTAACAATGGTAATTTCTGTAAATTCAATGAATATGATGGGTGATTCTTCTTCTAACTTGTAAATGGCTTCCGATCAGAAAATTTCAAATCAAAATCATCTCTATTCATCTCTTTTCTAATGAAATGAACTCATTTCTCATAGTCCATTGTTTCAGTAGAGAGAAGCAGCTAGATGCAGTGGTACTTCGTTGCGACTCTTCTCACCATCCTCACCAGCTCTCAGGTCTGTACATTTTTAACCCCCGCTGCACCTGATGCGGCCACGTCAGCTCTGAGGTGGTTGCGTCAGACTGAGCGGATCTCTTACCCTTCGTTATTCCCAGATCTTGTTAAGTTTTCAAATTCTGATTTTGGGTTATTTTTAGTGTATTAATTGGAGAATAGAACCTATTATTTGGGTTTTGTTGGAATTTGGCCCTGTAGTCCCAAATTTTCAATCAGTGCCTTAAATTAAGTGAAAACTCTCCTATTACCTGGTCATTAGTAATACTACAGGATAAGTGTGAAAATAATAAATCTTATTATAATATAAAATCAAGTGTCCTTTGCAGTTGTTGGTTATTTATTTATTTGGACTTTTTTCAGGGTATTTTGACAAAACTCTCTCAGAACAAGGATAGTACTTATGACTATGATACAGCTACTGTGCCTTTTCTTGGATAAATATTTAAGGTTCTTTTCTGTGAAATTTTGTCCATGTTAGACTGTAAAAACGTGTCCATCATGTGCCAAAAATAGAAAAGCTGTCAAAAAACGTGTATTTTTGGCTGTCTGTGGGTTTAGTGTATCCAAATGACTCCAAATGTCTTTTTTTAGCTTCTCATGTTGTAGATCTCCTTGCTAGCTTTCCAAAAAGTGGTCGCAATTCTAAATCGGAGTTATGAGTCAAAAGTTATGGCCGTTTTAAGTTCAGGCTGCAGTTATGCGTTCTGCTACAGTGCGGTCAGGCCACCCGCACTGGTGCTACAGTGCGTACGCACTGTTAGTGGTGTTCATTGTAGCCGGTTTATTTGGTTTTTAACCGAACCAAAATTTTTTGGTTCAAACGGTTCAGTTTAAATTTTATTACTGTTCAGTTTTTTCTGTTTGGTTCGGTTTGTGGTATTAGAAAACCGTAGAAACCGAACCAGCCGAATATCATAAAAATTGGTTAGAGTTTTCATTTTAATACAAAATATTGGTTAGAGATTATCATTGACCTTCAAAAAAAAAGAACAAATGTTATGTTGTTTTTTTTTGGATTTAGGATGTGCAAGTTTCTTTATAATTGAAGGGTGCAAGTTTCTTTATAATTGAAGGGTGCAAGTTTCTTAAACGAAAATGTAATGTTGGTTTAGGGAACTATAAAGATATAGTGGTTGTTAAATATTTGATAAACTTTGGTTTGTTCGGTTTAATCGAACAAACCGAAATTTACTTTGGTTCAGTTTTAATCGGTTTATAAGTTTAAATCGGTCAGTTTGGTTCTATTTTTGAAAACCGAATAAAACTTTGGTTTATCTATTTTATTTCGGGTTGAGCCGAACCGAACCGATGAACACCCCTACACACTGTGCTCGGTTTTTTTTCTGTGCGTCCAGATTTTGGCTGCATCGAAATCCTTGCGTCCGCACGGATTTTGATGAATTGCTTATTATACCTTTTTAAAATTGGCACTCGTTCAGAAATCCATCTAGGTACTTTTTGCGTCCATATCGCAAGCAAACCGTGTGTCTGTACTGGACATTTTTCTTCGTTTTTCTTTATTTTTCTTTATTTCCTGCAATTTAAAACTAAGCAAACGCAGTAACTTGATCCTAGGTGTATTCTATTAACTTTATATTTAAAATACAAGATATTTAGTGTTATTTTGTGATAAAAATCAGATCAAATATATATATAATTTAAGCCTATTAAGGACATACAAGGTAAATTACCAGTCTGCTAGATAAATTTGGACATGTACTATGCATGGTAATGATATATAATATGCCAGTTGTTAATTATCACTGCCTTGAACTTTTTTGTCTGGTAATTTATTAATTATATTTTATTAAATTTACTAAATGTTAAGATACTGCACAGGCACACTCATTTTTTTAATGACAAATACAAGTGAAATAAATATTGGATTCATTAAATATGATGCTAGACGTGTTTTTTCCTTTCAGAATAAGAATGAAATAGGTTAATGATGAAATTTTTTTCCTCCCCATACCCAGATATAAAAGTGTTTGTGAATTCTACTAGATCTCAAATTTGGTTGGTTTTTTTTTCTTTTTTCCATGATCTTTCACAACATCAGATTCCAATTAAAAATAAATTAATTTATCAACTCATAAAATTGAAGACATTCTTAAGCCATTCTTCATGCAATTTAGAAATTCGAAAACTATTTTGGTGATATTTAAAATCTATAATCTAAAAATTAGTGGATAATTTATATTTTATTCGTTGATAATCGTCAAACTAGCAAATAATTCTGAAATTTATTTAATTTGTCTATTTATATGGAAATGTTTTGAAAATGAATAATTTGAGGATAATTCGTGAATTTTATTTTTATGGCAATCAATAAAATTAATCATATTTAAAATAACTGATCAAAATAATATTTCAAATTCCGTTGTAACGCACGGACACTTAACTAGTAATACAATATTTAGTTTAAGAATATGACCATTTCTAATTATAGAGGAAAGATCATGTGACAATATTTTTTGTTTTTTGACATACCAAGTATATTTTTTAAAAAAAAACAGAATTCCCTGGAAACCAGGACCAAGGACAATTTTTTAATATGTTTCAATAACATTTTGGCTGGAGATCGATTGAGCTTCAAAATTCCAGTTAATGTTTGACATACCAAATATCTCTGTGTTGGGCCTTATACCAGTGGTACATATTTTGTCAGTTTGTTTGCTTGTGGTATGCACTGGTATGTAATTCAAATTATACCGGTGCACCAATTCAAAGGAAAACAAACATTATATTAATTCTCACACATTTTTTTTTTTACTTTTGAACATGGTTCTAAAACTGGAATTAGAATCGGAATCGGATTTTTGATCATGGAATTAGAATCGGATTGGTAACTCGGATTTTTTGGCTGAAACTTGTTTTGTAGCCAAATAGTAGGAAAAAATTGATAAAAATAATTTGTAAACAAATTGACAAAATATTATACTCAAATAAAATAGTAAAATTGAGTAAAACATTTAGCAAACACGAGAGAGGTGGATTGTAAAATTTGAATGGGACTCCTGCGCCGATTAAAATTCCTTCTCCTGCGCCTGCGTCGATTGAGACCCTCAATTAACGAATGATTTGCAAATTACGACCTATTAAAATAAATACTGTTATAACTCGAAAAATTTAAACAAATAATTAACGAACGATTTGCAAATTATGACTAATTAAAATTTTATTAATTAGATAATAATTGATCAATGTACTAACTAAGTATACATCACAAATATTAAATCTATAATTAAATGATGAATTATTATGATGTGATTATAATTAGAATTTTACGAGTTATAAAGAGAACTATAATTTAGAATATTCACGCAGGTCATTCACAAAAATTCGTATTATAAAAGAATTAATTTCAAATTTAGTCGGTTAGGTTGATTAATAATTAATTAATTGGATATATATAATTTAATATTAAATTAATCGGATAGTAAATTAAAACGATAAAGTTCGAATAGTTCCTAACGAATTTTCAAATCAATTTCAATTGAAATCCAATTAACTCACCCAATTCATATCAATTAGAACCTCTATAATATACTGGAATTGTTTCATCCGTTGGATATGTATCTAGCACGAAAATTGAAAGCATTTGATCCATTCAATTGAGCAAGGAGGAAAGAGAATTAACTCTATTTAATAAAAATTTCGGGTCCAGCCCTCTTTCACATTCCTCTCCAGTCCACCACCTCCGTCCCTCTCTCACAGCGTAACCCTAAAGCCCCCCAAACCCTCCGCCCCCTCTTCCTCTTACAGCGCCTGCGCCGCGCCTTCTTCGCTGCCGATTAAAATTCCTTCTCCTTCTCCTGCGCCTGCGCCTTCTTCAATCACTTCTCCTGTGACAGCACAGCTTCAATCACTTCTCGACCTACGACAGCACAGCCGCCGGCTGAGACTCGGTCCAGGTTAGTGAGAATCGGCTCAACTCGGTGTAACTCGGCCGGAAAATCGGAAAATCGGCCGAGTCAAGCACTGTTCATCCGATTTTTGCTGAGAAACTCACATAGGTGAGAGACTCACAATTACTATTTACTTTACATTATTATAAAAATACTGCTTAACAACCCAAAGATAAAACATCAACCAAAAGCTAGCTACCGCAATTAGTTGAGAAGATGATTTCTACATTAGCAGCAATAATGTGAAATAAGTAATGTAGAAAGTACAATATATTAAGGGACAATATCCTAAAATCATTGCAAGTTTCAAAACAATCCATGTCAATACCAGCATCAGTGAATTCGGAGAACATAGACTAGTGATAACCTCTAAAGTTGGAGGCCAGATAATTAATGATATTAAACAGACTTCAAAGACACAACATTATCCCAGTAAAAAATTAACTAGATTAAATGTAAAACAATAAAACATACCATAAAAGTCAATGCAAAATCCTTTTTCAATGGTGAGTTGGTGAGCATTACCAACCAAGTCATGAAGAAAATTAGTAAAACATAGCTAGAGAACCAATTACACAATTTAAAAAAAAAATAAAACACCTGCAGAGATGTATTTGCTTAGTCTTTGTGATGTGCTTATGATAAAACAGTGCTATTTTGAGAGCAAAAATTTGATTTTTAAGTGCAGGTTTAATTTTGTCTCTCTTCACACTCGATTTACTTTTTTTTTTATATATATATAGTAGAAATTTAATAAAATCCTTCTTTTATGCAACCCTAACAATGGTAATTTCTGTAAATTCAATGAATATGATGGGTGATTCTTCTTCTAACTCGTAAATGGCTTCCGATCAGAAAATTTCAAATCAAAATCATCTCTATTCATCTCTTTTCTAATGAAATGAACTCATTTCTCATAGTCCATTGTTTCAGTAGAGAGAAGCAGCTAAATGCAGTGGTACTTCGTTGCGGCTCTTCTCACCATCCTCACCAGCTCTCAGGTCCGTACATTTTTAACCCCCCGCTGCACCTGATGCGGCCACGTCAGCTCTGAGGTGGCTGCGTCGGACTGAGCGGATCTCTTACCCTTCGTTATTCCCAGATCTTGTTAAGTTTTCAAATTCTGTTTTTGGGTTCTTTTTAGTGTATTAATTGGAGAATAGAACCTATTATTTGGGTTTTGTTGGAATTTGGCCCTGTAGTCCCAAATTTTCAATCAGTGCCTTAAATTAAGTGAAAACTCTCCTATTACCTGGTCATTAGTAATACTATAGTATAAGTGTAAAAATAATAAATCTTACTATAATATAAAATCAAGTGTCCTTTGTAGTTGTTGGTTATTTATTTATTTGGACTTTTTTCAGGGTATTTTGACAAAACTCTCTCAGAACAAGGATAGTACTTATGACTATGATACAGCTACTGTGCCTTTTCTTGGAGAAATATTTAAGGTTCTTTTCTGTGAAATTTTGTGTTTCTTTTCCTTTATTTTTCTTCTAATTTTTTAAAGCTCAACACATTTAATAATACTCAGTCAATTGCCTCTATAAATTTAATTCCCGTAGGAATCAAAAAAGAAAACCTACAAAATTTCTTGTAAGATGAATTAGTGATCAATTGAGTCACTGTATAAAATTCTGTCAAAGGTTCAATATAAAGAATTCTAATTGCTGAACTTTTTTGTATTTCAAATTAGCTTTTTGTGTCATGTTTCTTTCTGTGGAGAGAAAAAGTGGCATCCCCAACTCCTCTAAAACTAACAATGGAATGGAGAAGTATGCGGCTGTTCCTCGTTCCATCTGTCATTTACCTATTTCACAACAATATATCATTCCTCACTTTAAAGTATTTAAGCCCCTCCACATACCAAATCATGGGAAATCTCAAGATCATCACCACTGGTGTTTTATTCAGGTACCTGTCTTTTCTCTTTGATAATAGATTCTCAGCTTAGGTGGTTTTGGTAGTACCAGTAACAGAACAAGCTGGTTTGTACTGGTATTCTCTTTATTTTGTTCGTAAGTTGCAACTTCTTGGCTAAATTGCACTCACAAACCCCAGATAATAATAAAGCTGGTGCTGCTCGGTATTGATCAATATGGTACTAAAAATACTGGTACGCATATGGTATCAGTATGATTCTTTATTCTGTTCTCTCATATTTTGTAAGAATAATTAGTTCTACGTTATATATCTCTCAGGATATTCCTGAAAAGGAAGTTAACCAAACTACAATGGATTGCTATTTTGCTGTTGACTATAGGGACCACAACAAGCCAGGTTTCTCTATTGCTGTTTCTTTCTCTATTTAATGAAAACAATCATTCTTTCTTAAAATAATAGAAAACCTTTCTCTTTCGTTTTTCAAATATTAATTTTCCTAGGTGAAAGGGTGTGGCGATAGCATGTGTGAATCACTATTATCAGGTAACATAACAGGGTATATTCTTGCAATAGTGTCGGCTTTTCTCTCAGCTTTTGGTGGAGTATACACTGAGTACCTATTGAAGAAGAATAATGACAGCCTCTATTGGCAGAACATCCAACTATACACGTACTTTAAACCTTCCCTTGCATTTCTAATTTTGATTATGAAACCAATCTGGAATTATTCCTGGAAAATTAATTAATCCTCGTTCTTTGTTAGGTGTGGTGTATTTATAAACATGGGATGGTTAATAGTAGGAGACTTCGAATCAGGGTTTGAAAAGGGGTTTTGGTGGCAGCGCCTTTTTCATGGATATACCCTTACAGCATGGCTTGTTGTTGCCAATTTGGCCTCTTCTGGTTTGCTTGTTTCTTGGCTTATGAAATATGCTGATAATATTGTAAAGGTACATATGGTTTATATCTAGTTCTTTCCTTTGAAAAATAAAGTATTATGTTAGTTGGCATTGCAGTTGTGTGTTATATTATGCTGTGTTTTGTTGTAATTTATTATCTTAATTTTTGTAGGTGTATGCCACATCAATGGCTATGCTGCTTACTGCAGTTTTATCTCAATTCTTATTTGATGTCAAAGCTACTATTCAGGTACTTCAATTTCCTCATTTTTCATATATGCAAACTCTTGGTCTGACTGGTACTATTATTATATCAGTTGGCCCTGGTATCATTATGCATTGATACTGCAAGCTCACAATAGATAATAAGAACTGATTTAATGCTCGTAGGAGGGCAGATGGCTTAAATGCAAAGCCAACTCTTTGATTCTTATCCTCTATTTTTCTCCTCTTTTGATTTCCTTTGTAGCTTTTATTGGGCATTATTATATGCATGATATCTCTGCACTTGTACTTCACTCCTGTTCACATGCTAGTTGACTTGCCTGAGATTGAGACACCTGTCAAGCGAGAAGAGGATCCTTGAATATACTTTCATGCAGTTCCAGTTTGCGCAAAACAGATTACACCAAAACGAGCAAACTCCATTCTGATAATTTTGAGTTTTTGCTTAGAATCAGCATTTGAAAGTTAACATTAGGCTACTAACAGTCAGTTTTATCTCACGAGGATAGCACAATTTTGTTATTCAATTTTTCTGGGTATATATCTTTTTTTTTTTTTTTTTTTACAATCTGCTGGTATGTTTTTGTTACTAATTGTTTTAGCTTGAATTGTAAAATTCTCTCGCTAAAGCTGGCTGTGGTTTGAAAAAGGCAAAATTTGTGGGGTTGAATTGTTTGTCTTTCTTCCTTGTAACTCGTGTAAAATGCAAAAATGGGAACCCACTTTAGGTACCCATTAATATTACTGTAGTTTAAATTATAGTTTACACTTTATTGTTAGTTCGTACTTTAATTTGCATCTTATTTATAGTTCGTACTTCATTGGCACTCATTTATACGTCATTTGTGCTTCGTTCAGACCTATATACACGAAACAGACTTGTACGTACCACCATGTTCTCACTCTATTAGCATTTTTAGGTAGGTTGTGATTACTTAAAACAATATAAACCCATTCTAAGTCCACGTAGCCCACCAGTAGCTTCCCATAACGGGCCCAAAATTAAAAGACAGTTCTCATCTCGGCGCAAATAAAAATTGCAAATTCGAAACGGAAACGAGTTTCACCGCGTCCGCTATCCACTTAGTTACTTAAATTGATCCAATTAAAAAGCAAAAACATTCCCTTTACTCGGTCAATTAAAAGAGGAAGATTACCCGGTGCTTGACAAAAATTACCAGTGACGGGTTCTTTTAGTAGCTTTAATTGTTTTCCTTAACCATTTTTGTAAACTGTGTCTGTTAGGTGTTGTTGTACAGGCAGGGAACGATGCTTCAACTTCCTATGGTTGCAGACTTGCAGTACTAACACTAACAAAATCAATTTTGGGTTTTCTTTAGTTTATCTCTAGAATTTAAAAATGTCATGTAGAAATGTGTACAGATGAAAATGAGAAAATAAAGAGTTGTAGGATTCAATATCTTCTTCTTTTTTTTTTTCTTCTTTTTTTCTTCCTTTTTGTTTAAATTTGTTCACCTTTTTGGTTAATAGTTATTTACTCGCAGCTTATTCTACTCAACCAAATTAGAAGGATTTCAAAAGAATGTAAGCATAGATAACCTTCTTTTTTAATTAGGTAAATATAAATAATATTCACTCCATATTTACAAATGATCCGCAAAAAAAATAATGAATATGGTTTAATTTATTTAGTACATATCAAAAGTGCAAATAAATAATTTATTACGGCTGGTAGAAATATGCTCTCGTGAAAACTATATGATAGTGCATCTTGATACAAAAATGCAAATAAAGAACAGTAGGAACTTCGTCGTCTGCAGCGCTCCAAACAAGAAGTCATATATATATATACAGCTATTGCATCTCTACCTACATGTTTATTAAAATTATGTAGAGCTGCATCTCTACCTACAGAACAACATCATTTGTATGTAAATAGTTTCGTAAATAATGTGATAGGACCTCTTCCCTTTTCTAGTTGTGGGGAATGGTGTTGAAAATTTCATAAATAATGTAATATGACCTCTTCCCTTGTTGTGGAGCATAGTGTTGAAATTTTTGTTAGTACTTTGTATCTTTCAAAGACATGAAATTTCAGACCTCTAGAATTTCCATCCAGAGATTTTGGATTTTAATGAACTATCACGTCATGTTTATTGTCACGTGAAGTGGCTTGCGTGTCACATGAGGCATGTGTTCATTCAGATGACATGTCTATCTTTTAAACGAGAATAACACGTCACGTCATGCAAACTGATTTGATCACGTCATGTCACATGATCAATTTTTGTCAAATATTATTTCTTGATTATAATTTATTATGTAATAGTTTTTTATGTTTTATAATATTTTGTTATTATTTTTTATGTGCTAACGTAAAACCTGAATAAATATATTAAACATGATCAATCTCCCACTAAACTTCAAAATTACGTATTCTTCCTCTTAACATTCAAAACTCATAAATATATCCATTTTATTGTCTTTTGTATTAAAATTCATTTTAAGTTTATAAAATATCCATTTTATTCTTTATTAAAAAACATAAAAAATGTGTAGCTTGTTTAATAACAATGCCGGTCTTATATATAATAGGTTTTCGAGGGCAAAATATTTATTTTATAAAGGTAAAGGGTATAGTGATTATTTGGTTTTCGAGATTAAAATAAATAATTTATAAAAAGCAAAGAGTACAACGGATATCTTTTAAGATCGACATTTTTCTTAAACAAGTTACAAACTTTTTATACTTTTAATAAATAGTAAAATGGATAATTTATAAATTTGAAATGAGTTTTAATATAAAAGATTGGATAAATTTGTAAGTTTTGAAAATTTAGAAGGGAAAATACGTAATT
This sequence comes from Carex pumila, assembly GCA_033356055.1. Lineage (NCBI taxonomy): Eukaryota > Viridiplantae > Streptophyta > Magnoliopsida > Poales > Cyperaceae > Carex > Carex pumila. The sequence continues at coordinate 14,456 of JARJHM010000287.1, read as the reverse complement.
TAAAGTTTAGAGAGAAAAAATGATAATTATGAAGTTTTTTAGGGGTATATGTGAAATTCGCATAGTTGTAAATTTGCAAACGAAGTAGAAATTAGAGAGTATAATCAATCTCAGGTCAATAAGATCTCTTTTCTTCGACAACCCTTCCCTCTCTCATGGTACTAGTGCAATCGAATCCTGTGGCATCAAGTAGCGACAGCGACGAGACCTCAAAGTCGCGCGCTGAGAGGATCCAGTACTGGACGCGTCTTTTCACGGTTCTCTCAGTCGCTTCCATTTACGTGCTGATCCGAGAGCGACGCAAGAGGTCCCTAGCGGAGGCATCCGGACGCGAGATGGGCTTCACTCCGGCGGAGATTGGCGCTGCCGTGTCTCTCGCCTCCTCTCTCGCTTGGCTTTTCATCCTTCTTCCTATTTTGGGATTTGGTGGGAATAAGAATGGTCGGACCAGTAGACAAAGGTTCGAGTCGGGAGGTTGACAAGATTTTATTTACACATCTTATTCTTTTGTTTTGGTTTGGTTTGGTTTTTGATCTGACAAACGGCGGTCTGTTATATTGAATTTGTTTGCTGTATTTATGTTAATAGTACTCTTTTAGTAAGATATTATTGTAATTTGTAAATTGTTTTTTGCGTTAAAAAATAACAACTTTGTAATTACACAAGGAATACAGTAATACTGAAATAAATATGTGGAATAACAAAAGCAACCCCAATATTTACACGAGGAATGTTTATTGTTACTTCGCCACACTGGCATACTCAGAATTTGAGTCAGGGTAGACAGAAATCGAGTTTGTTTTCTTTTTTTCTTGAACAAATTTGGATTTGAATTGTCTCCATAATTCTCTTCCGGTTTCCGCTCATCTACTAAATTGCATTTTTACCTATTGAATTGATTGTAATTTCTAAATTACTAATTGATACCAAAATTACTAAAATAATTGGTATCAATTGGGCGGAGAAAAATTACTACTCTGAATTGAACAAAGATTTAAAAGTATCTTTTTTCCTTAATTAGAGTTCTAACTGACAATTGTTAATACGAATTGAATTCAGAGGTGGACAAAATCAAATCTATAGATAGACAAGACCCATTGAAGATCATAGTCTAAAAAAAAGAAAAACAAAAAAAATTATAGAGATAAGCAACTGCCTACTCCTGCGTCACTGTAGCTCCGTCCTTACCACACATGATGCAGTCCATAGGTAATTAGGGAGTGAGTTGTGGGGTGAGTGTGTACTGTGTAGCCTATGGGCAATGATCAATTTTTTTTTTTTTTAGTCTAGATATGAACTGTCCGATCTGTTTGAGGCACGAGTATTGAAGAAGCTCTGTGCATTCCATGCGGTCTGGATTCTAATCGGATGGCCCACATCTAAATCCAAATATTCTGTTACCACAGAGAATATAGATTCACACATTACTCCAAGTCCAATATTTTTTTTTTTCAAAAGAATTCTACAAGCAAGAGAGTTGGATCAATATATATATATTCTACTTGCATAATAATAGCGGATAAACTCTGAAATTCGAAAGTAATTTGGTAAAGTTTAACATTTATGATTTAAATATGACACTAACACATACCTATTAAAAATAACTCGTCTTCAGATATATTAAGAACAACTCGTTTTCATATCATACATATAAATATGTTAACAGCTAGTTTTTTGTTGAATAATTATTTTAGTACTTGTGCTACAGTACCTCACAGTATCAAGCTACAGTAATCATAGAAATAATATATTATATATGGCCTCCACTAATTATATAGTCTTAACTAATTATTATTCTAAAATTTCAACAACATCATTTTTCTATGATCCTCACTATTTATATAGTTTTCCTTTTACAATCACCATACTCGTTCTCGCGTTAACTTTTCTCTAACAAAAATAGTTGACTTCATAAGAATAAATACTTCAATGCATTATATAAATACTTATAGTACTTAAATATTAATGCTTTCAGTATCATATGTAAAAGATACTTAGATATGTATACATTTGTAGTTTTAAAATACTTTCATAGTCATACATAGAAAATATTTAGATATGTATACCTTCGTAGTTATAAATACTTAAAAGATAAGATATTAATACTTAAAAAAATATTAATACTTTGATGCATAACTTGTTATGATTATCTTTTTTAGAGTTCTCCTATCATTCCCGCATTAGCCTTCTTCTAACAAAAATAATTAACCTTATATGTATAAATACTTCAATATATAAGTATAAATACTTTAAATACTTAGATATTAATATTTTAAGTGTCATGTGTAAAAAATACTTGTAAATATAGGCATAAATAGTTATACAGCGAGGTATAAATACTTGCGCGATGACGAGTTGAAAAGTACGTTATCATGGGTCTCATTTAAAAGAAAATATTATATAGATATTAATAATATGGAAAAAAAATTAAAATTGTGGAGATTTTGCAGTTCCTGTAAGAAGTTATCTTTCTGCATTTAATTTTTAGTGATCTCCCTGCGAGTACAGTGCTGCTACTATTATCTTCGCGCTATAGTACCGCACAATAAATAATTGTTCACCTCATAATTATAAATACTTCCGTGCATAGGTATAAATACTTCTAGAGTGAGTCTATGGTACTATGCATATCACGGGTTGTTACCATGCTACGGCTCTTTATTCGAGTTTTCAAATTCTAACGGTCGATCCAAACCGTTCATCTTGTTCTCCATATTAATATGTATTTGGGGACCAAATTTTACATTTTTTGAAATTTTTTTACTATTTTTTTAGATATTTAGAAAATCACTTGATCTGAAAATTATGAACCATCCAAAAACAGTGATTTTCAATAAAACTAAAAAAATAGTAAAAAAATTTTCAAAAATATAAAATTTGGTCTCCAAAGACATATTAATATGGAGAACAAGATGAACGGTTCGGATTGACCATTAGGATTTGAAAACTCGAATATAGAGCCGTAGCATGGTAACAAATCGTAATATGCATAGTACCATAGACTCACTCATACTTCTATGTATAGATAATTTAGGAAAAAAAATTCGAATTGTGGAATTTTTGCAATCTCCACAAAAAATTATTTTTTCACATTTAATTTTTGGTGGTTCCCCTGCAAGTACAGTGCAAGTACTATAGTGCGGGTACTGTTATCGGCTTTTGTTTTTGTTTTGCAAATATAAATAAGGAATAGTCGAACGGTTATTTTTTTGCTTTGTAAGAATATATTATTTTTTGTTCTGGGCTACAAGCTGTTGTGTTAATTGTTATACTATAAAGAGTGTGCATAACCAGTATTGACCATACCAATGAACCAGCTTAAAAATGGTATATGTATCAGTACCAGACCAAATCATGTTAATTACAACAGGCCGGGATGAATTCAAACCCAAATGTAACCCACGCGATGCATGGAATTTTTCTATATAAGCATAACATATTAGAATTAATTGCCAAGTAAAATGTAAAGAAATATATCAAAGTGCATGTGGTTCTGGTTCTGGTTTTGTTTGATGATTATGATGATATATACATGTACCAGACAGAGCAAAGCGTACAAAAACAAGTACTATCTGGTACACACTATCACACTTGGTCAGTTCTACAATTACTTTTCGACAGCAAAGTGTGGTTAGTACTTTTCAACTGTTTATGATGCTGCTAATCAATATGCATTAGCTTTTGAGTTTTTGGCCTAATCAGCTTAATACCATAGAAATGAGTATGGTTTGCAAAAAGGATGAAGTTGTGGTCATACCAAACTAATTAGGTACACATACCATACCCAAGTACGAAGATTAACCAATTAAACCCTCTATCTCTCCGCACCTTCCTTTCGATTATTACCATTTCTCGTAAGAAACCTAACGGTACTCTACCAGGCTACCAGCTTGTATTTCTCACCCATACAGAACTGTAACGGCTCTCTAGCTTAGTAATTGATATATTGGTCGTAAATTGGAGTAGAACTAGAGTGCTCTTAAGTTCACCAAAGTTTTGGTGAGCTTAACTCTAAAACTCATCAAATCGATTTCAAATAACAAATCCGAACCGTTGAAACCCACCTACCTTATGTGTGATGCATCTACATGTGAAATTTTTAAACATTCGAATTAATTTAGTATAAAGTCAAGTGGTCAAAAAATGTTCAAAAATGAATGCACTAAAATTAATTTATTAACCTTCTAATTTTAACCACTTGACTTTATACTAAATTAATTCGAATGTTTAAAAATTTCACATGTAGATGCATCACACATAAGGTAGGTGGGTTTCAACGGTTCGGATTTGTTATTTGAAATCGATTTGATGAGTTTTAGAGTTAAGCTCACCAAAACTTTGGTGAGCTTAAGAGCACCCTAGTTCTACTCCGTAAATTGTACATTGAAATTCAAGAGATAAATCAACAGATTTCTTATTTAATCAAATTCAAGAAGTGTAATATGGTATCAAAGCAATTAGGTTATCAAACCAAATGATTCTGAAAATTGGCAAATTAAAAGAGCCACATTAATGATCGATTCCATTTAATTAATCTTGAGGGTTCCTGAATCAGTCTTTGATCCAAGTTGAGATCTTATTATTAAAAAAAAAAAAAAAATTTCCTTATTGATATATCTGTTAGTTGGAAATTTTCCACTAACCATAAAGAAAACGATCCATGGCAACCTTCTCCGATCATCCTTCCAGGAACACAAGTGTTAATACAAGCAATGGAGCATGGCTGAGCTAAATTCATTGCTTCGCCTCTCAACCATGCTACTTGATGGCAGCAATTATCTGACATACAGTCGAGCAATGACATTTACGCTCCACATAAAAATTGGAAGAAGTCAGATCCACCGTGATTTTAGCTGCCTTCTTTATTAAATGGCAAAATTTGGAAAATTTTAACCATATATTTTAATATTTTAAAATCATCATAATGGAATTAATTTAACTTTTTTTTTTTGTCGATGGCATCTGTAACTCCATCCCTAGTGGGACTGTGGGACCAGCTATTGGTTAATAAATTCATATCATCTGAAGTAACTTAAATTTTAAATTTTGAGTTCGTCCATAAAGGATCTTGAACGTCTGATATGAACTTCAAAATTCTCCGACTCCATTAGAATTCACCAAAAAAAAAAATCAACTTAAGTTAATGTCAGTTTCCTCTCATTTTGGTCATTATCCTTTTTTTTTTCCTTCTTTTGTTTATTGAATTATTTTTTCCTCGTCTGCTAAAAAGGTGAAAAAAGCAATGCTATTTTCCATAAATATGTCACAAATTCAGCAAAAAATCACATTATGATCAGCGAATGCATATTATACTTATTAGAAACACTGAAGTCACATTGGATACATCAAAACAACATCACATGAGTATATTTGACTTGTTCGATCAAGTATATGTCGAACAGGCACTTAAGGTTGTTGAATCAAATAGTGTGGTCTAATCAAGGTGAAGGTGCAGGTGCAGGTGCTAAATTGAAGCATGGTGGTAGCGGGTTATCACAAAGGCATGCATTGTTTGCAAAATTTGCGGCATTGAATTTCCACATGTTACCCCCCTGAGGTATCTCTCCACAAAGGTAATTTGAAGAAAGATCCAATGAAGATAAGTTTGGTGGTAAGGTAGAGAGAGATGGTGGAATTGTACCATTCAGATGGTTGTTTCTTAGAAAAATGACATTGAGATTTGTATTATTGGAAAAACTAGGAGCAGAGCCAGAGAGAGATGTGTTTGTTATAAGGAGGATCTGAAGATTGACAAGTTTACTAATGCAGGAAGGAATCAGACCATGAAGCCCTGGCAAATGATAGATCTCAAGGTATTCTAGTTCGGTGAAGCCGCAAATGGCATCTGGAAAGGGTGCAGAGACATCTAAGTCTGTCATTCTGAGATAGGTTACACGACCGGTTTCAGTACAAGATAGAGTTACCCCCCCAGATCCTGGTTTATAGAATCCAAAATCGCAATATTCAAAACCTATGACCCAGTTACCAAGAAAGCCAGGGTCGCCCAGTTGCTTCTTCATTTGGAGAAGCAAGATTTCTGTATCCAGATCTCTAGGAGATAAAAACTCTGAGTTGGAATCAGGCGCCATCTCAGGTGCAGGTGTCGATTCAAATATTGTGATGGATACAGGCGCAGGTACAGGTGCCGAATCAAACATTGTGGTAGATACAGGAGCAGGTGCATGTGCAGATGTATGTGCTGAATTGAAGCGTGTTGGCAGTGGGTTCCCACAAAGACATGTATTATTGGCAAAGTTTGCGGCATTAAATTGGCCCATGTTACCCCCCTTAGGTATCTCTCCACAGAGGTAATTTGAAGAAAGATCCAATAAATGTAAGTTTGGTAAGGTAGAGAGAGATGGTGGAATTGTACCAGATATATAGGTGGTTGTTTGATAGAGTAATGCCAATGAGATTGGTATTCTTGGAAAAACTAGGCAAAGAACCAGATATAGACGTCTTTGTTATAACGAGGGATCTAAGATTGACAAGTTTACTAATGCAGGAAGGAATATGAGCATGAAGCCCGGTCCAATCATGGATCTCAAGAGAATTTAGTTCAGTTAAGCTGAAAATGGCATTCGGAAAGGGTACATAGAAATCTAAATTTTGGATTCTGAGATTGCTTACACGACCGGTGCTAGTACATGCTATATATACCAAGGAATTTGGTGGTTTATTGAATCCAATCTCGCAGTATTTGAACCCTTTAACCCAGTTACGGAGAATGTTGGGATCACCAAGTTGCTTCTTCATTTTGAGAAGCATGATTTCATCATCTTTAGTAGATGACACATGAGATGTGAAAGAGAGGAGGAACAACAACAAGTAAACACAATATTAGAAATTAATGATTGAATACATCTCACGTAAATTATTTACAGAAGGGGAAAAGAAAAGGGGGAAGGCTAAAGGTTATGCAAGCATCTATAGCATAATGCTACAGGCAACATTTAGTAAATAGCTAGGAGGGGCTGTAGGGGAGGGTAGAGGGTCTAAAAGACCATGTAAATAATGACTCTGTAAAATTTTTTTCTTATAATATATTTGTTAACTTGGCACTTGCCAGTTAATCATAAAAAAAAAAAAAAAAAACAGCAAGTAAACGATAGACATATGTATTTTTTTTTTTTTTTTTTTGGTCTGGTTTCTTTAGTTTGAAAGGATTTGGGATTTGGACCATTGGCCCGGTGAAAGGCAAATATATAGAGTAAAATATCTAACCTGGATAAATTTCGATACGCGTAAACGGTAATAATGAGATGGCATGAGATGACTTTTAGAAAATGCATGCATATATATAGTTAATTCGTTAATGTACTTTACACTTAAAATGCTTATTTTTTATTATTAAAAGTTGAAAGTCAACCTAACTAACTATTTATATAAATATCAACTAATTAAATTACTTATTGGTAATCAATGTTACAGTTAGTGTTAATTTGATTTAAAGGTTAGTGTACATTCAACATGCATACGTTACGTTTCATCTAATATGCTTTTATATATTCAAATCCGTTTAGAACCCACCAAGTGATAAGCCAGTTTTTTTTTCTATCAAGAAAAAAATGCCAGCTTTCCGATATTGATTTTCATTTTATCTCAATAAAAATGTTCTTCATTTTCACAACCAAAGAACAACTTATTGAGATAAAACTTGTGTGTTATTTGCATATTATCTTACAAGTGATTTCTGTTTTTATTTTTGGTTCTTACGGAAGGTCTGTACGTACGTACGTAGGTATATAGAATTCCACATTATAACAGATTAACAGTATAACACCTCAGTCAAACCATAACATGTGTATAACTGATAGCTTCATATAGAATGGATTTAATGGAGATCTAATACCATACATCTCAGCATTTCACTGAACATTTGGAATTGTATTTTCTAAATGTTATTTCCAGTATTGATTTACACTATATATATACCATAATTCAATATAATCATCCCGGAAGAGGTATTGAAATTCAAAAATATCAATGTCAATTCTAAACTAAATAGAAACTTATATGGGTGAACAAGCACAAACGTTTTATGAAGGCTAAGAAATAAAAAGGTTGCAATGTCAACTAAACATGTACTGAAAGAAAAAAATATTTAGGATATCCAAGAAATGAAAAAAATAAACAATTAAGTTGATTGCAAAACAGAAAAAAAAATAAACAAGTTGATTCAAGGTTCATGCATATCTCTCCTCTATATTATACACCTTAAATTGAAATGGATGACAGAAAGTCGTGTGGTTGAGATTTATTAATTAAAAATCGGAGTCATCTAAATAAATAATCTGCCTTCTTTTGATTAAATACACCCTTTCTTTGTGTAGAAGTCTAAAATTAGTGAAAATTATACCCGCTACATATATTGTCACACATATTGTCAACGCAAATTGTTTCGCTGATCCGTAAAAAAAAATTCTCTCCCAGCAGTCCCCTCCCCCCCGACCCTTTCTTTCCAAAGAAAAGGAAACCTAATCGAAGAAAGAAAAAGAAAACCTAATCGGAGAAACTACAGATCTCTGACGCACTGTGCGACTAGAGAGAGATGGAGAGAGAAGGGGAAGGAAGAATCGACGTAACTCGGGTGGATACGGTGGATCGGAGGAATCAGCCAGCCGGTGCTTCATCCCGCCCCGAGCCCCCCATTCAAGCGTTGCAAAATCTCCCAATAATTGGATCATGATACTAGCAATGGACTACTGATTTCTTCACTTTAAGGTCCTACCTAGACTTATACTAGACTGTACAGTTTCGTTTTATCAACAATTTTCTCTTTGATGTCCCTTAAGTTATATTCTTCTTCTTGTAGGGGTACTACAGCTTTTGTAAATATGTCTATTTCTTCTGATGGTGCGGGGGAAGATGGTTTAGTTGTTCTCCTGTTGAAAAAATGGCAGGACACCACATTTCAGTTCGACCTATCAGAGTTCCATGATGGCTTTATATCACCCAGTAGACGAATGCTTCTCTTAATTTCTAATAATAAATATGAAGCCACTTTGGTCTCTTTTAGTTCTGGTAATTCTTTCTGTCATTTGTTAATTTGTTAATTTCTTTAACACCCATGCACCCTTCCAAACAATAAACCATATGACCCCTTTTGCACTGTGATTATAGTCTCATCATATTATTTTAATTTAGGAACTCTATTAGAAAGCATATCAAGGTCAGACTCAACAGATTTTTCAGACACCAAATCAAAATTTGAATCCCATTATGTTATTTCTTGTGTGAAATCAATGTCTTGGGGGTGTTTCTGCGAGTCTTCTGGCCAATTGGAGGACTTTATTTTTAATGAATTGCTCATAATGTCTAGCGAGAGGGGCATCTTTGTCCATCTTTTTTGTGTCCCTGACAGAGTAAAATTGACTGACCCAACACCTATAATTGCTGAGTTGAATGGTAAATGGGTTGAGTAGGGCACACCTCAAGAGATGGACACTGATAGCAAGAATCGGTTCAGAACTTATTTTAATGAAGTTCAATCGGGTGTTGTAGAAAATGGCAAGTACATGACCAAGTTCCCTCTGAATATAGTAGTCCCAAGTTCAGCGATGGCATTATCTTTTGATCTTTATGGTAACATTTTAGAATATTTAAACTGGCGATGATTTTCATGCCGCTCCAGGGAGGATTTTTTATGTGAGAAAAGAATTTGTATGTGATGAAGTTGTTGCTTTACCAGTGACTTCGCGGCGGAGTATCTTCGGATGCGGATGGTCGGTTCAGAACTTAATTAACTGTGCTAACTGTTGTTTTTCTGATTCCGTCGGCAGCACTGCCGCACAGCGCCAGCAGCGCCGACGGGGGCACCGGCGTTGGCACTGACGAGGCACCGACAGGGCACCGACGTTGGCACCGATGAGGCACTGATGTTGGCACTGACGAGGCACTGATGTTGGCACCGATGCGGCACTGACATTGGCACCGATGCGGCACCGACGGGGGCACCGACACTAATGTTCGCAGAGCTAGCGCTAGGCACCGCATCCGTGAGAGCCGGCAAAATGTTAGTTTATCCTTCTTTTTTAGGCTTGGGTGACAAAAGCATAACTACTGATTGACTTTATAGACAACTAGAACAATTAGTATAAATAAGCTCTATGCAATAAAAAAAAAACAATTATTAATTAAAATCTCTTGGGACATAGATATGCTCTTAATTAGGATCGTATATTCGATTGGTTGACTTTTTTCTGCATAATTTTTTTATCATGTATATATTTTACAGAGTGCTACAAGCCTACAATTAATTAGTTATTCACAGAGCATGAAATTTATATATAAATTTGATTTTTTTAATTGTGGCGCCATGTGCCACTTATCCAATTAAATTTAGACTCTTTCATTTTATACGGAAGTTACAAAATACACTGCCGCCTGTTAAATTTTGTTGAAGTTATAACATCCATGGCGGTAGTATTAAAAATACACTGAATTATTACAGGCGCCTTTTAATTAGAGGCTTGTTGTACCAGTCACTTAGCACGAAACATCACTGGGGCCTTTTAATTTCTTTACAAAAAGATTACAGTGAATCTCGCTATTTTCCAGTAACTGCTTTTAGTATCAGTCTCTTGCCATAAACTCATTTGGAGCCTCATTGAATGTTCCATGTCGAGACATCATACAGGAAAGCAAGTTCAAGTTCAAGAAAGTATGACTAATGGACATGAGGATTCTGACGCAACCACTCAAAGAACAATTAATCTACTTTTTCATATTTTATTTCTTCATTTAACAAATTAGTTGTCTGACATATATCTAAGTCATCCAAAAGCATGGTTATAGAAACTTCATCTTCTAAGAATTTAATTTAATATTTCATGTTTATTTAATTTCGTTAGGACCTTGATTTTGTGGTTGAAGCAATGACAGCGGGACCTGCATCAGCATTGACCAGTGAAAAGTTTTAGGCCACATTCTTCAGGTCAAACAATTTTTCCTTGAATTTCAATTACACAGTCAAATTAAGCTCAGAACAAAAAAACCAACAAGGGAATTAAATAAGCAGATATATTGAGAATTATTCATTTTAACTTTGCCATGTCCGTATCTTAGATGGGCGGCATATGTTGCTGGGACTATTCTGATATTGATGATAGAGCTAGGTGTTCATTTTACTGATAGCATTTCCATACTGGTATGTATTACATTACATTTCTATCTCCTTTTTTTCTTTTAACTAACCTAAATATCTTTTTTGGAAAATCGTAGAGCATGATATCAGATTGCTTCTGTCATTCTTATTGTTACTCAACAAGATTGCTATTCTTGATTGTACGGCTACACCACTATCCTGCTCATTGCTATTCTTGATTGTACAGGCTTCATCAGCTGTGCTAGAAGGAAAGGGGGTATCTTCTTCTGCTTCAGTGGAGGTTGCCACTATGTCTGCCATTGTTGCAGCTCATGGTTATCCTTTTTATTATTTCTTTGAACATTTTTAATTATGTTGTTTTCTGTCAATCTTTATGGTTATTGGAGACATCCTTTTCCCTACAATAGGTTGGAGTATTGAACCACAGAAGCTTGCGTTGCTTTGTCAGACGGTATTATTGGATGTAATTAATCAATTGTATATGCGGTCTTTTGATCTGAATGTAATTGTAGCTGTAAGATTTACCTAAATTTCAAAATGTGTTAGGTTGAGAATCACATAGTAGGAGCTCCTTGTGGTGAAGCAAACAAATTGCTTGCAATGGTTTGTCATGGGGGGTTGGTATGTATTAATCAGGCATAGGCTGTTTGTATGTATTAAACAGGGAAAATCATATGCATACTTGTATTCATGGGTTGCCGCTTTTTTTAAAGTAATTTTCTATCATGTCAAATTCTATTTCAGACAATTATGTGATATCATTATTTTTTTAACAAAATAATTATTATTTTCATTGAAATATTTTTTTTAATAAAAATATGTTTTTGTTTTCTTATAATATATCCCGTTGCATCGCACGGACACGATACTAGTATATATATATAGGACGTGGCTACGGTGCTATGGGTAGCTAAGAGGTCTCCATGCTACGGCTCGGATTTCGAGTTTTCAAAATCCTAACGGTCGATCCGAACCGTTCATCTTGTTCTCCATATTAATATGTGCTTGGAGACCAAATTTTATATTTTTCTGAATTTTTTTACTATTTATTAAGCCACTTTGAAAACCCCTGATCCAACAGTGGCTTAACCCAATAGTAAAACCAGAAAATACCGTTGGATCAGCGGTTTTCAAAGTGGCTTAATAAATAGTAAAAAAATTCAGAAAAATGTAAAATTTGGTCTCCAAGCACATATTAATATGGAGAACAAGATGAATGGTTCGGATCGACCGTTAGAATTTTCAAAACTCGAAATCCGAGCCGTAACACGGAGGCCTCTTAGCTACCCATAGCATATTAGCCAAAACATATATATATATATATACATATATATATAATACTAATGAAACTATGATCTCACAACACTTAATTAGGCATAACATTCCTAGCTCTACATTTTATTTTTTTATCTTTTTTATATGGTATAGACGGTTTGCATGATGAGCATCTATATATATTGAGTATTATTTTTATTGCTTGGTTGAAATTGATTAAATGATTCTTGATTGTCTACTGTTAGATGCTGTACACATCTTTCTAGTAATCTGGTCTTGATGTTTCTCTCAACCAGACCAAGTATTTGAGGCAGGCCTTTAAATGACAAAGAGTAATCAAGAGGTGAAACTTCTCAATTATCGAAAGATAATGGATGCTTTTAGTAAATCTAACAAATAACTTAGGTTGAATACTCATAAACGAAAGTTTAGAGTTTGAAACTTAAGAATGTGAAATTGCATTTCCATTATCAAGTTTATTAAGTCAATATATGAGAGTTGAGGTTTAGGAACATTAGGTATGGTCAGTTGAACCTTACACAAAGAAACAGAGAGCATGCTGTATTATCCTAGAAGCCCATGTGGGCCACATCATACCTAACGTGGGTCGCGTCACAAGGGTCGCTTCTGAAAGGAAGCGGGTCGCGTGGCTGGTGCTGAGAGGCATAGTGGAAGATGAAATCAGAAATCCTAGAAACGCCTTTTTATAATTGATAAAAACCAAATTTTCAATTACTGTCATTTAATTACTGCAATCAAATTTAGGGATTTAAACAAACCAAACAAACCTTTTCACACTTCTAGTACCTAATATAATTAAGTAGAGTCCAGTTGATATTTGAACCGTCCTGTGGATCGATACCCGATTTACTATATGATAGGATTGTGCACTTGTAGTCTTCATCGGAAGTATATTCGAGGTTTAAAAAGTACAGCTTGCTGTACTAAAACTTTGTGATACACTTTTGTGCGAACAGTCCGTGTCCGAGCCCGGGTATACACAGGTAAACAGGTACACGGATATGGATATTAAACAAGTCGGACCTGATTTTTGGGGCAAAAACCCGGGTGTACCCGAACTGCCGTGAATCCGTGCCCGTGCCCACACCCATGTCCCTACCCTTTGTACCCTACCCGACCCGTTTATTTTTTAATTTCAAAATTTTTGAAATTTGCTCCCACCCCCAGTTCAAAAATTTTCAAATGTATGTCGCTTGCATTTTTTTTTTCTCTTTCAATTCAATTAGTCTATTTGTGTTGAAATTTTATAAAGCAATACTATGCGATCCCTCTTACAAAAGAATATCACCACTAACGTGACATTTGCAATATAAACCACTGATTTTATTCTAATAATTTAGATTTATTGCTTGAAGCATATCCGATAATTTTTTAAATTAATTGAAAGCAAATAACATCGATGTCACGGGCAGTAGCCAGACTACAGAAGCATATATAAGCCCAAATTCTGATAAAATTAATGTGGGGTGTAAAATCTAAAATGAATGGTACAGATTTTGTTAGAAATATCGGATGAATGCCGAAAGGAGAAAATTATGTACTTGGCTACCCTTTTTGGTATGGATTGTGTTCATGCAAAACCAAAAGAAGATTTCTTTTTTAAGTCGAGCATAAAATATATTCATTATTTTACATTTGTTTGTTTATAAATATTCAGAATCAGGGCAACATTCTGAGAGAATAATTAACCAAATTTATAAATTGTTGAATAATAAGTTAGATTTTAAATTCAATAAATCAGATTTAAGGACTTGATCCTTATTTTTTTTTTCTCATAAAAATTCAAGAAATAACCCTTATATATTATGTATTTTAGGGGCTGCAGTGAAAAAATAAAATCCCACAAAAATGTTCCCAAAAAAAATGCAATTATTGTCGTTGTGGCTATTTTCCGTTACACGTGAAGTAGGTTGTTTCTTTATCCATTTTGTACACTCATTGCTCTCTGTTCCACAATGACAAATGAATTATTTGGGTTTGCTGAACGTTTAAAAATTCGTGATTTAAAAATAATTTGAGTATAATTCAGAAATCATTCGGAATTATCCGGATC